>CM076570.1:394338770-394595280 GCA_034641835.2 Pinus albicaulis
ATGATATTGCCTTTATGATTAAAGGCGATCATTCAAAATTAAGTTGAAACAAAGACATCCATAGCATAAACCTATGTATGTCCCAGTAGAATATTATAATTAGGAGGTCTATTAATAACTTTTGTTTCAATGGATATGGTTTTTCCCCCAAGTTCCACTTGCAGGGAATTAAAAATACCAAGTGTTATATTTCCTTCCATCAAAGGCTTTTAATGTTGTGGTTGATTGATTAAGTTAAGGTGAACCAATTGATTTCGAAGAAGACATAGACATGATCCAGGTCGAAGCTCCCTCATGCACAATAGAACGATAAATGATTTTACCATGGAGAGTGACTTGAATCATAAAAGAAAAAGAAGCTGGAATCCGAGGAGTATATTTTTCATGAGAGAAAACCATTAGGTTATAATATTATGGTTCCATTCATCCAATAGCCAAAAACAAGGCCTACTTTTGGGCTAGTAAATTTTGCAACACCTCAAGTGTTGACATAACTTGATGGATACTCAGCTAAGTCTGCAAACACATTGTAATTTTTGGAAACTCTTGAAAAAATTTTGTAATAAGACTTATGGATAACACCCTTCAGACGCTTAATAGTCAATTCAAGAGGCGGAAAAAAATATATGAGGTTTGTGCCGAACTGGCAGGTTGATCAATAGTCTGACTATTCGGTGGATTCACATTAACATAGTATTTATTTGGAGTGGCCACCAAAATATTGAATTTTATCTTTGAGAAGGAAAACATCAAAACCTTATTAAAGGAAGTGGGGTCCCAGGCAACCATATGCATCTCCTCAATGGGAGATGGGTCAGTCAACACAATGGGAGAAGTGGATGACATAAGAAACTAATTCACTTCAGTGAGGTGAACAAAATAAATTCTAAAGTAATCCTCAATGCAAATCAAGAAAGGGTATCGAGTCTTTCGTTTCTCATCGAAAGACAAATTTGTTTTTTTATCCTGGGTAAGGAATTTTTTTTTTCTTGCCTCTACCTTTATTCTTGCTTCCAAGTCTCTGTTGATATTTTCCTTTATTAGATGAAAATTAATTTATCTTAGAAGTAGAAGCCACAAGAGGGTGGTATTGCGGGTTTTGAGGAGGAGTGATGAGAGTTATACTAGATGGTTTAGTCGCCGGCTACAAACTGGAGAACAATTAATTCCATCAATGGTAAGAGATTCTTTACTAGGTGGAAGAGGAATAGTGTTTGAAGGTCACAAATAATTTTGTATCTTATCATAGAGCATGCCCAATTGGGTATAAACCAAGTATAAATATTGAGCACGAGCAATGAATTTATCTTCGGTCATGACTCCACCTTTCGCCACATCTTATGTTATAGGATCTAAAAGATATTTAAAGAACCATTCCACCAACAACTAATTGGGAACAAAGGTCTTGATCAACTGAACACAATGCCTCGACTCATAAATGTGATCTCCAATGTGGGTACAATCTGATTATTTAAAGTTAGTCCATAGTTCCATTCTAGTTTCACATCTAATGGGTAATTGGAAATGTGTGAGGAATGTGGTGGCTAAAGTACTGAAATATTTAAACGATGCTATAAGCAATTCAATATAAAATTTAGTCATGGTCCTTGTAAGGGTTTTCTAGAAAAGACAAAGTCAAACAGAATCATCACTGAGGGAGTTAGCTGAATACCATAGATGATATGTCATGACATGTGTTGACGGGTTTTCTTCAGGATGCCCATTTAAATTTGGGATATCATATGGAGACTTAGTGGAAATAATTGGCCACGATGGTGAATGAGCGATGGGGATGTTAGTAAGATGAGTTAAGTCAAGTAATTCAAGAGAAACTAGAAAAGGTAATTGTCGATTAAAGTTTGAAAGTGGATTACCTTGGTAAGAAGGAATGCACAGGAAAATGGGTACTTCATGCCTCGATAAGGAGGGTTTTGATAATAAGGAACCTGGTTATCAAGATATGGAAGATTCTAATAACCAATTTACAAGTGAGTTTGTTCCCCATCCCCAATATGAGGATAAAGTTATTGGAAAAGTTGGGTCTTGATTTGATGGCCTTGAAAATGCGCATGATGATGTGCATATTATTTCACAATAGAGGTTTGTATTTCCCCCTGCTATTCTGGGTCTGGTTTTAGATTACGCCAAATTCTGAAGGATTTTACCTACCGAAACTTGAGGATCAATTTGCGCAAGGAATTGAGAATATGAGGCACCTTATATAGTTTGACAAAGAGGTACCTAGGAAGAACTAGATACTGTTGGAATAGGTTGTAAAAGTTGGCTCACATGTATTTTAGGTTGTTGAGGTGTTTATGGAGAGATAGGAATGTGTGATGAGGATGGTGCAACTTGAGGATTTAGCAATCAATCCCAAAATGATCCAAGTTAAATGGGTGAAGTAGGTTTCCAAACACTAGCAACCATTCCAGGAAAAGGCATACCATAATGAGGTATTCCAAAAAGAGGTTACCCCCTTACATAAGGAGGAGATGATAATGAAGGTAACTATGATCTGGATGGAAAGTAGAGAACATAAGGAGAGTTAGGCTATTTGGGGTATATTTTTCCACTCATATAAGGACTAGCCCCCTGCTCTATTGTAGGTGTAGACGGATAAAGAGGTGTAGATGGTGTTGCATTGATAAGAGAAGTACCAGAAATTATTCATTAATTATATGACATGTTATATTTCCAAGGACTGAAAGACCACCAAAAAAGGTACCAAATAATGACTGATAACCAGGAGGGACATAAGGGCCACCATACACATGAGTTTCTAGTGATGTCATGAACATATATGAGGAAGCGACACTTAATTTCTCAAAAATAGTGGTGTACACAAGCTGGGAGTTTGAATAATATCCAATCATGGTTGATAATACAAATGAATATTTTTGCAAAATATCTGTAGGTAATCCAAAAGAATCAGGTGAAGGAGATTTTATTGAAATTTTAAGATATGGAAAAGGTTTGGGTTGATAAAAATGAATTCCTCCGCAATGAACAAGAGTAGAATGATGATGCTCTTCTTGAGGTATATCTTCAATAATCCAAAGTATGTATGGAAGAGGTTCACTATCGGGTCCAAGATATATTGGTTCTATTTGAGACAAAGGAACAAAGGAGGAATGCCCTACAGAATTAAGTGAGGATGATTGAGGCTCCTCAGGTTCAATAACCTCAAGAAAAAAAGTGTCTCACTTAGGAAGGCTAGGTTCAATGACCTCAGGAAACAGAGTTTCAGGGACTTCTGTTTCAATTTTGTTAGTTTCATGAACAAGGGTAGATGTAAGCCAGGGTTATGAACTCAAAGGAATAGATGATTTTGGTAGATAAATATCAAGAGGAGGGCCTGAAGTAGTGCCTTAAGTTATATATTTGGTAGTTTTCATTTTCTTATGGTTTTTTACGTCAATTAGGAGTAGACTCTGGAGGAAGAGGAGGGTTATTTTTCATTCTACGCGAACGACAGGGAGGGGTATTGTTTTCTCCCATGTTAGATAATAAATTTTAATGACACAAAAATCAATAAATCAAGAAGAGGTTAATCTAGAGATAAAGGATTACCAAGAAACCATGAACTGAAATATACACCTTGGAAAACCAAGAATTTAACGTATGAGAAGCAATCTCTCCAAATTTTATGTTAGGTGTATCATAGTATACAAGGAAAAAAAATCGTTCACCTGTGGATTGATAACAACCTATTAGGGAATCTCAAAATATACTCGACGATACATGGGAGTGAATTTTGTAGTATTGTTTTATAATGCGTTACCATTCGATGAGAGTGTTCCCATATAATTTTCATGACTGGAGTGCCATTCGATATAACCTAACGCACCTGGAGAACGATCCTATACACTTACGTACATGGAATTATATTTCACCCTCGAGATGCAACACTACTAAACAACGAAAACTCCTACATTTAATGACGTTGGAACACGTCTCTAGCCTAGAACTATAAGTTTTTGAGTTAATGTTTCAAATTCTCCTTTGGTTGACTCAACAAATTTTACTGTTTATCTCTAATTAAATTTCCGTTTTCAGGCTAAAAAAATGTCGCCTGAATACCGTAAAATGAAAATCTACTATGCAAACATAGGAATATTTTTTCTTTCAATGAAAATCTCGCTAAGGAAGGGAATAAAAAATCTATATGTAGCAAAAAATATGCAACAAACAAGATGCAAGATACAATTTCCCTTTCGATGCAACTGTTCCTAATCTAATGCACATGCACAACCTTAAACGGAAAATGCAATTTTTTTCTTTTCACCAAAATTTATTTTCAAAATGAAGAAAACTAAGATGAAAATTTTCAATCACTGAGTTAATAATACTTTTTAGAATGAAGACGCAAACAAAAATTCATCCAAGCGATTAAAAATGAAACAAAAATGTTTTCAAGCAACCAAATGATATGAAAAATTAAAAATTGAAATCAATTCTTATCAAAGGAAAAAAAACAAAAATGAAAACTCAATGGAGCTTTTACAGAGATCTCAAGGCACTCAAGAATCAAGGAAACTTAGCTCGAAGAAGGTTGATGAAAGAGATTCTTAAACACCAAAGCAGAACATATGAAAAAACAACGACCAATGCTAGTGAAAAGAGGGCACCAATGCTTTGCAATGCTAGGATACAGTTGGCTTGGGTGATGTGCACTACTTTGTAAGTGGCACATGGGGAGAATTGAGACTGGGAAATAGGTTTTACGACACAAAAAGTTGCAAGAATTGTTGAATGAAACCAATTCCTAGGTTTGTTCTTGGTTGGGTGATACAACAAAGATTTGTTTAGGAGGTAATCAAACACAAAGGATAAGGAAAAAGACCAAGGTAATACTCTGTTCCCCAGTATGGTTTCCATTTTTCTATATGGGACTTAAGATTGCAGACAAAGGTATGTCCCCCAGGTTTGATGGTCAACCTAGAGCAATAAAGAGACAAGGAACTCAATGCCTTTCCTTAAAGTAGATAGATAATGATGTGAGACCTACCTAGAAACTATCGCTCACTTCCCTCCTTCCTTATATTAGAGGCTCCAAATTCGACTATGATCACCAAAATTAGAACCTACACAGTCAGATAACACAAGCGAATAAACTACAAGATGTATGTAGTATTATCTAAATTCTCTTTCCAATATATCAACATGGTATTTAAATAAGTGAAATAATGAAATCACATATTGGAAAAAAAAGAACCCTTTGCATTAATGTAAATAGAAGGATAGTACAACGATAAGTAGTAGTTGACCTTGTATAATATCTCCTCCAAGTTGTTAACTCATCCTTTCCTTCTCACAATATGCGCCTCCAGTTACCCTAAGCTTGATATGATAACTATGTACTATAACAACATAAGGGAATAATCACTCTTGAAAGCCAACCATTCATTCACAAACCTTTGCATAGGAAAGACAATATATATATAGAAGAGTGGCATAAGTTGGTTTTCCTTATCCAATTACCATTCTAAGGTTTTAGATCCACCTTTTATGGAGGGTTAGAATCAAAGGATAAATGGTGAAAACTCCAAAGTATGTTAAGATAGGATCTCAATGCCAATCCAAGGTAAGTAGTTGAAATAAATTCTGGAAACTCCTAGAACATGAAGGTTCTAGAATACCGATCATTCTCTCATAATTCTAGAACTAATGCAAGTGAAAATAAGGGTAACCTGCTAGTTACCAATGCTGGCCACAACGGATAAACTTATACGTGAATGCACCCCAGTAGGTTTGTAGGGAGAATTGGTGTTAAAAATTCTTATATAGGGTAGTTTAGGGTTGAACCTCTCCAATATGAAAGGTACATGATTAGGGATTTATGTAAGATGATGACAAGGGGAATATGATGTTGATTGATCCCATTAGGAGGCTTACTTGATAAGATGTGGAAAAATGGCATATAACACCATCAACATCCAAATTTCTTGAACGTGGCCATTCTGAACTACTTATTATGTAGTCTCGAGCCTTATTCCCGGACCTTGGCCTCTAGAAATGTGATATCCCTTAACTAGTCACTCAAACAGTTACTAGTTCCAGCCATAATAGGTTATTTCATGAAATATGTTATGCTAGGGGTTTCTACACTGATGTTGCCTTTTCATGAATGCTTTTCAGTTGAAGGTAATATATATTATCATGATAAGATGATGATGGAGGAAAAGGAGAATGGGACCATACTAGATGAAACATATGAAGCTGAAGGGACAAGATGATCATCAGACGAGAAGACAAAGGAACAACATACTACAATAGAAGATCAAATATCAGGATCACATGAGGGCTCCATCTGATTCAAAACCCTTGGGAGGGTGGATATGAAGAAAAAATCATATCTCTCATGAAGGTGAAGAATTTCACATCCCTTGTTGAAGACGAAGAAGAAAACAAAGAGTGGCTTGACATTTCTATGTCATCAAGAAATCCATGTCATCACTATCATGTTATGTCACAAGTCATCATGTGCCACATCATTTGTCCAAAACTGATCCATGTAATGTGAAAAGTCATGTGGGAGTTAAAATATAATAAAAAAGTCAAACAGTCATGTGGGTAGCCCAAGAGTCACATGGGAGGTGAATGATCACCCCATTTTTTATATGTATGCCCTCATTACACTTGAAGAATACTTTTCACCTTGGAATATAGAGGAATATATTGTAGAGGAATATAGTTTCCTTTGAGGAGAAAGTGACTGCTCTAATTCTCAACTATTCAGACTAGTGATGTTCACAATCTTGATGTATATTAGAACTTTTACTTAATTCAGAAGCTCATTGAACCAACAAAATTTCATGCATATGTCATGAATATTGTAAGACTATTCTTTCAATGTTTGCGATGTGTATTGTTTCTCATTTTTACTAAGTAAATTAAACTATTTCAGTGGCTTTAGTACTTAACTTATTATATTTGATTTAAAAATCATTCCTTCCTTGTGAACTATTTCACTACTTGATGAACAACTAATTCTTATGTATGTGATTGTGTGCATTTTCTATATTAGTACTATTACATGACTTTAAAGGGCCCATTTTTCTCCCCCCTTTCATTAGAAGGACATTGATACTACTGTAGGTGAAAATTTCACAAGGCATACTCACTTGCTAATATGAGGATACCCCTCTATTACTCTCTTGTGTTGAGATTTCTAGCCAAGGAAAATATACAACAATACATGTCAACCAGACATATACTTTCGATGGGGCTCATACTCCAAAATATGTGAGGTCTAATTGGGACTTTACATCACGAAGACCACCTTGGTTGATGAATTACCAATGCCTTCAACAGAACCAAAATACTTTGGCATAAAAGATAGGATGTTTTTTTAATATCAAATTAGCTTGGCTAAACGAAAATTGACAAAACCTAGTCAATTTTCCTGCGGGATGAAAAATTTTCAGGGAACCTTCTAAGTAACACTTTTCATCTGCACAGAGGGTGTTCCTGTTGGTTCTGTTGGTGGTGATGATGAAACTATGAGGTATTTTCCCACATAATATATTGGAATTTATATGGAGAAAGGTAGAATTCTAAGCACGCCCAGGTCCATAGGAAGATACCACATGATATTGGCATGGTTGAGATAAATCGTTGATATAACCTAAATAGAGGGATCCTCAAATACCGATTAAGATAATAAAGAAAGTTGTTTATAAAAAAAAATATATATTTCCTAGATGTATGGTTTCCTTCTTTAAAAACATCGATTTTTGAAATAAAATATTTAAATAAATGTGTAAATATATCTTTCTCTTAAAAGAGGACTCCAACATGTGAATGAGACATCATACTCACACAACCAACTTTCTTTTTTTATTGGCCCTAAGATGTGATCCAATGGTTAGGTAGGGAAGTTTGGTTCTCACAAGTCATGTGATCCAAGCATAAGCAAGACTATGCATGAGTGAAAACCACTCCAAACACATTATTGGGTTGAAAAAAATTCAACCTCTGTGGATCCCAAAGATATCCAATATGCAATTGCACAGGCGACCACACATTCATTATGGTATATTTTGACATCATATACATATGCATTGCATCCCACAACAATTACTGACAACCTAAGATCGAAACCATTTCGAGGCGAGGAGTAAACGCCCACCGGTCAAACACGACAATCATCCACTCTCACAAAATTCAATTCAAGGGTAGCCAACTGCACAAATATTTTTTGGCTTGCTTTCCCTATCCAAAAAGAAAATCTACAAAGAAAATTATTTTTCCTGAGGCTGCAAAGAAGATCCTTATGGCTAGCCAACAAATTGTTTAAGGCTAAGAAAAAAATGTCCTTGATCCTAATCTCAAAAAAACCTTAAAAAAAACTCCAAACCCAGATCATTGGTAGTTGTAATGAAGCTAAGAGTGTAAAAATATTAAGGATCATATAACAAGAAATAATAGCTTCTACAACTATTAATTGATAGATAGGTGTAGTGAAGCTCTCCTACCATGTAAGAGTGTAAAAATATTAGTATATCATTTTGCAAGGAACAATTTAAAGAATGAAGAAAGATTATTTCATTGATTGAAAAATAATCCACTATTTGAATATAGTTTAAAAAATCAATGAAAACTTCGAGGGAATATATGAATGAAATATGAAAATAAGAATGAATTAGAGTGTGGTAAATATTTTTACTACATCTCAACAAGTATATTCAATTTATATTCAATTTTGTTTTTTTTATTATAGTAAGTTCTTTTTATTTAGAGAATGTTTTATTTGTATAGAAATAGTTTCAATCTGAGATTGTGCAAATCAAATTTAGACATCACCCAATCACACTCGTACTAAATTGTAAAATATATTGTCCACTCAATAACCAACAATAATAATTTAAAATAAAATTACATTTTAATTTATATTTTAAAATTTTTCTTCTTAGATTTCAAAAATTCCCAAATACAAATTCATGTCTATAAAGGCCACCAACCTTAAACCATGAATCTTGATCGAGGCTATTGAACATAAGAATTGGGAAAACATACATAAACCAGCAAAAAACATACGTATAGAAGTTGTTTCTAAAATGTTGGTGTGTAAAATGAAAATAAAACAGCTAAAGCCATATGCACTAATGAACAAAATGAAGAGGGTCATAATAAATACACTCCAAACGATGCTTTCCAAAGAATATGCAGCTATCCACAAATTGAAAGTACAGAAGAGAACAGTGATCCAAATAAGGAAATGAGCCAAGACCCTTCTTCTTCTTCGGAAGTAAGTTTGTCTCTGTACATAGTACTAAGATGCCTCTGCAAGTATTCGTCTTTGTCGGTGCAGGGGTCTACCACATCAGGGGCCCAACTTACCTTCTTTTTCCCGTTTGATTTTTCCCCTGCCAAAACATTATGCCATGAGATTCACTGCACAAACTTTACACTAAAATAAAACACCTGAGTGAAGAATACATATATACCTGCAGAACGGGCGATGCAGGAGCGCGGCAGATTTGTTTCAGGGATTTCTGGTACGGGACAGGCCACGTCACTTGCAACGGGCATGGTTAAATTTTGTCACTAAGCAACAGGGCGCCGGAGTTAAGAATTCCTTTTGTATTGTTATGTTTAATTTGGGAATGAGAAAAGGCAACTCCTTCACGTCTTTATAGCGAAACTTATCACACGATTTGTGAAGCGACGCGACCTGTAACCAGGATTTGGGTACATTTAAATCCTCGCTTGTAAAAACTGAAACGATATAGCTATTATATCGATATATTGGATACACACAAACCTAATTTTGTTGTTGGATGATTCAACTTCGGTGCAAAGTCTTCTCTCGCAACTTGTATAGGGCGAAGTTGTTTAATTTAATATTGTGATAATATGTTTATTTGATTTAAACTTTTAAAATATTTTTGGACCTCTACGCCCGTGTCCTGATCTTACAAATTTTCGACTTGACAAACTCAATTATTTTTTTGATAGCTATCAATATTATGGACTATTTAATTTATATGGATGTAATTAGGCCGATAGCCCTTCTCTTTTGAATTAATACAGTTTCTTTTTCGTCAATCAATTCATTTTGATAATGACACATGTCACTAGTAAGACGTGTGCAAAAAAATCATAAAATCATAAAATCTATTGTTTCCTATCTTACCATTTGGTAAAAAATCTTCTAACTTGCCATTTCACTCTTTACTCTTTGTGAGGTTGAAATTGCACTCGTTCAGGATTTTTGCAAAATAGTACACAAAACGGCCCAACAGATTCTGGTTCCCCCTGGTGTTTGGCCGAGCTTGCCTTAATGTTGGCAAATGATGCAAAGATTGATCCCGTTTTTTATCATGTTCCTCCCTCTGTCCCTCGCCACTGTACTGGATCTTACGCTGAAGCATTTCGCAAACATGAATTGAAGGGTAGATACGGCAAGGAGCAAATTGATGAATGGACAGCAGCCCTCTAGAAAGCTTCCCTTTACTCTCGTTGGGAATTCAATGAGCATAACGAGTAAGTATTATCTTTATTTGGTTCTATGCTGCTGCTGTTGTTTGTATCATTTTTAACCCTCCTCTGTAATCCTTTTATATGCACAAAATGTCTTTCTATGCACATAAAAAAATGATTCTAGTGAGTAAATAAGCGCTGAAAGTAGAACTCAACATATATTCTAGTTTATTAGATTCCGGATTATCACAGGATCTTCATGTAAATATGTCCAGTGAACATGGTCGACACAGTATTAACAGAGGTGAGGATGAGATCATCTTTAGAAGTTGTCGAACACCCTATCGGGCTTGACCAAGCTGTGGATGACTTCAACAAAAGAATGGCAGATAACAATAACTTACCAGCTCTGGGTTTGCTTTGTCTCAGGAGGCAGGGGAACACTTTTCCTTGCTTCTGAGGTTGGAGAAACGCTCTTCTTCGGCTCTGAGGTTGGTTGCTGTCAACCGTTCTTGGACCATCATATTTATTTGTATCTGAATAGTGATTTCTGTGGTATTTGAAAATTTTCAAGTGTTTTATTTGGGTATGGTAAAGTTAGCCTGTGGGTTTTATGTGAACTTGGTTTTGTATGTGCATTTCACCACTTATTTCTGCTTCTTTCTCAATCAGTTATGGGACTGAATGTTCATTTGATATTTAGAATCAACGGTTCATTAAATACGTGGTTTTATAAAAATATTTTTTTTTTTGGGTTTTTGTTAGATTCAAGGTTGGTTTCCATAAATAATTGGCAGGTCATCTTATTTGTACTTTACAGTCGAATAGTAAAAAAAAAACAAACAAACTTTCTCTGCTATATCAACCAACTTTGAATTTATCCTCTTCCAAATGGATTTTTCATAATGCTCTATGATTGGCTCTTTTCATTATACTTCTTGTATTTTGGATATCACTTATAAAAAGATCCTTACACAAAATTTTCTCCTCTTACTCCAGCGTCATCAGGTCACAGGGTTTCGCTGCCTCTGTTCTATGGGTGGTGTTTTTTTTCTGAAAGATGGCTCTGCTTTTGGCTAACCATATCTCCCAAGAAATAAACTTAGGTGTTGCCATTCAGGCCATTTTAACAATTGCCTTATCCAAAAATGTTCCATTGTGTTTTTTGTGCCAAGTGATTAAAATTTCACTCCAGGACGAGGAAGGGTGATCCTGTGCTCAAATTTTGCGAATGTATCCACCTAATAAGATAAAAACTGGCAAAAGAAGCAATGCCACTGATACTTCTCTAAAGAATTGCATGATGCACATTGAGAAGGTATTTTTATTCCTTTTTTGGAAGGCTATCAACAATTAACACTAAACAACCCTTCATGTACTAGCAAACCATCTCTTCCTCAGATGTATTTCGAAATCATTGATCAAAATAGTGAAGGAAGCTCTACCAATGGAATCTGTATCTCTCAAACAAGTTAATTTAAATTCCAAGCAAGAAATTCTAAAAGTATATATTTTCCATGAAATAAAATAAACCATATCAGCATAGTTTGAATCAGAGGTAAACACACTATAATGGTTGTCTTATAGAATTTTATTGATTGTGATATTTAGAGACTAAAATGATATGTAGTAACTCATAAGAAAACATAAGAAGAATTAAATTTCATATATTAAAGCCACAAGGAAATTTCGTTCTATGAAAAAGTATTATGAATATATAAAAAAGGAAGATGGGTTTTTTCAGTAAGTAATAAGAAAACATACGAAGAATTAAATTTCAAGGTTACCACGTCCATATCATTTATTACATATGCGTTGTCATAGATATTCTTTTATGACAGGTGAATTCGTCATTCACCTCGACCGCTTTAGTGAACGTAAATTTTAAATTCAAATTTGAATGCATTAGTTTTCATATAATTAGATGGTTTTTCCAATGCTTTTCTCAATTTCTCCAACGAGGGGAATCTGGCTGCGGGATATTTTTAGAACATAACAAAAGTCCTATTTTACTCAGTATTTCTATGTATATATACATTGTTATTATATCTAAAAATAGATATAATTATATCAGAATTAGTGAATCCTAATTAAAAAAACATCTCATATTATTATTATAATTGGTTGCAAAATATAGTCAATGTTTTTCAATTATTACCCTGACTTTTGAAAACATTAAGTTTACCATATTCTTATATGGCTGAGCATCTCTAGCTAATTTGAGTTTCAAATTTCTTCTTTGACAAAAACATTCCCATATTCTTCTAGATTTGAGCGTCTTCAAATAACTCAGATTGGACATTCCTCCTTGAACAGTTCAACAGTGCTTACGATTCTCATCAGCGAATGCCCAAATATGTCAAGTCATGACAAAAAGCTTGTGACCAAGCAGCTTATCTAGGGCCTGATCCACTGTGATGTTAAAATTAACTATTTTAACATGTGAATCAACTGAAAGTGCCCAAAGCTCTTTATTGAAAATTCAAACAGAAAATTTACTAGAAACCATTGTGAGTAAACCCGTGGCAACGAGGTGGAGAAAATTCAATGTGAAGATAAATAATAGTTCATACCTCGTAAATCTCCTCTTCCTCCACTTCCCGGTGTCTGCAAACTATTGCTGTCTGGCTTGCCTTCGGATCTGTCTCAAACAAATCACAAAAATAAAGATAAAATATATTTATTTTTTCAAAATATTTTTATAAATATACATATACTTAAATACAAACTAAAAAAACACTTTCCACCTTTCTATGGAGTGTCCCGTGTTAACAAAAACGTATACATCTTTAATTTTATTTATTATAGAAATTCCATAACATCTGGAAAATAATAAATAGCTACGATGTTTTTCTTGTTTCTTTGTTTTCTCTAAATAGACTATTGTAATTTAGAGGAAATGTCTTAAATACATACAAATTAAGCATCAATTTGGTATTTTTTTTTTATATTTAGTGATTTTTGAAAGTAGGTTAAATGAGTATAATTTTGATATATTGACTTTGTCACCAGGCCACCGACGATCCAAATCTAGAATCAGATTAAGCTCAAGTCCATTTGGCTCCTTACCCTATTTTACTTAATTGCTGAACTAAGGCCCCATTAGTTGCTTACTCTCTCAAGGCCAAAATAACCGAACTTCTCACACGATCTCATCCTTTTTTTTTTGACATTACACGTAGGTGGGGTGGATCAGATCAATAATGAAACCTGGCCGACGACAGAACCCTTTGTGAACTTCGTCACTAAACACTGTCTACCTCATCAACGAACCAATGAATCATTGGTTCTTGCCCTGTTTTACCTGACAGTGAGCGAGGTTTCCTTGGCCACTTTCCCAACAACTTCTTCCTTTTCAAGGGCAAAAAATCTGAAAATTTACTGGCCTTTGTCTGGGTTTTGACGCTTGATTAAAGTTCCTTCTTTGCACCAATGCACAGATGTTATGGTAGATGGAGATGTTGGATCAGAGGACCCAAATAAAGATGTTGCAGATGATGACATTCAGGAGGAGTTTTTTGATGAACTCTATCGGCAAGCAGTAGGAGAGGTAATGCTAATATTTTTTGTATTCTTTAATCATTTCCAGAACTGCTAAATTCTTATTTTCTTATCATTTTGATTACCCTATTTAAATCATGATTACTAAATTCAGCCCAACTTTTAATCAAATACGATTCACAATTAAAAAATTGTGATGGTTTTTGATATTCACGTGACTACTTTGAAGCCCTCAGTGAAATGCAGTGTGGTAGTATGAGCTTCGTACCCATTCATGCCAAAATTCCAATGGAGTATAGTCGTATGGTGAAAGGCACTTACTCTTGACATGTGTATTTTCTTTTTCTTTTTTAAATCAGGTATCATTATTTCTGGTGAATTATAAACTTATAAATTTTAGTTTTATTTACTTCTAAAAAGATAGTTTTCTTTTTTATTATGCTGGAAATTTTAACGGCTTCTTAAAATTTGTTAATTTCGCACTATCACTTCTATCCAACCTCATAATTTCTTGTTATTTTGTGGTTTTAAATATGATTATTAAGTTTTTTATATAAATATTTTTATTTTGAAATATTTTTTTTCCAAAACTCTATGCAGTGTCATATTTTTTTTGTTTTTCCAAAAATCTATGCAGTGTCATAATTTTTTGTTTTTCCAAAAATCTATGCAGTGTCATAATTTTTTGTTTTTCCAAAAATCTATGCAGTGTCACTTTTTTGATATAATTACTGAGTCTATTATTTATAAATAGATATTTATATTAAAAATTTTACTATTTAAATATATTTAATAATAATAAATATCTGTTTTTAAAAAGAATATATGCTTTTAGAATATATTTTTGTTTTTAAAAAGAATAAATATATGTTTTTAAAATGAATTCATTATTTGTTATTATCTAACCACTTACCTTGGTCAAATTCAATATTATTGACATTAAGATTTTGAAGAATTTCTAAAATTCTTAGATGTATATTTTCTACCTTTTTGAATTTGAACTTTTAACTTTTTACAAGAAGGGATGCATTCTTAATTATTAGAATTATTAGAACCAATCAACACGTATTTAAAATAGGTGTAGTCTAAATAAAATAGTTATTTTTCGTTGTAATCTAACAATACAATTTTTAATCACATTATAATTTTTTTTTTAATAGATCATTTAGCATGCATAAATGTGTCTTTGACAAACTCAATTTTTGTAAATTAAAATATCATCTCATCTATTAATTAGATTGCTTTTGAATATGACATAATCAATTTAATATTTAATATTCTAGCATCTTTTTGACATTCATGAATATTTTAGTTACATATTATAAACTTAAGAAATAAATTTAAGTTTAACGTCTCAATTGTTATTGTTATTTTCTTGTACAACTTTTTTTATTTGAAAATCCTATCGGCTTCTCTTTGCACCTTTTGGGGCAACTGCTAGTAGTAGATATATAAATTAAATGGTTGTAAATGACTATAAACACTAATTAATAAATAATTAGCATCAAAACACTACATCAAATACATTGAATTGCTAAAATTTAGAAAATAAATAATTTAAATTTGCAACAATTTAGTTTTGAAAATATAGATTTTTTCTAATAAAACTTTGGAAAAATATAATTAAAATTTTTGGAAATCCATGTTCTAAGTGTCAAACTATATAATTTTAAGTGCCCTAGTCTCTTTACACAACACTTTAAAAATGATTAATACTAACGAAATTATAATGTATAAGTGATCTCAAACCAAAGAGCTAGCTAAATTATAATGTATAAGTGATCTCAAACCAAAAAGATAAATTATAAATTTACATTAAGTTATTGAAATTATTTATTTCCATATTATAATTGGCGTGGTCTTGCTTTTTGGTTACTCTATATTTTGGAACATAATTCTTAATGTGAGAGCCATAATTAATATTCTTTTATTATTATTATTATTATTAATAGTTATAAAATGAATTAATATATATGTTAAATAAATAGATATTTAAAAAGAGATAAAATAAAATTGTTAGGCAGGGAGATATAGCACACGAGAATTTTAATTCATAAAAAATATTTGTTATAATATTGTGGTTTATGAATACGATATGTCCATAAAATGGTAACTCACTTCATATGGTACTTGTTCATAGACATTTTTTTAATTTGCCAATTTAAATAAAAGGGAAAAAATGACATACTTACTCTGTAAACTAGCATAACCACATTATTAAATGTGGTTGGTACAACTTGAGTGTGCCTAATGGTTAAGAGTATGTGTTTCCTCCTAAAAGGTCAGAGGTTCAAAACGAGAGGGGTGTAGAGCATGTATGTCTTCGTAGACTTTCCAGTCAAATTGCTATGCGGAGGTGGGTCCTTTGTCACACAAACAAGGGGGTCTCACACACCAATTTGGTGTCTATCTTGGTGGTGACCTTAAAACTGGATAATAATAATAATGAAGAAGGAGGTGTATATGAGTTACATGCACAACATTAAAGGTTCATGTTAAAAATAAATTTAATATTAATATTAAAATTAATAACATGTAATATTGATAAAAATTAATGATGGTTATGATGATGATGATAATTGATGTCCATTGAAAGGAATATGGTCTATTGGACGTTAAGAAAGAAGTGGTTAACTGAGATTATTTAAGATTGTATTTATGTCATAAAAAAAAAAAAAAAAAAAGTGTTCTGGGGTCAATAAAGTGTTCTGGGGTCAATGTAGTTATCGTGACTCAACAAGTCAAAGAGTTTGGTAGTGGGAAAAATGTTATGAAAATGAGAACGAATGTGAGTAAGGGTAGAACAATCCAAGAGAAAGTGTTTTTCGTCTTCTACTTTCGTAGTATCACAAAAGAGGCATATTCTTTCGTCCCAAGGAATCTTGGGAATAGACCAATGTCTAGTTTCACTCTAAAGCTTGTGAGAATTAGTTATGGTTCGCAATATTCAATCACTTCTTAGCACTCGTTAATATGGAAAAGTAATTCTTCTTAGCAAGCATGGGGTTGATAACCTTCTTGAAGTATCTTAAATTTATTTTCCTCTCTAACTCCTTATCACTCCACAACTTATCCTTAAATTTGGGAGTTATTTGGAAGTCTCTTGGCTTCCATGTTTTACAACTTCTTCTTATACATCACATATTTAAACATACTAGTGCATTGATTGGGGGAAATTTTAACCTCAATCAAGAGAATAGGGTAGGGATTATTACTTTTAATCTTGAGGTGGTAGGTTATTAATTCCCTTTGGATAATTTTGATATTTCTCCAACGATATCTAGATAAACTAGATCCCCACACCTCACATCCAAATGGATAAAATTTAATATTAATAATAAAATTTAATATTTATAAAAATTAATAAAAGTGGATAAAAATTAATAGTAATAATATAATTTAAAATTTAGCATTAAATGTAATATTCATATTCATAAAACGAAAAGATTAATAATCCCAAGATATTTTTAAGATTAAAAACCCAAAAAATTAATATTACAAACTAAAAGTATTATTAATATTCATAAACACAATAATATTAATAAATATATTAAACACATAAATAACTAATATCTAATCTTAAAATTAAAGTTAAATTTTAATATTAATATTAATATTAATATCAATATAAAGAAATATATAAATATAATAATACTACAATAATAATAATTATCACAACAACATTATTAAATGTGGTTGATATAAGTTAAATGCTTATATTAATTACATACACAACCACATTAAAATTCAATATTAAAATTAGAATTTAATATTAATATTAAAATTAATATAATTTAATATTGATAAAAATTAAAAAACATAGATAAAAGTTGATATTAAGAATAAAATGTAATGTTTACTCTTAAATATTAATATTTAATAAACCAAAAAGATTAAAAACTCAAAGCATTAATATTATAAACTAAACATAAGATTCTTTTTTTTCTAAATAATACTAATTCTATTTATAAAACATACTGATACAAAATTGCCACATTTTCAGCTATGGGAGCTTGAAAACTGGGCTTGATGTCCATGCTTAACAAAAATAACGAACTGCCTTGAGTGGGAAACCAGTTCTTTTAGAGAGAGTTTCACCGCCCTTGAGAGGGAAACTGGCTCATTGTTCATAGCATATAACATATCAAAAGAAAATATACTAGAGTAGAGAACAGTTGCTGTTGCTGAAGAAGAACAAAGAAAATAAAAAATTCTCCCAAAACAATTGAATGATTGTACCATGGTGGGCCGAGGCGAGTTGGAATCACTGCTCATGAGCTGGAGAAGGCGGTTCCTCCAAAATTCTGCACCAGTACTCATCCCTTAGAACTTAGATGTCTTCCTTTCGCTCACTATCCTTTTTGGTGACGTCCACTTGCATGGGTTGCTTGCCCAAGTTGGAATGCTTTGGTCCAGACGACGCAACAAGGCTCACGGGATTATTCGTAGCCAGCACAGGATTAGGATTAAGGGGAGTGGGAATAGGATCGGGCATAGGTGGGAAAACCAGGTTAGGCAGCTCTTCTCTCAGAGTGACAGTAAAAAAAGAAGTAATGATGGGCTAATTGAAGGAGCATTCAAAGCGGAATTCCGCCCTCTCGGAGGTCTGGCGAAGGGCATGGCTGGCTGAAGCACGGGAGGCAGGGGAAATAGGCCTTGGAGGGTCAGCATAAGGAGGCGAGGTGGTCTAAGTGATGCAGACATTGCTAAGATGGAAAGCACGACGTCTTTGGATGCGAGTATCCAGATAGCGCCCCCACGCAACGTCCTCAGAGGAAGTCTCCGCGTCGGAGCTGGTAGAAGGTCGAGAGCGAGCTACCCGACCTCGACTCGCACCACGGTGGCATCGCATTCGGTGACATACCCGTGGCATGGCCACAGAAGTATTATGGAGATGCCTGAGACAGTTAGAATAGGAAGAAAGTGATGGGAGCTAGGATTGATTAACAGAATGGGTATGCAGAAAAGAATTAGAACAACAAAAGGCGGTCTGGGAGAAATCGTGGCCTGGTAACGTCTCCAAACAGCCCAAGAGTGAGCAGCATCGCCCCGTCTGTGTGCGAGCTCTTGGCTCAGCACAAGCAGCAGGGCAAGCGCTCCACAGGGGAGGGGGAGAATGGCAAGCAGGACAGGAGCACTCCAAATTACCCGAGATGAATTCCATCACTAACCAGTTGAGTAGGATGGGGAGATGAATACGCGGGCGAGGGAGAGTCAATGTAGAGCAAGTTGGAGGAGTAAATGCAAGGATAATGGAGCTGCAGGGGGCCATATGGCCACCCCACGCGAGCTCCATCGGGAGTCATCCAGGGACTGATGTCCCATCAACCAAGGCTACCATCCGCATCTAGAGATAAACTAAACATATGATTAAGATTCATAAAAACATTAATATTGATAAACATATTAAAAACATAAATAATTAATGGCTAATATTAAAATTAAAGTTTAACATTAATATTAATAAAATTAAATTTAAATTTAAAGTAAAAGTAAAATTTTAAGTTTAATATTAATAATGATAAATAATAATGGTTTAATATTATGTGATTGTGCTTATAGCACAACTACATTAATAAATATGGTCCATATATACTAATAGGAATCAATGGATGTAGATTTAATATTAATATTAATATCAATAAAAAATATATTAAAACATAATAATAATATATATAATAATAAGTATATTATAAAATATTATTAACATTATAAACCGAAGGAAATAATAAACTTAATGGATGATAAACCCAAGGGAATAATATTAAACCCAAGGGATTAATATTATAAAGTGAAGGTATATAAACCCTAAGATAAAAATTATATACCATAAAACAAGTATAGTAGAGAATGGTTTATTTTCATATTGAGACAATCCTTGTAATAATGTGATGTTGGACCATGGTTCACCATCATTGATTTTTATAGCAACACAATCTTTGTCATAATGCGGTGTTGGACCAGAGATGACCATCGTTGATTTCTATATTGATAAAATCATTGTCACAATGTCAAGTTTGACCATGGTTTACCATGATTTAGCATGATTGAAATTATAGACCCAAGGGAATAATACACCAAAGGGATTAATACTAAGAAATCAAGGGATTATAAACCCAAGGGAATAATATTATACCCTAGGAATATGAACTGTTAGATTAATAAACCCAAGGAATTGATATTATAAACCCAAGGGAATAATACTAAACCCTAAAGAATATGAACCCTTAGATTAATAAAATCAAGGGATTGATATTATAAACCCAAGAGAATAATAAAATCAAGGGATTTATACTAAAACACAAAGGGATTATGATATGAAGGGAATAATATTAAACTCAAGGGATTAATATTGTAAACCCAAGGTATATAAAGCTTAAGATAAAGATTATAAACCCTAAAATAAACATGGTTGGCCATGGTATATTTTCATATTGAGACAATCCTTGTCACAATGTTAAGTTAGACCATGTTTCACCATGATTAATTTTCATATAAAGACTATATTTGTCACAATACAATGTTGAAGAATGGTTAAGCATGGTTGAATTTCATAGTGAGACAATCTTTGCCCCAATGTGACGTTATAACATGGTTAAGCATGCTCGACCGTGGTTAAGCACGATTGACTTTATAGAATGTCGTTGACAATGTTTGATCATGTCTAACCATGATTGACCATGGCTTATCATGATTGATCATGGTTGACCATAATTGATTTTATAAACCCAAGGGAATAATAATCACAAGGGATCAATACTAAAAATAAAAGGGATTATAAACCCAAGGGAATAATATGAAACCCAAGAGAATTATATAAACCCAAAGAAAAATAGTATAAAAACTTAAATAAACATTGTTTACCATGTTTGGCCATGGTTGATTTTCATATAAAGACAATAATTTTCACAATGTGACATTGGACCATGCTCAACCGTAGTTGAACCCTTTGATTAATAAACCTAAGGGATTGATGTTATAAATAAAAGGGACTAATATACCCAATATATTAATTGTAAAAGCCTAAGGGATTAATTTTAAAACTCTGAGAGATTATGAAGCCAAGGGGTAAATATTATAAACCCAAGGTATAATAAACCTAAGATAAATTTTAGAAACTCTAAAATAAACATGGTTGACCATGGTTAAGCATGGTTGATTTTCATATTGAAGAAATCATTGTCACAACGCAATGTAGGAAGATAGTTGACCACGCTTGACCATGATTGATTTTTCATATAAATACAATCTTTTTCACAATGCAACATTTGACTATGGTTGACCATGGTTCATTTTCATATTCAGAAAATATTTTCCACAATGTGACATTGGAGCATAGTTGACCATGATTGGACATGGTTTACCACGAATGATTTTATAAAGCATGGTTGACCATGGTTGACCATGGTTAGCCATGATTGATCATAGTTGACCATGGTTTACCATGATTGATCGTGGTTGAATATGATTTATTTGACAAATCCAAGGGAATAATAAAATCAAGGGATAAATACTAAAAACCCAAGGGAATAATAAAATCCCAAGGTATGTAAACCCAAAGTTAAATATTTTAAACCCTTAAATCAGCATGGTTGACCATGGTTGATTTTCATATTGTGACAATATTTGTCACAATGAGACGTTGGACCATGCTCGACCATAGCTCAACAGTTATATTAATAAGCCCAAGGGATTGATATTATAAACCCCAAGGGGATAATAAACCCAAGGGAGCAATACTAAAACCCCAAGGGATTATGAACCCAAGGGAATAATATTAAACCCAAGGGAGAAATATTATAAACCAAATGTATATAAACACTCAGATAAATAGAATAAACACTAAAATTAACATGGTTGGCCATTTTTGGTTTCCTATTGAGAGAATCCTTGTCATAATGTGGTGCAGGACCATGGTTGGCCATGCTTGATTTTCATATCGAGAGAAAATTTGTTACAATGGAAGGTAGGACCATGGTTGAACATGTTTTCTTTTCATATTGAGACAGTATTTGTCACAATACGATGTTGGAACATGTGATAAGCCTCAGTCTTGCAATAATAATGTTGCAACTACCAATGCTACCAACTTTAATTATCAACACAGGGTTCATAGCAACTTAAGAGGTGTCGACACTATATGTGCAACATACAATCTGTCATTATTTAGTTGATATGATGTAATGGAGTGAATTTCAAGAAATAAAATATTAAAATAATTGCATAAAGGGAAAGTTTCTTTGAAAAGAAATTAATCAACAATTTGTAATTGAAATTATAAGAGAATGAATTCAAATAAATAGGCCTAATATACTTTGTAAAAATGTTTGTCCTAAGTGGTGTTGATTCTTCCTCAATCATGGATTTAGATCCTAGGGGCCATGATTCAAGCCTAATAGAGAAAATCCAATATTTTGGAGAAACTTTTGTAAACTTTATATGTGTTATAGGAGTGCAAGAGGAAGTTTCTACAGGAAGTCTTATAGGTGCTACAGAAAGTCATGTTTTTTCTACACGAGGAGATAAGTAACCAAACAGCCAAGTAAATAAATTGAAAATTGGATGGAATTTGTTTTTGTTAAGTAGGATATATTAAGAGTCCATTCCAAGTGGAGTCACTCCAAATTAACCCTATTAAAATGTGTTAAAAAAATAGTGAAAAATTACTAGTCTAAAAATTGGAAACTCAAGAACTAGTGAGCTAGTTAACCTATCAAATTCTTAACCTAATCAAGCGAAAATGAAATTGGTTAAATTGTTTTATTAAGTTGAATTTTTTTATTACCTAATACAAGTGGGATCAACTTGAATTAATCTTATTAACATGGTATAAAAAATAGCAGAACATTAATACTATTTTCCTAAAAGGGACATCCAAACATCATAGATTCGTGAGCTACTAGCCCAATCCAAGTAGCTAAATGATGAATATGACTTGTAAAATATATTCCAAGGATGAATCATTCTTGTGACTCTCTAAATAACCTTAAAAAAAATCCCTTCAACCATTTGAACAATATAACCTACAACAAAATAAGCATGAACAATAAATGCATAAAAAATATATGTAAGTGAAAAAGACATTCAAAGGACACAATAATTGGGCAAGAGGGATCTAAGGATCATGGGATGGCCAAGCCTAAGGAGACCCAAATTAATTTGGAATAAACTAGGATTTAGAATCTAAAAATTGCACTGAACTTCATTATTTGAATCGATCCAATTACATCCATGCTAGAAATGAAAGTGGAGCTACAAAAGAAAAACATTCTCTGTGATCGAAATACATCCCTCTAGAGGAAAATTTGATTTTTAACCTATACAAATTTAGGGGGAATCAATATCCTTTAAAGGTGGAATATTTCCATGAAAAGGAACACATTCCTAGATTTTTTCAATCATTGGTGCTCCATAATTTCTTAATAATTTCATGACATTTTTTTCATTTATTATCCAATATTGATCGTCATGTAGTGGGGAGAAAATCCCTAAATTATCTCCTCCTCCAAATCTTCATATTCTTCCCAATTTTCTCATAATGTTTTTCAAAAATAAATAATATTAAGCACAAATATGAAATTATCTCTAAACCTTCCTAAGAAAATTTTAAATCTAAAAGAAAAATATTAAGTGTAGAAGGAGAGTTTTAATATAGCCTTTATGTGCCTAACAAAGGCTATATGGGCCTTAATTTGTGTCTAATTTGGAGGCCCATCATATCCCCCTACTGAAATTGTTTATCATCCTGTAAGTAACCTATTCATCCTAATTTCCCTATGGTTCTTCATTTATGATGGCATATTTCATTCTTTTTTTGTTGGTCCATGTGTTGCTCCTCTTACTTCTCTTCTTGCTACGCTTCTATTTTCATTTCTTCCCTATCTCAGTTTCCAAGTAAGTCTTCAACTATAATGGGTTCTATTTTTTAGGGTAACACCTTGATTTTGGTTCATATTCTTTGCCACTTAATGGATCTTATAAATTGACTGCAACCTCAAGTGAAATATCATGATCATACACCATTACCCTTTCTAATAATCACGTCTCATTGAAATTTTAGAAAATGGTAAGAACTTTAGGATGATGATGGATTCTCTCTATGATGATGGGTTTTATCGTCTTAAATCCTCCCCCCATATTTGCAGACTATGAATTATATGAAATTTATGTGCAAATTTAGGGTATTTCTTGTACCACCCAATTTTTCATTTATAGAAGTTTATTTATCCTTGATACCTCCCACAACAGACAGTAAAGTGCCCCCCCAATCTCTTTTCAACTCTATTGTGTTTTTTTGTACCTTTTGGAAATTAATAAATCATTTTCCATCACACTAGTAGAAAAATGTTTCTCTTGTATCCTTTTGTTAACTTCCTGTAGAAATATGTCTATCTCTTGTAGGATATTTGTTCCTTCGCATAGCGAATATGTCCTTCCTATAGAAAATTTATTCTTCCTATATCAACTTCCTCTAGCATCTATTGCTCCTATAACAACTCTATATTTTGTACAAAAACCAACTTGAATCATGTAGCACCTCTTCCTTTCATGCTAAGAGCTGGTGGGTCGACCTTTTTATTCTTTGATTTTTATTTTTTATTGATTTTCATTATTTTTCTTTTTTGAATATGTTTACTCTTATTTCCATTGCATGAAAAAAAAAAAAAAGTGATTTGATTTATCTGAGTTGGCCTCAAACTAATTTTGGAAATCCATGACAACATCCAACTTTATTATGTATTTTTTCACTTTTATCTCATTTATATCTCACATATGTGGTTGTCATTTGGAGAGAAGTTAAATGAATTTCTATATAATACTAAGGCTTCCTACTATTAATTTTGGCTATAAAATACTCCTTCTCACACTTTTTATTTTTTCTTAAGCTACAATATATTCGAAGGGTGAGATTAGATATTTTCATACATGTGCGTTGCCATGAGAATATTTCTTCTGTGAAGGATGTTGTTGTAGTTATGGAGGCTGATGGTATAACTGTTGAAGTTGTCTTTGGTGGTTCTAAAGATACTACTGATGATCCTATTGTCAAAGGTTGATTTATCATGTGTTGACCCTTCTATGGTTTCATGCTACTTATGGACAAAGGTAATGGATGATATGCTAGCTTCTTGCATTTTCATCTTCTTATTATCGTTTCTCTATGCATTGGCTTTGGTCTAAAAATTTTCTCCTGAAATGTGCTTGACGTATAAATTTGCTATGTGTGTGTAGTTTCCATGCTGAGTCTTCAAGTACATTTTTTTTGCTGAATAATAATTCTTGGAGTGCCATTGACGTCTTCAGATTCAGCTCACAAGTTTTCCCTGCCTCCATGGATGATAAAAAAACAACTTCAAGGCCTTTCTGGGGCTTATGCAGGGCCTGATAAAAGAAGTTGATTCTTCCTATAAATGCCTTTTTTTATTTCTTTTCTTAGCCTCTAAATTTGCATGGGTTATGAGGGAGAGTATGGAGAGGTATTAGAGAAATGGAGTGAAGGAACTTTGTCTTTTTTTTCAGAAAATTTATTTAGAAAGGTGAAAGAGTGTAGGGTTTGAGTGAGAAATCTCTGTGGTTAAGATGGAGGAGTTATTAGAGGTTGGTAGGAAATGGTTGAAATAATCTACCCATGGAATTTGTGACACCAAAAGGCCCTTGGTTATTTTTGTTTTCCCTCGATCCATCCTTGTATAGCTCACTGTAACTTCTTGTAGCATGTAAGGAACTTCCTATAGAAACATAGGGAGGGTTAAAGTTTTAATTTTTGAGGTTATAGGATGGTGGAGAGAGATATTTATATGAGTTAGGGGTATGTAATTGAAATTTTATGGATGGAAGGATGGAGGAGAGATTTGTAGGTGAGATTTTATAGCATTTCTGGTTGTTCCTGTGGCATTTCAGGATAATCACTTGTAGCTGAATTATTTTTTATCCATAACTCCCAAATGGTTTACTGGATTTACCTGAATATTTTTTCAAATGTTCGAAAAATCCTTATTAACCTCCCCATAAAAATAATCAACCATTAGATTCACGAATATCACGAAAAATAAAAAATTGTTGTAGGTGATGGAACCCAATTTCTCAAAACATATGCACTAGAATTTGCTGAAATTGTTTGAGAATGTTACCATCCTCTATATGCCTCTCCCCATTAAAAAACATGGTTAATGCATGCATTATTTTCAAGAAATAATAAAAATAAATTTATGCTCTGTGTATTTTGGACTTCCTGAAGAAAAAACAAAACTTTTTGTATTATTTTTATGACAACGAAGAAAATGAATGAAAAAAGCTTTGAATGATGTGTGTATATTGGAAATATATTGCTTTGATGGATTGGAATTACCTTGGTCCTTTTGGATCATATGAGGAAAGGAGGAGAAAGTCCAATTTTGACTTCATTTGACTAGATTTTTGATAAACTTTTTCTTTTGGTGCTAACTAGATTTTGTTTCTTGCAAAGGTTGGAGAGAACTTGCATTCATTAGAGAGAGATACATGGGTCATTTTTTCATTTTTTTCTCTTTTTTCTTAGCCCTACTAGCTACCTCAATGAGGTTTTCGACTAGTAGGTAAGCCTAGATGCCTCAAAGGAGGTTTTCACCTGGATCTTTTATTTTTCAATTATTTTATTTTTTCCCAACCCATTGACCTTCTCATGGAGGTTTTATATCAGTGAGAAAATATTAGGCACCTTAAAAGAGGTTTTCACTTCAGATTTTATTCTTTTCTTTTTTCTCTCTTCCATTTTTTTTCTTTCTATCCTACTCTACTTGAAAAAAAATAAAATCTTTCAAGTATAGGATTACTCCCAATGGAGCCATGTCCACATCAAGATGGAAAATAAAATCATTTGTAGGCTTGAAATATATGCTTTGACATGTACATGAATATGAGAGACCAATTTCTTTGGCTGAGATTATATCAAGTATTGTTGAAGAAGAGTGTATTGTTACAACTTAATGATTTTCTAGAACCATATTTCAATATATTTGTTATTCCCATTATCCACTTTCACATTTGGATCTCTTTTGTGTCCTCTTCTACCATGGAATTCAAATATTCCTCGATTTAGTGATTATTCTCTTGAAAAAATGGAGGATATGATGGTAAAATGAGGTAAATTTCTCAATATTTGATTCTAATGTTTGCTCTTCATCAAGTGTATCCCATCATTTCTTTTTCTTCTCATTTGGATCTTATTTTTCAGAATGTAGTCCTTCAATGAAATCAAGAGAATCACTTTTTTCAATACTCTTCCTGACCTAAAATGCATATCATTAAGATCAAGAGGAAGTCTTTGGTAGTATTGTACCTCAGCATTGTAATTTGGTTGAGCTACTTCATTGTGTGAGTTTGGAAATACTGGTGCAGGTAGTTGAGTGGGAGTGGATATTTGAGATGGATCTCGTTGGGGTTTTGGTTGTGGTGGAGGTGGATGGTAGGTATAACATGGAGTTGGATATGGAGGATATCAAGGAAAATATTAAGGATATTGTTAATATTTCCCATAAGGTCCTTGTCAATCTTTTTGCCAATATTGGTTTTTGGCTTTAGATGGTCAAGGTTCCGATGGAGGGATTGTGCTACAATTACTTTTAGATGGATGTGCATAGGATTGAAATTGTGAATTAATTTCTTGAACCATACCAGGTTGAATTGGATGCCATGGTCCTCTTGGAGCTACAAAAAAAAAAAAATTGGTGATTGACTTTATTTATTGTCTTCTTGGCAAAATTCCTTCAACATTGGTAATGATGGACAATATTTAGTATCATATTATTTTGCATGAATAACACAAATATTAACATAATTTTTTTCTCATTTTTCATTCTAAATGTGCCTACTCATGATGATAGGAAGGTATCTCATCAAATATAAATTTTTTATGATTCAATAGTTATGTTAAACTTTGATCTAAGATTTCTAATTTTTTTTTTCAAAAAATATTAAACTACAGAGATCAATCTAAATATTATTTGAACATATATACATAAATCAACCAAATTACTATTAAATAAATCAAATTACTATTTTATCATATGTATATAGAAGTTATCATTCATGGATTTTGTGTTAATTTAAAGCTATGACACATATCTTCTTAAGGATACTCGTGGCCTCCATGAATTAAAGTGCTCTAATAAATTTGGGTTCTATTCAACTTAGCAATGAACATTGGGATGACGAAAGTTTTGTTTTTGGTTGAATAATTTTTGTATCCTCTTACAATCATGCATCTCTATACATGTTTGGATATATCTCGTGAGGGAGAAATACCAATGTTTTATTGATGTTTGAATAGACATTGTATCATCCAAGAATCATATCAGAACTATCTCTATCCAAAATTAAATATTTTGAGCTACGACCAATAACCATGGAAATTATATACCCATATCCAAAATAATACAGCTTCATATTTATATTTCATGTACATCTAAATTTAACACCTTGCATGAAAAATTTATATTCCATTTAAAAAAAGGGGATGGGTTGTCTTAGTTAATGGAATGGTGACTAGAAGAACTATAGAAATATATTCTGATTTCCCTTAATCAACAATATTTGTTTTAAAATAGAGCTTTATCCATGTCAATACCCCTTCCTCTCTAGAAGCTTTTGGATGACTAGTGGGAAATATCAACCATATTTGGGTGCTACCATAATGCATGAGAAACTCTAGATGTGTGCTTTAGATGGCGCTAATATCATATTTAAATAAAACAAAAAAACTATAACTTAAATCTATAAGAGAAAAGAGAATTAGTAGCTATTTTTAGGGGATCCCTTCAGCAATTCAAATATTTCACCTTCTTGAAATAATACAAACCATAGCTTTCACATCCAAAGTAATGGTAATATTTGCCAAAAGAGTTGAAAAAAAAAAATTTCCTATTAATTCATGTTTTTTTAAACAATTTTCCAACATGAATTTTATGTAAAATTATTTATCAATATGAATGATGATAAAAAGGTTTTTCATTCTAGAACCAATAAGGGTTAATGCTCAATTCTAGACAAATTTCGATATAATTCATCTTTGAAAGAATGAATAAATTTTTTTATGAGCTATAAGACAAATTTAACTATGGGGGATGATTCTTAGTAAGTTCTTCTCATTCCGTCCATGATTGTATCATTTCCTCTACATTATAACTTTTCTAACTTTTATTTGCAATTTTTATTTAACATATTATGAGGCGTAGTTTTTTTTGGTTAGAAAAGTGGAAAAACTATCATGAAACACTCATTATTCTTCCTTCATAAAACACATAGCTAGGTACCTGTCATGTGTTTTTTTTTTAACATGTAAGGAAGAAATTGGTGAGGATTAGACAAAATAGGACTTTTATTTTTTTTGGTGCTTTAGTTTTTCAAATTAGTTCCCATCTCTATATTTTTCTCCCAACTAAATCAATATTTTGCAATCAAAGGAGACATTTTAATAATGATTTCATTTTTTTTAAAACAAAAGGGAAATCTTAGTGGAATTTTAATTTTATCAATATTTTCAGTATATACCCTTTAATTTCACTCATCCTTCCATTCTCCTTCAAAGCATAGATAAGATAGGCTTATCGAAAACGCTCCAACCATTTTCAGTGATGTTTCGTATCATATAAATCAGAAAATGAATATTTTTAGTAGAAGATGTTGTAAGGGGTCTTCAAAAAAAAAAAAATTTCCAAGTGGAAACAATGGAATGATATAACCCCAATATCACCATATCCTCTTCATCTATCATTTATGTTATGTGATGATATGAAATGAGATAGTAGGATTCCATAATTACCTTTATAATAACATATAATCCTACTATGTTACTTATTGTCACTATAATCCATTAATGAAATATAATTTGTATGCATATATACTTCTTTCTATTATCTACTACCATAGAACCTGTAAATATATTTTCCATATAGTGTTATATGATTTAATTCCTTATAAAAGATTTGAAATTTCATCATCCCCACCATCTTCCAATCCATACAACCATCCAATAAATATGTACAATATAAGGACTATTCTTCACATTTTTAAAACCCCCTTTATAATTAATTTGGTAAATTATTGGTCAACAAGGTGAAGCACCATGGTTTAGTATACCCTTGGGGGCCTAAAATGAAATAAAATAGATAAGTGTTTCCCTAATATTTGTCATTAGTAATCATTAGTAATGTTATTATTTCTCCAATTGATAACCATTTAATACACTAACACTCATTTTATTTTTCCATAAAAAATGCATCCAAACTTTTATTTCATAATCATTAAGTTTAAGGTGAAATCCCATGTACTTATTTCATTAACCTATTTACTTTGTAAAGGAAGGAAGGACAATATATTTTCAACCATCTCTTTTTTCCAATCTAATTCATGTAAGAGTGAAGTTTTCTGAGTCATCGTCATCCAAAAGGATATAAGGAAGAGATTGAAGGATTTATCTGAATATCTTGCTTTTATAACAAAGTGACCTCAAAAAAATAGGACATTGCAAACATGTTTCCCTCATTATTTTGGGTTGTTATGAAAATTTCATCATTTTATAGTCAATACAAAAAGTAAAGGATATATATAACAACATGTTTCATTGTTCTGGGAGGTTTAAATAATTTTATGTGTGACTAGTTTTTTAATACACGGTAGGAATATATATTGCATTATACTCACATTAATCTATACTAAATCAATATATCATTTTTAATACATAACAATGATTTTAGAGTCAGAAATTTGAATAGATGAGCTTGGATAGCCCAAATTTCAAAAATTTATCACAAAAATCTTTAAGAGTCATTTTGAGGCTTTAAATGACCAAATTTGGTGGTCCCAACATTAATATGGAACTAGAGTCCATAATATATAAATTGATACATGTTCAGGTATGCGAATAATCATGTCAACGTAAGATCATATGAGTAATTGATGCTTCCATGAGTCCTTGTTTCTCATGGGAAAGTCTTGTGTCATAATACTATAGAAGAGTGTAGCTCTAGCTAAGATATGGAAGGAGTCAAATATAACCACTAATAGGCTATCAGGGTGTGGTTATAATTGGGATGTTAGGAAGAAACATCATTGTATTCTATTTGAGTGCATTTTATACTCTATATGAGAGAGGTATCTTAAATTTGATAAAGAGAGATATGATAGGGAAGTTTTGTGGACTATAAAATCTTAGCAACTACAAGTCTCACTACTGAGTACATACATCCATTTCCATTCAGAGACAGAGAGAGTAAAGCAACCTCACTGGTTTTCTAGAATGGGTCTCCTAAGTCACACATTGTGTTTTATGATTGTTGATTGTATTGGTGACTATTTTATATTTTCCAAATTTTATATATTGCATCCATGAATGCTATAGCTTGAAAAATCCATAAGGCTAAGGAAATAAATACCTCATAGTATACATTTAAGATTTTAATTATATTCTTATTTATCAATTTCGAGTATTGTTAGATCATATCTTCAGTGGGAAACTATAATTTTGAAATATATGTGAGATATTATTAATAGTAGTAAATGTCTAATTCACCATATCACTTTATTTATAATGTTGTGAATTGATGATGAAGGAAGGGATTTCATTTTTATTTATGGTGTGGATGCATTCCTAGGCTAGTTGACACTACAATTGAAAAATCATATTTGATTTCGATAACTATAGATTTATTTGAATGGATGAATACTCCTTGCAATGATTTTAGATATTCTTTTATATATGCAATTGCATAATGAAATTTCTATTAAAATCTAAAAATAATGGTGATTATGTAGCATTTTTTGATGCATATCACAGGAGTGTTGTGATAGGTGTATACCTTCCTTATGCTCCTAAGTTGCTAAAAATTAGGTTAATTATTTTCCCAAAGAATGTGATAGAATATTTTGAATAATTATATTGTCCATTTATCTCATTTGTTGGCCTTATCTTTCATTTATTCTTTACTGATACTTATCATTGTATCTTCACGCTTATATTCATTAGCCCTTTTTCTATGAAGCAATAAATTAAAAATGAATAATAATAAAACATTACTTTTTCCCAATTAGAAAAGTAATAAAAAGGAAAAAAATTAAAAAAAAAATACATTTAATTCAATTTTTTATAGTGTAATAAAAAAATTACTAATAATTTATTATAAAATTATTAATACTTTATTAAAAAAATATTAATAAATTATTAACAAGGAAAAACTGTTTTTTATTTTCCTTGGGGGACATTTAGACAATGTCCATGAAATCCAATCATGTCGACCAATACAATTTATGCCACCTTCCTATCTATTATTGGGTTGTTGATTTTTTTTTTAATTGGTTATAACGAATTGGACAACTAACTAAACCAATTGGAATCTTGTCCTTTCATTCCTTGCTTGAATTCACACCCTCCTTTCTTTACCAATGCTATGAAAGCATAGTTTTTGGGAAAATTCACATTTTCCTAGTTACCCTCATATACATAGTAGTATATATTTTCTATGGTAAGGAACAATTTAACATTTTCCCTCGCAGGTAACCTTCACAACTTTCGAATCTATGTCCCATTACTGAACCCATATTATATATACCATTGTTTTGCAAAAATACTTACATATATACATGAGAGGAGCATCTTTGGGGTTTTCAGAAACCCCTACCCCTTGAGGGAACACCATCCTCAGTTTTCTATGTCCATATGTAACATAGGGAACATAATAAATAAACAAATATTAATTTGTGGAGATTTATATATACAGTTCTATACAATATTTACAAGTATACATATTTTCTTCAATTAGAAGTCAAAAATGGATATGATTTCCTCATTGTGCCATCCATTTCCCAAATGGATTCCTCAAGCTCAAAGTGCTCCAACTACACTTTGAATTTCTCTATTTCTCCATTTTTTAGCATGAGGTTCCTCCAAACTAGGATGCACAATGGCTCTGGTTGGAACTCTTTCTCTAGTTCCACCTATAGCGAAGACCAATCAATCACATGATTATAATCCTTCACATATATTTAAGAAAAAGAAACATGGAGTTAAGGTCACCCTATAGGGTAGTAGTCCAATCCTATCAAGGATTTCAAATGACATGCAATAGCATGTCACCAACTTTGCAAATGATCCAATCTTCAAATAACTTTTCTTGGTATTAATTATAATGTAGTCATGTTCCCAAAATTGGAACTCTTTATGCACCCTATGATGATTCAAATATATTTTTTCCTGTCTTTTCCCACCTTCAAATGTTTCCTAATGATATGATTTTGGTACTCCATTTCCTTGAGAGTTTCAGGCCCAATAAGGACCTTGTTTGCTGTATCTCTCAAACTCATAGGAGTATTACAATTCCTCCCATACAATGCCTCAAATGGGCTTATCATTAGGGATTCTTTGTACCAATTTTTGTATGAAAATTCTACAAGTGGAAGATACTCGTGCCACTTCCTGGGATGATGCATCACATAAATCCCAAACATTTCCTTCGAAATTTTATTTTTTCTTTCTGTTTTCCCATCCATTTGTGGATGATACAGTGTACTGAAGGCCGATTTTATCCCCAATGTCGCAAATAATTCCTTCCAAACCCTTGAAGTGAACTTATCATATCTATCTAAGATAATTTTCTTGGGGACTCCTTCAACCTCACAATCTTTTTTATGAAAATTTTAGGCACCTCACTAGTTGAGTTGGTGGATTTGACCTCCACAAAATGAACCACCTTCTTCAAATTTTCAATCACTACCATAATTTCATCATGCTACATATAGTTTATCATTAGCCTTGTAATGAAATCCATGGATATCAATTCCCGCTTCCTTTCAGTAATGGTAATGGGTTGGAATAGACCTACTAGATGTTTGCATTTAGCTTTCACTTGACATTTTATGCATTTAGCAACAAAATGGGTCATTTCCTTCTTCAGTTTCACCAATAATAAATGTTTTTGGTGTTTTTTAAAGTATTTTGGTATCAATATGGACTAAATATGGTTATACATGGAACTTTATCATTATGATCCCCTTCAAATAACTGTTATTTGGTTCATATATTTTGTTTTTGAATTCAATTAGGGTGTCAGGTATAACAATTCATTCCTCATCCTCAATACCTTGTCGTAAATTTTCCTTCATTTTTTGATATTTTTTGTCATGTCTTCCTCCATTTTTAAATCTTTCAAGTAGGTCCACCTCATAAGAGTTGAAGGTTTCCAGGTGATTCAATTAAATCATTCTATTAGGTTCATTGAAAACCTTGTTATCTTCACCCTTGATGTACTTGATCTCAAATTCAAACTCGGTAAGTATTTCCAACCATGTATCTTGTATTGCATTCAACTTTGGTTTCCCAAACAAGTAATTGAGAGCACTATGATCTCTCATAAGTGTAAATTTCCTATCAAGGAGGTATTTCCTCCACATATTTAATGCTTGAATGATGCAAGCTAACTCTATATCATGAGTAATGCAATTTACCTCATTCTCATTTAATTTCCTTGACTCATAATAGTTTTTCTTCCTACATGAAGACTCCAATGAGCTATTCCTTGTAGGAATTTTTTCATACCAGAAAATCATTTTTTAGATCTACAATCCCCAACATCAGTGCATTCATGAGAAATTATTTCAACTTATAAAATCTTGTTGCACACTCACCTATACATTCGAATCTCTTTCCTTTTCTTTGCAAGGATGTGATAGGATGAAATATCTTGGAGAATTTTCCTAATGGATATCTTGTGGTAACCTCCCAATCCCATGGATAATCTAACCTCATTCACATCCTTGGCTATTTACAACTCCATTTTTGCTTTGATATTATTTAGGTGAATTGATATCCCCTCCTTGGAGACAATGTGCCCCAAATAGTGTATTTGTGACTGTAATAAATTGCACTTGTTGATATTTGCATAAAGCTCATGTTGTCTCAACAATTGTAATACCAAAACCAAGTTATTTTCATGCTTGAGTACATCAATATGTCATCAATGAAGAAAATTAAAAAAATTTATAAATAAGGAAGCAACACACTATTCATTAAACACATGAAGGTAGCAGGGGTATTAATTATCTCGAAGGCTACCACTACAAACTCATAGTTACCGTATATTTTCCAAAAAGTATTTTTATGGATGTATTAGACTTTGATGCACATTTGATGACACCAAGGCCTCAAATAAATCTTGTGAAACATTTTTTCTCCCTTAAAATCGTAAAACAAGTCATCAATATATGGAAAAAAAAATCTATTCTTGATGGTCACTTTATTTAACTACCTTTAATCAATTTTGAGTCTGAGCATCCTATACATTTTCTTCAGAAATAGAACTAGAGCTCCCCCATGGTGAAAAAATTTGCTGAATGTAACCTTTATAAATCATTTACTTTAGTTGTAGCTTTCACTCAACCAACTTAGGCATGATCATATAATATGGTGCATTGTATGTTGGTGTTTCTTAAGTCGCCAATTTAATGGAGAGATCAATTGCAGTATGGGGAGGAAAACCGAGAATGTATTATGGAAATGCATCCTCATAGTGCTATAATATGACATACATCATCAACATATCGATTTCCTCTTGGCATGTGTTGTCATTATATTTTTCGTTGTTGAAAATTTAGATGGAAAACAATTTTCAACCTTTGCAACAACTGTATTTAGCCTGTGTTGCTATGATTAATGTCACTGAAATGTCTTTTAGTTTCCCTATACTTTTTTTTTCTTCCAAAATAGATGTATTTCTTTCTCATAACAATCCACTTTGGTCCCATGCAAGTATAACCAATCCTTTCATTATAATATGTTGTACGTGCCAAGAGAAAATAAATTTAAGTGTGTTGTTGTACGTGCCATTGATTTCTAACACACATGATTCTACCCTATGGTTAATGTTTCTCTTTATTCATATCCCCAATTGAACCATACATGGTTGTGCATGTAATTTCTTAGCCACATTTCATTTTTTCATACTATTTGGGATGACATTTTTGTAGTTAGAACCAAGATAAATTATTATGGAAAAAAAAATGATTACACAACTTACCCTTTATCTCAATGTTTGATTCTTGATGGTCAAACTAACGTTTGCCCACAACTGCATAAATTTTGGGCAAACACTCAGCTACATACACTACTGTGCAGGAATCCTAGTTGCAACAAGTCTTTGGCCCTGCATTTTTCTAATATAAGCAGTCTCTTTTTTGATGATTTTAAACACACATCCAACATTTTAATTGTGATTTTATCTCAACTCTCCTCTTCTCTATTGTTGGTTGCTACATATTTCCTTTAGTAAAAATGTTAGTTTTTTGTTGTGATTGATTTGTATTATCTAGATGCTTCATGTCCTCCTTTTATGAAATATTATTTTGCGATTTATTCTTGCTTCGCACATTTTTATTTTACTTCAAGTGATTTTTAACATTCTATATATGTTTTTATTGTTCGTAGAAATGTTCAATTTCTTGGTGTATCATTTAATGTTTGAGGTTCTATAAATTCAATTTTTTATATCAATTTCATAGGCATCCCACTGATGAATCTTTGGATTTTCCCGTTCTCATCTTTGAGATATGGTACAAATCTCAAATGTTCTAGGAACTTTTTTACATACTCTTCATCCATCAATTTTCCCATTTGAGTTCATGTAACTCTTTTTATTTACTGTCATGATATTGCTTTGGAAAATATTGATTCAATGAAAAGCTTCTCAAATTCATTCAAAGTAAATTATTATTCAACGATGCCTCTAACATTTTTTAAATATTCCCGCCATATGTTAGATTTTTCGTTGAATGTTTAGGTGGAAATATAATATTCCATAAAATCTTCATAATTGTCATGGATTCTGAGAAACTTACTCATACCAAGTATACAAGCTTCTGAATGTTGAATTTTGCTTTATGTCCCTGAAAAATGTGGGTGGATTGGATTTATTGAATTCCTTGGGCATATAATCCTTTTCCTTCATTGTTGATGATAATGATGATGGGAGTGATGATGGTGCCTCCTAGTTGTATAGCTAGATGGTTTACTAGAATAATGCACATAAGAATTTTTCCTTCCCTTCACCGTTTCTTCACTTTCTGGCCTATGATTCTACCTAGACTTGGTACCATATGCCCTAGATCCTTCTATCCATATAAAGAACCCTCAACTCATGTTTTATCTATCTTTGTAAATCTAAATGTATTTGAAAAATAACTACGTGTATCTCATCTTGCTTCTCTTGAGCTCTCACCATCCTTTCATTGTCTTCTTTGAAGCTCCTGACTTCATCTGTTAATATCCTCATAGTATCCATCCAATATGGAGAGCTATCCCATTCACCTTGGAAAAATGATATTTGTTGTTCTTTTTTCTCAGCCTCTTCATTTTCGTGTTGTGACTAATAAATACTATACTACACCATTCCAATACTCATTCCTATGAATTGCATTTATGTTGTTTCTTTTAATCTGGCATCAATCACATAAAACTATTGCCCAGAATAATTCCTGGTGTCCTGCTTTTGTAGAGCTATTATGGGAAGTTACATGTAATCAAAATTCCGTATCATCACATTATTATCAACAAATCATCAAGTCATTAACACAATATACAATTTTGCATAGTAAAAAAATATATCACTATCAACAACATTATCACCTTATCAATGAAATTAAAATCACATTAGTTGTTAATCCCTGCTATTTAAATAAATCATCAAGTTAACATATCCATCATACACATAGCCATACAACTTAAACCGACTTTTAACACCTAATATTTATCTTATTATTTTTTTGGAAATCATCATGAGATTCCATTGGAGAAATTTGTTATTACATTTAAATATAAGATCCCATGTAGTACAACTGATAAACCTGAATGCTCTGATACCTCCTATAAACACCCCACTTACCTCTATGAAGTGTCCACTATTAATCCATTTTTTCTTGTATGGTTAGAAAAATGTATTGTTTTTTTTTTATTTTGGATTCTTAAATTTATTGTAAATATGATTTATTTCTCTCCTTTTTTACTAAAGTATATTGATTCTAGTATCAAATATTTATTTATTCACCTATGCAAATATATGCATATTTAATGTGACATCTAGGCTACCTATCACCACACCAATACACCTTTCTCGGTTCTGTGTCTTATGAAATATATGTGTGTGTGATAATACGTATGTATATACACACATATGTATACACACACATATATATATATATATATATATTTATTAATTATAAAGTGATGAGAATCACTCTTTGAAAACAAATACATGAATACAAATATATAGTATATAACTCATATTTGTCTGAGCTTGAGGTAGGTATTAATCCTAGCACATAATCATATACAACAGAATAATTTAAAACGTATATTTAAACACATGCCTATGAAGTAAGGAACCTTATTCCTTTGATTCTGGGCCTATTCTTATGGAAATTAGTTGGTCACAATGTTTATGACATATGTATGTTCTTATGGGTTATATGTGGAACTCCAACAGCCAGTGCCTTAGAACTACCACGCATGAGTAATTCTTATCAGGGATTGGAATTTTACACTATAAAGGGTGCCACTTCCATTTACCATGATGTGGGTACATAACCTCTTGTCCAACATTACATCGAAAAGGTGACCAATAGACATAATGGTGTTGGTTTCCCACAATTCCCATACACAAGTCGCATTCAAATATTATATGTTTCTTTTAGTTACTCATAATCATAGGTACAACATCACCATGTGTGTTCTTCGTAATAAGTTTTCTATGTGTGTTTAGATTGTGTGCACAATAACTTACACAACTACAACGACATGGTGCCATGTCATGTTGGAATTATCACATATCTATATTCATTAACATGTGTACTAGTACATATACCCATGTACACAAACACACACACACACACATTTAGCTTTGGGACTTAAAATAAGATCATAAGTCAATTTATTTAAGTTTCTCTTGGACAAAAAAATTAGTTAAGGTAAAAAAAATAATTTTTTCAACAAAACATTCCAAAGGGAAGAATTCTTTTGACTCCAGAAAATTGTAATAGATTTAAAATAGTGCTATATAGGCTCTTCAAGAAGGCTAAAATCACATTTCATGACCTGCATACTCACGAATTAACATAATTAATTCAAAGCGCACTTGAAGAGTGCAAAAGAGAAAAAATCAAGAAGTACGAAACAAATTTCTTTCCGGTTAATGCTTGGTTTGACGAGGAATTCAAAAAAAAGGTGAAGGTGGAAAGATTCAAACAAGGTTAAAATAAATATAAAATCTTACAACTAGATATTAAGAAATCAATAGGCCAATTTCATGGTTTCAAGGAGAGAAGAAGTAATCTTCCTTGGGAAAAATAACCCAAAATTGTTTAGAAGGAGATCAAACCGAGAAAGTTTGAAACTCAAAACAATATTACAACTTCTAAATGGTTTGACAATGAAATACAACTTTATGAGAAGGATTCTATTGTGCTATTCAACAACACTCATTATTTTAGAATAGATACCCTAGAGAAAATAATGGGGACCTTTATACATTTTTAGATAAGACAATAAAATTGTTATGACTTATACGGAGAAATATGAATCAAATTCATATGTTGATTGTATTATATAATTAAACGGAAAATCCAAAAGAAGTCTTAAAACACAAAATCCAACTCGTAATCACAAATCAAAAATCAAAAATCGCAGAAATAACATGCAATATGTTGAGCCGCTTGACATGAAATTCGCAACGCGATATCGCTGAAGAGCTCCAAACATGCGAAAATTGATTTCTAGGGAAAAAGGGCGATGAAGGCGGAAAAAAAATAATAAAAGGAAAATTGATCCATGAAGAAGATATATGTCATTAAAAATAATTAGTGGGACCCTCCTTTGCCACATCATGAATCGCAATCGCAAGGTTGTATTTTCTCCTACTATCATATATTTCACCCAGCTTTGATTTCCCTAATGCGATATATCGCATCTCATCTTCACCATCCATCATCCTTCCACCTTCAAATTTCACCAAGACCATGATTGCGATGTGATATCACATCACAACATCATTTACCCTTCTCTTTCCTGTCCAAAGTTTGAAAAAAAATTATAAAATAATGTCATGTAGTTAGGCATGGTTTGAAAAGGGAACGATCAAATTGCAATCGGAAAAATAAAGTTCACTCGGTGTTTTCAGACCCTAACACAAATATTAAACTGCGATGTAGGATGTTTTAATTTAAAATTCTTAAGTGTCTATTCAGGCACGTGAATCCACATTTTCCATAAATGCATAATCATAATGGTATGATACCCCTAAGCCTCCAAACAATATTTTGTTGAAGGTTAATCAATATTTTAGATTCCTTCGCATGTGACACTATATTCTTAATCATTTTTGTTTAATTTTTACATCGATCTCGAATATAGTTTTTTTACTAATATTTCTTCCTATTTACAGGCAAGTCCAAAAAAATATTATTTCTCTGAGATATCTAAAGCTGCTACAAAATTAAAGAAACCTATGGCTCCTGCTAATCCTACACCTTTCGCCGTTGAAGTAAACGAGATGTTTCCCTTGTTTTCAGACACTGCATGCATTTTAGAAACTGGCTCTACTTCATGGGAATCGATGTACATGTTTTTCAAATATGAAAAACCCTGCATAATGAAAAGGAAAGCTACAAAATATTTCATTAACACCTCAAAATCTACTATTTCTGATGTAGACAACCCTTTTCTTCATAGAATTTCTACGTGCTTTATGATATTCAGATATGGTGAAATCGATTATTGATAATATTAACATTGGCAACAAAACATTTCTCACAACAGGAGGCAAAATGATAGGATCATTTGGAGTAGAGGATTTGAAGAGAATGTACCATATAGCAGACCTCCAGAAGGTGTATGGAAAATATTTCCTCAAGCAATTTGAAAAATAAAACAAGGTGCAGTCAGACCCTATAAAACAATGGAGGAACAACCCCAACAAAAACAAGCATGATGACAAGGGTATGTATTCCACTACTTATCTGGTTCGTCCCTATTGTTATTTTTCTCCTATGATATGTAGATTGTTTGGTTCACCCAATACCACTAAATTTTCAATTGAATGGGTCCCTCTTATGCAGGCCATCATAGACTCCTACATAATGGATTGGGGTACCATTTTGTGAAACAATATTGCTTGCCAGATCCTTGAATAAAGAAAAAACCACTCTTTTAATTCCAAGAAAATCCCCCCATTCTTTATGTGTGTGTACATCATGGATGTTGTTTGTTTTACCCTTGATTTTCCAACCATCGGCTAGAAATGGACCATCCAAGAACGCACTCCTATTCATGTTTACCATGATATTATGTGGGAATCTATATATGAATCCATTTTTTACAAAATTTGTCATGGAGTTATTCTGCCACTCTTCCAAGTTGTCCTTAACAAAATATCCCGAAGATTTTCTAAGGAAGCTCAAGTTGACTTTAAAAGCATAGGGAAATAGTTTGTTGAGGATTTATTTACTTACGTTAGAGTTTATGGAAGAACTTATGAACTCCATGTACTCCCACTATATGTGCTAGAAAAACTTCTAACCAGAGAAATTGCTTACCAAATAGTGGGGCATGGATTGACTAAAGTCTTGAAAGAGGCAAAGAAAGCTTCCTAGCCTACCTTTCCTATTCATTGTGGTGCTTATGCATTGGACAATTTCAAACATTATCGATTAGAAATCGATCAAATCCAGTCTTCGAATTATTTACAATTCCTAATAGAAAATTTGATCGAAATAAAGTTTCTCTAATGTTACAACTCAGGTTAAGATCAAACACTTACTTCATGAGGATGATGTTGATGATGAATTATTTGAGTGTGCCAATACTTATCTAAATGTTCAAAATTTGGTAGCCATGGGCCTCCACCCTGAGCAAATGGAATGGTTCAAAGAATAAAAAAACAATAGGTTTGAAGGCATTCCTCTAGACATTTTAGAGGTATCATAACCTATTACACAGAAAGTTCAATAAGAAGAATAGGAAAAGGAGTAGCCTCAAAAGGATACTAAATTCCTTAATAGATCAAAAGAAATTAATACAACTGAGTTACAAACTAATAGCCCACTATTTTCCTGTGATTTACAAGAAGTCTACAAAAAATCCAATCAACATCTTAAGGAAGATCAAGAAGTGGTGATCAGTGATCATCAAGAGATAATTGAAGCACCTCATGAAAATATTCAGAACATGTTCCTTGTTGTGTCTACTAACAAATCTGTTAGCATTGAATTATTTGAATTCATCCTAACCTACCCAACATCTAAAATTGTTTTGAAGATATAGGAAATCCGTCCTTTGGATATCTTTTACAGCCCAAAACAGAAGGTTTCCATTAGATGACAGAGGAAAAGGAGGATAATTGAATGATCACAGGCTCTAGTTCCTGATGATGTGCTTTTGGAAAGACCGTCAATCAGATCCATCTTAGGATCTATCAAGGTTAACTTAGTTCGCAAGTGTCTATGCATCTACCTCAATTGATAGAGCCACATATGTACATCAACTAGTAAAGGAGAAGGATGAAAAAATCCTTCACCTATAACAAGAACTCCTGGCAGAAAAGCAGAGTATTAACCTACAACTTCAAGCGCAAGTCACACAACTTCAAAAAATTATGGATCAAATAAAACTAAAGAATCTATGTGAAATTGGTGCTAAGGATGCCCAAATCCACCAACTACAATTTACTATGGAATATTTAAGGGATAATCCAAAATTAGATGATTTTAAAAAGGAAGCACCAGAACTAAACACATTTTTGGCTCAGCAACAAGTTGTTTTTTGTGAAAAATTGTCTAACATAAATGAGTTGTGTGAGAAGAGTGATTCGCTAATGAATCAAGTAGTTAACCAAGGATCAGCTTACCAAGTGGATGATTTGGTTTAAAGTGTTTGTGAATTAACTTCTCCATTAGAATAGTTGCATGTATGTGTTGCATGATTTTTCTAATAATAAATATTTGCGTATATTTCTTTCATGTTCAAATATTCCTATGGTAGTAAATTAATTCTGAATAATAAAAGTCTCGATAGAGATATAAATTTATGAGGTCAAAAATTGGGTAGTAAAATAAAATAAGATATATATAACGAATAACAAAGGGTCGTAAAATAAAATATTTTTGTAAAATAGAATATGATTCCATACTTTGAAAAGAATTCAATCCCCATGGATACATTAACAAACATATGTATTGAACATAATAAATAAGGAAGAACATAGTCAACAATTTAATTCGGGTTTAAATTGGAACATAGTATTCCAATACACTCATTTAAACAATTACTGCAATGAAGACATTGATTTGATGACAATTTAACTTAATAATTCCATGTAGGATAACATAAACAGATAACTAATAGACATAGGAACCCAAAAATGGTTGATTCATAAAATGGAAACTTATACAACGAACAATATCTTCAGGAGGTGAAGAACAAGGTTTTGTTCTTGCCACCAAACCTAGTACAAATTTAGGAAGAGGGGGGGAGGGTGAACCCTTCCCCGTTCAGTATTAACAGAACTATTCCCTAAGACACAGGGACGTATGTCACGAATATGTAAGATATATTTTAATAAAAAAGAAAAAAAATAATTACAAAAGAACCAACATTTTTCCCTTGGTTTCATCATATAATATAGATATACAAAGAAAGAACTGGTGGAACATATGAAGAAGTAGAACCCCAAACTACAATTATTTTGTACAAAGAATGAAACCCCATAATATTATTGTAATTGGGAAAGTGCAGGACAATTTCCATGAGTGGAGGTATGGGGAATTACCCACCTGGGGAGAAGGACACAAGTTAGAGTGTGAAAACATTCCAAAGAAAAGGGAGTGTTGATATAATCGATATAATCCTCTTGAGTGTACGGGCGTGCAAAAAATGTAGAGATAACTGAGAATATTGGTTCAGAATCTGAAAATAAAATTGGGGAATTAAGTCTTGTGCATCATAAATCAAAAATAAGAAAACTGAGGACATGGATACCATATTAGGAGTTACCTAGAATTTTCTTGTTCCACGGCTCCATAGCTTGTCCCCATGAAATAGTAGCTGGAAATAACCAAAAATGGAAACAAAGAGGATTTTTATTTTCAAGGAAATATTAAGGAAAAGAGTAAACAGTTGGACAAACATGTGGTAAACTAGAATTTTTCTCACCTTAGGTGCACGTCATTGGTAAAGTCGCCAAACTCATAAACTCGTGGTACAGTTTCCGACCATAACAAATTATGTGATCCCGATACATTTTATGAACCAAGTTATGGTGGCCTTTACCCCTCATAATGAAACAAACAATCTCTCACTTCTTGGAAGGTTGTATACCTGAAGAAAAGACGATTGAGGTCAATAGAGCTTTTTCCATTTTCCCTGTAATGGTTCCCCTGAAAATTGACAGAATAACGTAATTATGCACTTTAGATTGTGCCGCTCTTAGTAAGGAAAAACCATAATCATGAAACAATGCTAAACACATTTACCTGCATCATTGGTTGAACTGTCAAGGTAGTTGGGAAACTAGAAGAGAACTCGCATATTGTGGTGGCTCCAAGGAAGCCACCTCTCACCCGGGCGAGGTGGTGTCACCTGTGACAAGATAACATACTGAAGGAGGATATAAGAAGAGGTTAGAAAAGTTAAGTCGGCGTGCAGGGAGAGAGAAAAATTAAAATCAATCACTTACAATAAAAGGTAGGTGACATATTACATTCATATTACTCCTATGGCTAGGAATTATTAAAGTAAAAAATGGTGCACTAGAACAACCAAAGGGTTATGGTTACTTGGTACTTTAATCCCACCCAACTATAATATTAACCAGGGTTTGGTGTAACCTAATAATAAATTTAATGAGACTTAAATAAAGTGGGTATAAAAGAAAAATGTAACCATAAGCCGTAGGAAAATTTGGTATAATTATATGACGGGATAACGGGTTCCAAAGGAGAAAAAATTCAATTTATGATGACAAAACCTAATATGTCACCAATGTAAATGGTGACATGGTAACCCTTATGGAATATAGTTGGATGGAACAAAAAGGTTTTGATCTTCATTTATATGGAGTAAATATGTTAAAGTAGTTCATTTATATGGAATAAGTATGTTAAAGTAGTTAGGAATAATAACCTAGCTTTTGTGCATTGGAAGGAAATAGGAACATTATGAGGAGAAAATTGAAACCACCCACAATTGGTATTAAGTACTATGAAATGGAATAGATAATACATGTATGTAAAATCTAATTTCTAAACGAGTAGTCGTATTGGTAATGCAAAGAGAAATGAAGGAAGAAATATATATACATATAAAAAAAAATGATGGAGAAGGGTTTCAATAGCAGCAAGGGAAGATAAAGAAAAGTACACCTCTCAATGTGGGAACCGGTGGCAGAGACAACGTAGTGCACTATGAAGTAGAGGAACAAATTTATCGATTTCCACCAAGAAAATTTAGGGCAAGAGAGTAATTTCTAATGAGCCAAGGTGTGTACACCAAGAGTGTGTTTGGAAAAGGCACAAGAGCAGAGTGTGTTTGGTAAAGGCACAAGAACAGAGTTAAGAAGTATGCAACACATACCTTGTTGCAAGAAGAAGAGAGTTGGGAAAATTTTGTTAAGAGAAGAGGACATAAGTTTTATTGTGTAGTAGTATGTGGATAACGACAGGACCATGAGTGGAAGTTGATTTTGTGACATATATGATTGGTATTCCTCCTTAATTTTATATACCTCTTTTTTCAGTTTGAAAATTATATGAAAAATAGAACAGTGGCAAGAGCATGTGGTGACCTTAATCAAAAGAGGTTGGTGTCACTTGGAAATTTGGTTCTTGATATCCAAAGGGTTCGATTGCATCCTATCAATGGGTGCTCACACAAAAATTAATACAATTAAGTCGGTGCTAAATTTACATCTCAAAACAACAACAAATTGGTGGTTTTTTCCCTTTGGGTTTCCACATGAAAAATAACAGTGTCAAAATGTGTGTGTGTTTCTCATGTGATAGATGGTGTGAACATATGGATGATTAATTTTGCTGCCCATTTCATGTATGAATGAATTCTCTCATAGGTATTACATGAAATGAATTCTCTCATAAGTAGCATATAATAGTGGAAAAAAATAAAAGCATATTAAAGCAAAAATTTAAAAGAGTCTGAGAATTATTGATTCAACCCCTCGCCAGCCCTCCCTCTTCCTCCCTCTCCCCCTCCCCTCCTTTAAAGCATCACTATGGCTACATATATCTTGTATAGGAAGAAGTTATACAACATGGAAGGGAGAAGGTTTATCAAAAATTTTGCTAACTTAGCCAAAAGACACTCCTTATGTTAATCGAGGATGACATAAAGATGCCCAATATTTGCTAGACTATTAGGGGGTAAAGAAGGAGACTGCCTTGTAGAATAAATAAAACTTTAAAAATATTATTACTTCCAAAATGAAGGAGAAGCTATGGAGCGATAAAGAGTTAGAGGGAAAGAGGAAACTAAGATATTATAAATATGCGATTAACCCTAATTTTAAAAATTAGAATTATTTATCCATTTTCACTAATATTAAGAAGAAACTAACCATTATTATGATAAGAACTTATTGTTATGATCTTGATAGTGGAATTGGTCATTGGTATACTCCCTCAAATTCATGAGAAGAAAGATTCAGTCACTTTTGTGATACTAAAAGGGTTGAAGATGAAAAACAATGTATCTTAGATTTCCCAACTTAGTAAATTCTTTCTAATTTCAAAATATTTGTAACACTACAAACTTTCTTGACCTATTAGGACAACAAAATTATGGTGATCTAGGAAAACTTCTCTAACTTCTATTCAAACATATAAAACATATATGTTACAAAATTTTAATTAATTTCTTACCCTCTTAAAATATGACAAACCATTTAATCTTATTAAGCATCCTTCATCCAAATTATCAAAAACAAACCTTTAACCCTATTATAATAATATAAACAATTAATATAAAAAATTAATTATTTAGTTCAAAAATATAATTAAATATTCTCGTATTATAATTATTTATGTTATATAGTTTAATGAAATGGTAATTTTCACATGTAGTCATTCATATAGGATGATAATAATATTACATTACTCAATGTTAATATAGTATAATTCATTTGGCCATGTATACTTATTTTAGAATAAAATTATTTATATATATATTTTTATTTATATATTTGATAAATTTAAAAATATATTGTTTATTTAAATATTTCATAAGTTAATAAATATATCATATATTTAATTTAAATTTTTAAATTTTTAAATCTTTATATTCAAATATAATTTAAATAATTTTCAAGAGTGTAGCTCAATTGACAATATTCTTGTTATAAAGTAATATGTAAAGCATAAGATTCAAAATTCAAATCTTCATGAATTAGATAAATTATATATATATATATATATATATATATATATATATAACAAAATATATTATATATTTGGTTGTAACACGAGGCTTGCCTCAGCTTTGGATGCAAAGCCTTATTGTACCTATATTTAAAAATTGGGACAAGAGTGTTCCATCTAACTACAAGACCATTATGTTTAGCCATATCCTGGCCAAGCTTTGTGGGCTCATTTTGGAGTAGAAGCTTATCCTTTGGCTTGAAAGTCGAGGAAAAAGAGCTAAAGTACAAGCTGGTTTTAGGAGACATCACTCAACTATTCACCATCTAGTCACCCTTAGAATCATTGCAAAGGAATGTCACAATAGTAAATCCGATCTCTTATACTGCTTTGTGGGCTTTAGAAAAGCTTTCAACATTTTTCTTCGAGATAAACTTTTAGAGAGACTTAAAGAGATCATGTTCCCTCCTGAGCTAAGGATTTTTGTGATCCATCTCTTTGAGACTATCACTACCAAGCTTAAAACCAATGAGGGGTGTTATAAAGACATTAAATGCAATATTGGAGTTAAGTAAGGTTGTCCCCTATTCCATACATTTTTTGGCATATACATTAATAACCTAAAGGAGTGTCTGGAATCTGCAGGGTGCAGGGGCACTGAACATGCTGGTGTTATCATTACTCTTCTCTTCTATCCCGATGATATTGTTTTTATTTCAAAAATTCCATGATGACCTTAAGAAGAAACTCCAAATTCTTCATGAATACTGCTCCAAGATGGGTATGACAGTTAATACTGACAAGACTAAAGTCATAATCATTAAATCCCATGGAATTTTCTTGTATAATAATGAGTGCTTAGAGAAGGTTTCTTCTTATAAGTATTTGGGCATTGACTTCCCTCATCATCTCAGCTAGAATTATAGCATTGACAAAAGGATTATTGGGGGTTGGAAATATTATTATGAGCTTCAAAATAATTGTAAGTCGGTTGATCTTTCCAGTTGGAGTAAAAGGGGGTTCCTCTTTGAGACCCTTCTCACCCCCGTTGTCTTATACAGATGTGAAGTTTAGAGTTGCAGTATATATAGAGAGTCATTCAGGAAGATTGAGATGATTCAAAAGAAATTCATAACCTACAACCTTAAGATGAAGGGAAATACTCCCTATCCTATTCTCTTGATCGAATCTGGTTTGTCCCCCATTGCAAGTTCAACTATTTTTAGACATCTGATGTAGAAGAAGAAGCTTGACAACATAAAATAAAAAAGGCTCCCTAAAATTGCTTCTAACTGTAGTCAAAACCATCACCTTTACCTCAAGCGCAGGTGCCATAAGGATGCCCAATATTGGCTCAACCATTGGGGGATTAAGGAGGAGCTCAATATGGGATGCAAATAAAATATAAAAAATACTATTACCTCCAAGTTTAAGGACAAGTTGTGGGATGACCACGAGCTGGAGGGTAAGAGGAAGTGAAGATACTATAAGGAAGTGATCATCCCAAACCTTGATAATCATAATTATCTCTCTGTGTTGTTCATGAATAAGAAAAAAATTAACCTCTCTAACATTAGAACTAATTCCCATGAGCTTCAGAGTGAGACCGGGTGATGGTATATTCCAAAGACCCCTTTGAATGATAGAATATCTCATATTTGTGATTCTAAGCAAGTGGAAGATGAGACACACTTCCTTTTAGACTACACTACACTTACTCACATTCGCTCTCAATTACCTACCATCTTCCATACTTCCAGTATTCTTTACCTATTTAGTGATCTTGGAGCACTTATTTCCATTCTCTTTGACCATAGAAACAAGATTTTGAAGAATCACACTTAAATTGTTTATCCTTTCTTAGGGTCCGTTAGACCACATTGGTCTTAACGGACAGTAACCATCATCATCACCAATATTTTTTTAAAATAAAATATTAAAGAATAATTTTCCCAATGATTATTGTAAAAAAATAAATTGAAATTGACGATCCGCTATCTAAACCATATTATATTTATAAATGCGTTCGAAAATTGCTTTGTAAACTACAATGGGTAGTCTTAGAAATAAATTAGGGTAGAAAACATAACTAGCAATTGCACCATATGTTTCAAAGGAAACACTGTAAAGCAGTAACATAGTAAAGATTAGTATAGAGGAAATGCTCTCACATGAATCATGCAAGTTAGAAAGAGTAGCATAGAATAAATTCTCTCACATGAATCATGCGGGATAGCTATAGGGCTATTTGGTTTCATAATTTGGTTACAACTACATATATTAATATCATTTTTAGATAAATATAAATTATTTGATCCTAGGGTGAAATATCAAAAGTTTAATCATGAAGAGTATTAGCTTGAAATTATGATCACATTGTGAAATTGATCAGAATGAATGAATGTACAGTAGCTGCGATCATGGAGGATATAAGTACTACCAATGAAAAAGTCACTGCATGGGAATCCTGAATCCTTTTTTTCGCTTGGGGTCAAGAAAATCATGGATTTTTTGTGGTCATATTCCATGAAATATTGAATGAATGTTGATTCAATATCATCTCCTAAGTTTACGACTGTGTGGTATTACAAATAATTCCAAAGTCAATGAAATATTGAATGAATGTCGATTCAATATCATCAGCTAATTTTATGGCATCTGCGGTATTAAAAACAGTTCCAAAGTCAATGAAATTGAATGAATGTCGACTCAATATCATCTGCTAATTTTACGGCCTGTTTTGTATTAAAAACAATTCCAAAGTCAGTGGCCACCAAATTTATGTTAATACCATAGTATGCTAGTCGCTCACAACACTCATTTCCTACAGTGCATATCAAATCACACTCTTAAGAAATTCCATAATGGGTATGTTGTAACGATATGGTGTGGGAATATTTTCCTAAATATCTCCAAATTCAAACACAAACAAAAACTTAATGACCTAGATTACTAAAACGCAAAAAGGACAAGGGTGAGGAAAAACCTCAAACAAATAGGAAATCTCTCCAGTTTCCTGTGTTTTGCCTCACAGATGACCTTCCATGGATATCCATAGACCCATACCCAGTGTATTTCACTTCTTGTCCCTCCTGAAGAATACACATTTCAACAAATCAAAATAATCCCAATAAGCAGGCTGCGGAAAAAGGTTAAAATCTAGTCTCTTCCTGTATTGGGAATATGAGATATTACTTTCAATTTTATGTTAATATGTCAAAAAAACCAAGGCTTCACATGACCAACAAATGCCTTAAATATTATTGACTCAGAAAACAAGTTATGTTGGTAACAAAAACATAATTCTTCAACCATCATCTTTGGAACCCTTCACAAATATGTAAGTAATACATTATCAAAATTTCCACCAAATATTCCAATAAATCAAAAACTCTACCAAATATTCATTTTGTCAATCTCTACGTGTTTGTTGTAGAGATAACATCACAAGCTAATCAATCCCTTATTATGCAAGCTAACCACTTTCCATAAACTACCTTCAATTATTTTGACTTCTCTTCAAATAGTTAGCTTTTTTGTCAATAAGAACCTTCATAGTCTCTAAACCCATTGGATCTCCCTCTTCAATAAATTTCAAAATAGTGCCACCTCTTGTAAATAAATATTATTTGATATTGTTCAATGCAGCCTCATATAGGGTTGGATGAAAGCTGGCATAGAATGAAAACATTGTTAATGCTCTATTCATATAAAACACTTCCATGACATTAAAACTATAGATTTGGAAATATACCTTTTAAAAGTCTGAACGGTATCAACACCTCCAAAGAATTTTTTAGCAGAACAATTTTTATCGATCACCTCATCCATTTTTCTTGTACCATGCCAGAAATATGGCATGACTCCCATCACAGCATTAACAAATATTATCTTAGCTGAAATCATTTCTTGTTTAACCTCATCTCTCTCAAATGAAACAATATCAACATCAACAACATACTTGTAAGTCTGGCCAGCAAAAAAGTCCTCCATAAATAGACAACGAAAGAATTTCATATCAAATCACATCATAGTTGACCGATTTTTCAACATCAATAATTCTACAATTGCAAGAAAAGAAATATGTAGTACATACCTTGACATCAGTTGTTTTAAACTTCTCTTCAAATATACCTTCCAGAGTATCAGTTTCAACTAGAACCTGCATCTCGAGAATTTTTTGGTGCACCTTATCCTGATCTACCAGCTCTTTTACTAGTTCAATATCTGATTGCTACACAAAAAAGGGAAAAACATAAAATAAGTAAAACAATACACCAACTCCACAGAGACATTTCAGACTGGAGGGAAAAATAATACATACCTCAACACCGAAAATTTTAACTCCATATTTAGCACATAGATAAGTATTGTAAATGAGACCACCCAGAACCAACTTATCAAATTTCTTGTATATCTCTTTTAATGGACCAACCTTAGTATCATACTTTTCACCAACAACAATTGCAACAAATGGTTTGTTCAGATTCAAGAAAAATTCCGCATAATAAAGTTCTCCCTAAGAAAGGGTACAATGTCAGGAAATTCAAATTGGCATCTTACAAAAATATGTGTTTTCATTGAAATAATATGTCTTAAGAGAAGTAACGATATTCCAAATAAATAAAGGAAAGAACACGCACCTGCATGCATAGTCCTGCATATGAGGCAAGCTATTTCACAATATGATATGTGGAACCATGAGGTTGCCATGAGCCAAATGCATCATTAACGCATACATCAGCTAAGGCAGAGAGCTGAATGAAAAATATATTAAGCTTATCTCCTTTGTATTCCTCCCCAGTTTCATGGAAGAGCCAAAATTATTATTAAGAAGAGATAACTGGCTTCAAAAGTTGAAGGAAATGACTATATTCAATTATATTCAGTTGATCCTGTGCCTTCCTCTCTTGTTTTCATGGAAGAACTAAAATTATTACTAGTATGAGATGTTTGGATTTAGTAGGTATAAAGGAAATGGCTATGTTCAATCATATTCAACTGATCAGTCATACCATACAGATTGGTTTACTAAATAATAGAGCTAGATGAAAAATAGAGGTCCACTCCATATTTTTCAAATCCCCTAGGTTCGTGTTCCTCCAGGTCCTACATCACGAGACCAGCTAGTTGTAAAACCCAAAATGCCACTCATGAGAAAACAATGCATTGAATAAAAATAGTGCATTGGGCACAGTGACAATCGACACTGGAACAAATCCAACTAAAACTAATCTCATGCACCTAGACATTTGGAAGCTCACGTATATGCATATACACACATTATACACACAATAGCTAGAGCATGAACCTAAATGACAATTATTTAGAGCTTTCTCATGTCTTCATCACCATGTTTCATTTAAGGGCTCAAAAAATAATTGGCCATTCTTAATTTATTTTCAGAAACATGTATTCAACTTATAAATTATAAATAGATATATTCAAATTTCAATCATTGAGACTGCAATCTAGATATCTGGTCACTGCTACTAGCCCCGTGATATTTTTTAATACAAGGGTAGACAAAATCTACATGTCAACTCAATATAAGCAATTGAGGTCTCGGGTCTCTTTTCATGAAAGCTTTGGGTCCCAGATCACAACTCCCATGCTTCTAAAGAATTTGTCTTCCTGTGACCAATCACCAACCAATCAAGTTCAAATCACCAGAGTTCAGTGCCCCCAGATAAGCCAGGTACTTTCTGTGAACTCTTTGTGTGTCTTCACACATGCATAAAAGTACATTGAATCTAGACACAAATTTTCCAAATTGAAAATGGATACTAGCATAGACCCAACTAAATCATTCTCTGATATGCACCTTGACACAATAGGCTTCAAACATTGGAAACCAAAACATGCAAACTTGAGCTTTGTAACATCAAGTTACGTATCAGACATCAATTTAGTTACGTCTATGCTAGTGATAGAAATAGCATTTCCTATATATGACTAGTCTAGAATACCACGACCATGAATTTAATAATTTACTTCATATTGGGGAAAAGGAAATTCAGCTAGGAGAACCAAAATAATAGAAATCATGCTAAATAAATCACTGCAAACCACCGAGTATTTGGCAAGTAGATTCCACCAATCTTCTGACTCTTAAGGTCATGGATCAACCAGTTGATGGAGGTGTCAATATCTAGAATTCCATTTTTTTCTATTGTACTGAAGTGGGGAACTGCAAATTTGATGCAGAGCTTCCATTGTAAATATGCAAAAACAACATCGAAAGATTCATTGGATTGTAGATATAGTTTTTGTCTTCTTATGATATAGACGTCCAATGTGAGTCATGGTAATGGGCCTGCAAATTCCAGTTTCAGGTCAAATGAGCTCATCACTACAACCTAGGCACAATAAGCTGAACTAAACATAGGATTAAGAGCTGCAAAATAGGCCTAGAAGGTAAAAAATTAAACTCACCTTCCACCTCGCTCAACTATGTTGTACATGTTGAAATTATTAAAGTCACCTGCCGTGCCTTGGGCAGGAAGAACAAAGAACAAAGTACATCAACAGCAGCAGCAGCGCAGAGGAGATTGAGTGCACAACACTCTGTATTAAAGAAGAATGAAGAACGTAAGGAGAAGAATTTAATGATGATGGGCCGCAGCCAAGTATGATAGAGAAAGGAATTAATTTTGAAGTATGGGCGAAGTCATTTTTGACAGAGGAGCGAAGATTTCCCGTAGTTCAAGTCTACGGAGGAGAAAAATTCATTAAGACAGTCATTTCAGGCTTTAAAGCCCTCAACAACCAAAAATGAATGAAATGTGTTTAAACAGGCGGAAGTCACTTATGAAGCGGAAGGACAAGTGGTCCCTACCACTTGAGCACAAAATCGCAAGATCACAAGATCGCAATTTCAGAAGTTCAGAAGACCAAGTGTCTTGTTGATGTGGAAATCTGCGATGTGCGATGTGCGCCATCGCACAATCACATATCGCATATTTCAATGTTTTCATCACTCTCCGCCATCGCAAGTTAGTTTGTTGTGATGTGCGATCGTCGCGCCATCGCACGATCGCACAATCGCATTTTCATTATATGTGTTCCGCTATGTGTTGATCGCAAATGTTGAAAGTTGCGATGTACGCCCATCGCACCATCGCAATGTCGCAAATTTCATTTTCATTATATGTGTTCTGCCATGTGTCATCGCAAAAGTTGAATATTGCGATGTGCGATCACCGCATCATCGCACCGTCGCATTTTTGTTTGATCGCAAGTTTTGTTATTCCGCCATATCGCATATCGCAATTTTTGCAATTGCGATGGCCGACTACGATGTGGTCCCCACTCATACGTCACGCCAATGTTAAAGTTTTATGTGTCCAACAACATTTTCCTTTGTATTTGTTTTATTTTCTTTGTTTAATGTTTTATGTATCCGCCGCACCATATAAAAGGAAGAAAAGGCCAAGAGAAAATGTAATGAATGTATTGTATTGCATTGTAAACGCTGTGTGAGCCCGCAGGCAAAGAAAACACAGTAAGAAGAACTGAGCACTGCTTGTGCGTTCTTGAGAGACAGAGAGAGAAGATTTGTGTTGTATAGCACTGCGTCTGTAGCAGTCAAACATATTTTGTGAATCCCTCCGTTGAGGAAGAAAATTTTTAACAGTTTTTTTTAAGTTCTGTTAATCAAATAGAAAGCATTTTCATGCCATCTCTGTCTACGATTAAAACTTCTATTTTTAAACATCTCTGTGTTGTAGAGGGGAGTTTATATTCTCTCCACTGTTTTTTTGGAATTCCTCAATAATTCCAACATGGTATCAGAGCTATTTCAGGCTCTTTGAAGGTTTCAAAGAAGCTGAAGAAGAAGAAGACTTGTTGCAGTGTTTTCTCCAGCAGCGTGAAAAGCTCGACAGAAGTCACAGTCAGGTATTTCTCAAAGATAAAAGTGCAGTTGTTTATTGTTTAAGGAGTTTGTTCTTTCAAGAAGGAAAGACAACTTATTTAAGCTTAGAGTTCAGTTTAAGAAGCAATGTCTGGACCAAGCACTGGTATGAGTCTTGGAAATGTTCAAATTCCACAGTTTAATGGAAAGAACTATGATTATTGGGCCATTACCATGAGAGCCCTGTTTGTATCACAAGACTTATGGGAATTAGTAGAAGATGGTTTTACATAACCAGCTGATGAGCAGGTTTTTAATGCCTTAACTCAAGCAGAGAAGGATGTGTTGAAGAATAATAGGAAGAAAGACTCTAAAGCTCTCTTCTTATTGTATCAAGCTGTAAATGAGAGTGTGTTTCTGAGGATAGCAGTAGCTAAGAGATCCAAGGAGGCATGGGAAACTCTGAAAATAGCCTATCAAGGTATGGAGAAAGTTAAGATAGCAAAACTTCAGTTGCCGAGAAGAGATTTTGAAACTCTTTTCATGAAAGAGTCAGATAATGTAGACACATTTTTTACACATGTAATTGGGATTGTAAATCAGATAAGATCCCATGGAGAAACTCTTAAAGAAAGAAGGATAGTGGAGAAACTTTTGAGATGCTTAACCTCAAAGTTTGATGTTATTGTTACCACCATAGAAGAGACCAAAGATCTCTCACAGTTCACAGTTGATGAACTTCATGCCTCGTTGATAACTCATGAACAAAGATTGAGCAGAGATGAACACTCATCTCTAGAGCATGCCTTCAAGACCGAAATGGCTTCAGGAAGAGGAAGAGGTCAAGGCAAAGGAAGAGGAAGAGGCAGAAGCCATAACAAAGGTGGAAGGAACAACCCTTCACATTCACATGGAAGGAGCAACAGTCAAAGTCAGAGCCACGGACAATGCAACAGCTAGCAAGGTGGACACCAACACCAACATGATCATGGACAAAGGTATGAAAAATCCAATGTCCAATGTCATTATTGCAAAAAATATGGGCACTATGCCAATGAATGTAGAAAGAAGCAATATGACATGAAAAATAAGCAGATCGCTAATGTAGCAAAAGAGGAAAAGAACCCAAGTAATGTGCTGTTAGCTTGTAATGTAGCACAAGATAGAGAAGATAATGTTTGGTTCTTAGATTCTGGATGTAGTAATCATATGACTGGCAACAAAGCAGTGTTTTCAAATCTATCTGAAGAAGTAAAATCTGAAGTGACCACAGGAACTGATACTAAGATCTCTGTCAAGGGAAAAGGCAGAGTTAGTATTCAAGCAAGGAATGGGGAGCAGAAATTTGTTCCTGATGTGTATTATGTTCCAGGTCTGAAATGTAATCTTTTGAGCGTTGGGCAGCTCATAAATAAAGGTTACAATGTAATTTTTAAAGATGATGTGTGCACCATAAAAGATATTCCTCCAAGCAAGAAAATCATTGCTGAAATCCAAATGACCAGCAATAGAATGTTTCCTCTCAAGCTCAACATTGACTTGAAGGGAAAAGGGAAAAGCATAGCAGCTGTAACACAAGAAGCCTTTCAGAAGGAAGAAAAGGATGAAAATTGGTTATGGCACTTGAGATTTGGACATCTCAAATTCGGAGGATTAAATTTGTTGCACAGAAAAGGAATGGTAAGAGGTTTACCATTGATAGAGAAGCCTGACAGCCTATGCGAAGGGTGCATCTTGGGAAATAAACACAGAGAAATTTTTCCATCAGGAAAAAGCATAAGGGCGAAAGCACCCTTAGAAATCATCCACTCAGATTTGTGTGGGCCGATGCAAACAGCATTAGTTTCGGGCAGAAATTACATGCTGACCTTCATAGATGATTTCACAAGAAAAGTGTGGGTTTATTTTCTGAAATATAAGAGTGAAGTCTTTCAGAAATTTCGCCATTTTAAAGCTCTTGTAGAGAAACAAAGTGGGCAGTATATTAAAGTCCTCAGAACCGACAGAGGTGGAGAATACATATCAAAGGAGTTTCTGCGTTTTTGCAGAGAAAACGGCATACACAAGTAGTTTACCACAAGGTACACACCGCAACAGAATGGAGTTGCTGAAAGAAAGAATTGAACCATAATGGAAATGGTTAGAAGTATGCTCAAGGAAAAACACTTGCCGAATGAGTATTGGGCAGAAGCAGCAAACTGTGCTGCGTATATTTTAAATAGATGCCCTACAAAAGCAGTGATGAAAAAAGTTCCAAAAGAAGCGTGGAGTGGCAGAAAATAGGGAGTCACCCACATGAGAGTTTTTGGATGTGTGACATATGCACACATTCTAGACAAATTGAGAAAGAAATTGGATAGTAAGGGGGAGAAGTGCATTTTCCTTGGATATTGTGAGGATTCCAAAGGATACAGATTGTATAACCCATCCACAAAGAATTTTTTGATAAGCAGAGATGTGCAATTCCTTGAAGAGGAAGCATGGGATGGAAGCATTGAGAAAACAGTCAATGTTAAAAGTTGTTTATCTCATGATGAAGATGAGGAAGATGTAGTTGAAATTAACAACTCATCTGCAGCACAACCTCCACCACCACAAGGATAGCAAGGGACACCTCAAGCAGCAGTGAGAACGCCCTTGAGAAGAAGTGGGAGTGCATCTCCAAGCACACCACATGGAGCAGAATTGAGTGCTTCATCAAGCACAACTACACCAAGTGAAAGAGTGACAAAGTTCAGAAGTCTCAGAGAAATCTATGAGCAAGGAGCAGCAAATGAAGGTATGAATTCCTTATTTGCTTTTTATTGTCAAGTTGATGATCCTATTCATTTTGAAGATGCTATTAAAGATAGAAAATGGATAGAAGCTATGAATGAGGAAATTAAAGCCATAGAGAAGAACAAAACACGGGAGTTGGTTGATCTCCCATAAGGTAAAGAAGTCATTAGAGTTAAATGGGTCTATAAGACCAAGAGCAATGCTGAAGGAAAAATAGAAAAACACAAGGCTAGACTTGTTGTCAAAGGATATAAGCAGAAGCAAGGGATTGATTATGAAGAAACTTTTGCACCAGTTGCAAGAATGGAGACAGTAAGAGCAGTGCTGTCCATAGCAGCACAAAACAAATGGAAAGTATATCATATGGATGTAAAATCTGCATTTTTAAATGGAGTTTTAATGGAAGAGGTATATGTGTTCCTGCCTCTTGGATACTGGAAAAATAAAGGCCAAGAGTATAAGATTAGAAAATTAGAAGCTCTTTATGGGGCAGGCAGGCTCAAGAGCATGAGTACGATGGGATATGAATTCTATCTGGGAAAATGGATTTGAAAAAGTGTGAAGGGAGAGACCACCCCCTGACTGAAAAGAAAAGGACGGTAAGATGCTCATTGTTGTTTTGTATGTTGATGATTTAATTTTTACAGGTAATGATGATTATCTTGTTGAAAATTTTAAAACAGTCATGAAAGATGAATTTGAAATGACTGACATGGGTTTGTTGAGATACTTCTTGGGAATAGAAGTAGAGCAAGGTGAGAAAGGGATTTTTATATCCCAAGCAAAGTATGTAAATCAGTTTTTAGAAAGATTTAATATGTAGGAGTGCAAAGCTGCAATTACTCCCATAGTAATGGGATTGAAGTTGAAAAAATATGACAACAGCAAGGATTTTGATCCAAGTCTGTATAAAAGCATAGTTGGCAGCCTCATGTATTTGACTGCAACTAGGCCGGATATTATGCATGTTGTTAGTTTAATTTCCAGATTTATGGAGAAGTCAAAAGAAGCACATTGGCAAGAAGCAAGGAGAATTCTGAGGTATGTGAAAGGAACAAAAAGATTTGGTATTTTATATACTACTTCAGAAAATTCAGAATTAGTTGGATACACTGACAGTGATTGGGCTGGAAGTGTAGATGATTGGAAGAGCACTTCCGGTTATTTTTTTCATATGGGTTCAGGAGCCATTTCATGGGCTTCTAAGAAACAACCTATTGTAGCATTATCTACAACAGAGGTAGAATATGTGGCAGTTACAACAGCAGCGTGTCAAGCAATTCGGATGAGAAGAATGTTGAGAATTTTGTGCCAAGAACAGGTAAAGGGCACTGTGATTTATTGTGACAATAGCTCAGCTATTGCATTATCGAAGAATTCTGTGTTTCATAAGAGAACGAAGCACATAGACACAAAGTTTCACTATATCAGAGAATTGGTGAACAATGGAGAAATTGTTTTGCAGCATTGTAAAACAGAGGAGCAATATGCAGATATTTTAACTAAGCCATTGGGGCAGAAAACATTCGAATTTTTAAGAAAATGTTTGGGTATGATGGATAACCCAGCAGCTGACTTTAAGTGGGAGTGTTGAAATTATTAAAGTCACCTGTCGTGCCTTGGGCAGGAAGAACAAAGAACAAAGTACAGTAGTAGGAGCAGCAGCACAGAGCAGATTGAGTGCACAGCACTCTGTATTAAAGAAGAATGAAGAATGTAAGGAGAAGAATTTACTGATGATGGGCCGCAACCAAGTATGACAGAGAAAGGAATTAATTTTGAAGTATGGGCGAAGTCATTTTTGACAGAGGAGCGAAGATTTCCCATAGTTCAAGTCTACGGAGGAGCAGAATTCATTAAGACAGTCATTTCGGGCTTTAAAGCTCTCAACAACCAAAAATGAATGAAATGTGTTTAAAGAGGCGGAAGTCACTTATGAAGCGGAAGGACAAGTGGTCCCTACCACTTGAGTGCAAAAGCGCAAGATCGCAAGATCGCAATTTCAGAAGTTCAGAAGACCAAGTGTCTTGTTGATGTGGAAATCTGCGATGTGCGATGTGCGCCATCGCACAATCACATATCGCATATTTCAATGTTGTCATCGCTCTCCGCCATCGCAAATTAGTTTGTTGCGATGTGCGATCGTCGCGCCATCGCACGATCACACAATCGCATTTTCATTATATGTGTTCCGCTATGTGTTGATTGCAAATGTTGAAAGTTGCGATGTGCGCCCGTCGCACCATCGCAATGTCGCAAATCGCATTTTCATTATATGTGTTCCGCCATGTGTCATCGCAAAAGTTGAATATTGCGATGTGCGATCACCGCATCATCGCACCGTCGCATTTTTGTTTGATTGCAAGTTTTGTTATTCCGCCATATCGCATATCGCAATTTCCGCAATTGCGATGGCCGACTACGATGTGGTCCCCACTCGTACGTCACACCAATGTTAAAGTTTTATGTGTCCAGTAGCATTTTCCTTTGTATTTGTTTTATTTTCTTTGTTTAATGTTTTCTGTATCCACCACGCCATATAAAAGGAAGAAAAGGCCAAGAGAAAATGTAATGAATGTATTGTATTGCATTGTAAACGCTGTGTGAGCCCGCAGGCAAAGAAAACATAGTAAGAAGAACTGAGCACTGCTTGTGCGTTCTTGAGAGACAGAGAGAGAAGATTTGTGTTGTATAGCACTGCGTCTGTAGCAGTCGAACATATTTTGTGAATCCCTCCGTTGAGGAAGAAAATTTGTAACAGTTTTTTTTTAAGTTCTGTTAATCAAATAGAAAGAATTTTCATGCCATCTCTGTCTGTGATTAAAACTTCTGTTTTTAAACATCTCTGTGTTGTATAGGGGAGTTTATATTCTCTCCACTGTTTGTTTGGAATTCCTCAATAATTCCAACAGTACATACATGATAAAGTCACATCGATTATGTATTGATCTAGTATCTTTCCTATAACCATCATAATTAAAAGCCTGTGAGATAACTAATAAAACAAAATCCAATGATAAAACCATAGAACATACTCAATACATAATATCGATACAAAGAACCCACATTCTTCAAAGTTAACATAAGAACAAAAGAACTGGCATCACAAATCTCTCAGGCAGACTACTACCAATGGCCATTAATTTAAATATTCAAGACCTGAGGCTAGAAGTGATTCAAAACCTAAAAGTAATGCTTCTATGAAACCCTAAAATAACTGTTTATAGTACAAATGGAAGCTAGAAGCCAAAGAATATATGCCAAAAACAATTTGTCAATGCTTCCAAATGCAATTTTACAAAAATGTTGTTTTAAAAATTTTAATGTACATTTCATAAATGAGTCATGATACATACGACGAGAAAAAAAATATATTAGCAGACAATATAAATTGAATAAATGTTAAAAAACATGTTATAAATTTACACAAACATTTGTAAATTTGGATGCTAATGTCGATAACGATACTATGGAAAAAGCAACTTCATAAGTTTAGCAGAACCCTATTTTGGTACAAGTACAAAAACACATGTTTCTGTTTTTTTTTGTTTTTCCATATGGGTTTCAACAAAAGTCTAAAACTATTAATATTAGATGCTAATGTCCATGGTAATGCACCTGTTACAAAAAGACTATGGCAATCACAATTAAAAGCCTGCGAGACACCTAATAAAACAGAATCCAATGATAAACCGTAGAACATACTCATACACAGAATATCAATACAAAGAACCCACATTCTTTAAAGTTAACATAAGAACAAAAGAATAGGAATTAAAAATCTGTCAGGAAGATTACTACCAATGGCCATTAATTTAAATATTCAAGACCCGAGACTAGAAGTGATTCAAAACCTAAAAATAATGATGCTATGAAACCCTAAAATAACTATTTACAGTACAAATGGAAGCTGGAAACCAAAGAATATATGCCAAAAACAATTTGTCAATGCTTCCAAATGCAATTTTACAAAAAAATTGTTTTACAATTTTTAATGTGCATTTCATAAATGAGTCATGATATATAAGACAAGAAAAAAAATATATTAGCACACAATATAAATTGAATAAATTTTCAAAAAAATGTTATGAATTTACACAAACATTTGTAAATTTGGATGCTAATGTCGATAATGATACTATGGAAAAAGAAACTTCATAAGTTTGGCACATCCCTATTTTGGTACAAGTACAAAAACACATGTTTCTGTTTTTCTGTTTTTCCATATGGGTTTCAACAAAAGTCTACAGCTAGTAATATTATATGCTAATGTCCATGGTAATGCACCCGTTACAAAAAGACTATGGCGATAATTTAATTGTTAACAATCAGTTACAAGAAAAAGATGTTTCAAAATCGGCTTACAAATTCCATGGTGTTGAATGATACGGATTATCATAGGCTTCAAAGCTCTCCAAATCACCAAGTTCAAAAGCAAATTGGCACTTATTCCAAAACCTGTCTACTTCACTTCAATGTATAAATGATGACATGAGAATTATAAAATATTATACAGAGAATTCAAACACTATAAAAATCGGAATGAAATTTTGAGAAGATGGCCCAGAGATTATAATATCAAAGAAGAAAGACAAAACCTTATTTTCCAGTTGAAAAATCTAGTTGTAGCGGATGCTCCCAAAAAATTCAATTCATGGTCTGGAGACAATTGTCATTACCTGTGTAATTCAGTCTGGATAAATTTGAGAATGAAGCGTTGTCATGAAATCTACCGTGCCACACTTGTACAAAATGCACCTACAGCCTACATAGCCCATGAAAGTGCACCTCTAGTCAATCGATCACAAAGACAAGGGTGACGCCAAATCATTAATGATGAGAACAGAAACACAACATTGACCGAACCATAGTGATAAAAGCGGGGCCCCAAATCTCAATCATGAAAATTCACAATGCCCAGCAATCATAATTAGAAGCACGTTACCTGACCATAATAGGGCCTCTTAGCCTGTCTCTGCTTCTCCTGTACCTACCCCTTTTATTTAGAGACTTTTCTTCAGGGTAAACTCGGTCAAATGTTTATACTATTGCCTCTACCCATGGCTTTGCTTAAGATGAATCTGCTAGGTCAACTACCTCTGTGCCAGAGTCACCCCCATCATGAGAAGCGGAAAAAACCCCAACCCAACCTCGTAGCATCAGGGTGTCCCTCCGAATATCTCAGTAAAGTGGAACCCTGTCTCGAGTATAATCTCACGCAACTTTCGGTGGATAGATTATGCCCGAGGAGGACAAGGCCCTAAATCACAGCGAGGTCGAGGGCTAAAGTTTAAACCATCAAGTTTTTGTTGATTCAGTTTCGCGAGTGATAACAGCAGATACAGAGACTGTAGAGGCAGAATCAAAAGAAAAAGTAATTGATTCAGTTTACTAAGAAGCAGTTTCAGAATCAGAAATAAATGTTATTTATACCTGCTCAGGATCCATGTCCGTATATGTTGTGGAAAGAGTATATATGATCAGACGAGCATGGGGCCGAACATAGTCACCACCCTCTAAACAAACTACCATACAAAACAAGAACAAAAATATATCGATGTCCATAATCGCTGTAATAATATAACCGAGCCGGAATACTCTATAACTCCCTAACTGATAATAATAAACTGATAATAATAAAAGTATTTAATCGAAAAGTACACATTATTTCAATCTTCTAACATCTAAATCAATCATACATAATCATTTTAGGAATGTTGTTTTCAAATAAAAACACTTTACAATGTAATAATTATATAAAAACATAATTATTTTGTAAGAATATAATTTTTTTATATTTTTTATAAAAAAATTTTGTGTTCTTTTATATTTATATATAGTATAATTAAAAAAATAAATATAAATTTTAAAATAGAACTTTTTACTACGTAATTTTGATATACAATTTCTCTTTTGTACTAATTTTGATATACAATTTCTCTTTTTGATACAAATTTTCTTTCTTTGATGTATTATTTAATTTCAACAATTTCATTTTTTATAATTTTTTAGGTAATAAAAAAATAACAATAATTGATAATTATTTTTGTAATATGAAAAAAATAAATTTATTATTCTTTTAATTTTAATTAATTAAATATTTTAAAAATAAATAAAAAATTAAAATAAAGAAGAAATTTCTATAAAAAAAAATTATATATTTATACAATTTATTATTTATTTAAATTTTTTTGCTTTTTTAATTATTACTTTATCTAAAAATATAATTATAAATTATTATAATATATTTTATTATATCACCTGTGAGAATTGAATATTGGTAAATATGATAATAAGTATTTCTCCAATTGACCCTAGATTACCCCATTTAACATACTTCAAAACATATTAAGTGACTCTATTTTTTGGATGATGTTGATAAAAACATGGTAAATTGCGGCGTGATTTGATTGAGTAATATTTTTAAGATAAAATGACCTATATTCATGTATTACGTATGCTGGATTACATATGAAGAAGTTTAATTTTCATTTTGTATTCTTACATTTTCACATTTATAATATGTGTTTATATAAATACTCTTACTCGAACACATTTAAATTGAAAACCAAGATAATTAAATTGCAAGTATTATAGTTAATAAAGGGACAAGCATAACAACTCTTTATTGAAATATTATGATAAGTTTGATAATAATTATAATAATTTAACTATTAATAAATTTTTGGCTGATGTGATCCATCAATAAATTATCAAGAAATTTTTCGGTAATAATCACATTATCAAGAACAAAGTCGACGCGTTTCGAACCAATTAGTGTGGTTCATCATCAAGACTAGGTGAGAGATCAGATCAATCGTTAAGTATAAATAGATGTAAGAGAGTCAAAGAAAACCGCTAAAATAACAGCTAAATTTAACTATAAAATCCAAAACAGTTAGTTCTAATAATTTAATAATTTAATTTTTAGGATATGGAGATTACAAATCATATTGGTATCCGACCATCTTTAATTTATGATATAAGGAACGTTTAGAGGAATTAAAGAAAATAATAATTGATATCAATAAATTTAAGAAAGAAATATAGTAATAGAAGCAAATGGATGGCTCTAGTAACTTCAAGATCAATTTTTTGAGGACATGAATCTGATTCAAAATAAATTGGATTTAGTTAATGAATTTTCTGATAGAATCAAAGACAAAGAGCTCATGTTGGCGCAAAATAAGGCCAAGGCTATTCCTCAAAATCTCCCTCAGATTTCGAAGGCAATGAAAGTTAAATAAGAAATTGGCTTAACAACCTCGCACTGGAATCTGAATAAATATAAAAATTTTGTTAAAGAAGTCAAAGAGGGCTACACGTCATTGACTTTTATAGCTACGAGTTCTATCGGGTGTACATATATGCCCATGGTATATCTTTAACATGAAATGACTAGGGTAGAACATTTTATCACTCAGGTTGAAATAGACCATAAAGCCACCAAAGAATAATTAACATTTTATCACTCAGGTTGAAATAGACCATAAAGCCACCAAAGAATAATTAAATAGCTGGAAAGTTTGATCTCAGCCATTTTTTCTATGTATGGTCAAATCCTAGTGACATTATCTCATTTCCAAACAAATTACTTCCAAGAAATTAAGAGGCCAGCCAGATTTTATTTTGACTCGGAGCTCAACATTCATATGTTACCGCCTATGTTAGTATCAAAGATATTAGAAATTTGACCCGAAATCACATATGGAAGCTTCTCAAATAGTTAGATTGTGAAGTGATGAAACACAACCTAAACATGAAAATGTCCGTTTGAAATCATAACTTTCCTGGCCTATATTAACATCTTCTTATAATTTTTCTTTTATTTTTGTTGCAATGAAATAGGAAGAGCCTTGTAGTTGTTAGTCCCTGCCTTCTGCAGGATTATAGCGATCTGTAGTGATCGATAGATCGTTCACTGAACATTAATTCAATAGTTGACTAATTTTTTTAGCTTTATCATAGTTGAACCAAATTTTTATATTGCCAATTTTATCCAATGAAATTTTAAGCAAAGTTTCTAGATGAATAAACATTAACCTCTTATTCCAGGGCTATACATCTCCCAATGCTGGAATGTTGGCACAACTTATATTATCCAAAGTCCGGTTGCATGAATATTGCGACTAACAGATTTTATTCAAAGTTGTTTTCCACGAGATAACTGATTTCATTTGAAGTTTTTTTCAGGATAACTGATTTTATCCAAAGTTTGTTTTCGGTGACCAAGAGGCCTACCACCACTTTTTTCCCCCTGTTTGTGCATCTACATTTTCACCTGTTTTTGCATGTAGATTGCCACCTGTTTGTGTTTGTGCATGTAGATTGCCACCCTTGGTCCCAAGCCTGCCACGCCTGCCACCTGCACAATTTTTTTTGCCACAATTGTGCATGCAGATTGCCACAATTTTCTACCAAAAAGCCTTGTCGACAACAGCTTCCCTATCCTTATTGCAAGGATGCATCTAAGCAATGCTTGTTAGGAAGTATTGCAAGCCAACATCACAATTTGCTCTGGAATGCACTGCAAACAACCTGCATCATACTTTTACATCAGATTTGGACTATATTGCTCAGTTGTGTTTTTGCTCCCCAAGCATGCTTCCAAGTCCGAGCATGAACAACCTAAATAGATCCAATCAGTCAAATACTTCTACTATTATTCAATATTCCAAATATATTAGAAAGGCAGGTCAGTCTTCCAAATATATTAGCAGGGTAGGGTTGGAAGTTACGTACTCACCTGTCCAACAACGATCTAATTGGTCTTAGTTGCAGCAAAGGGAAGTGGATATGATAGCGGGCGAAAAGACTCGTCGACGAGTAAGAGGATCCCAACTATGGAGTTCTTGTCCGCTAGGAGAATGTATAGAACTGGATAGAAATTTAGTTTCAAAACTCTGTAGCATGGAATTCTGAAAAGGCAACGCTAGGAGGTGACGACAGATGGCCATGAAGAGAGGTAGTCATTATACTTCCTTCTGGTCCACTGGGCTTTGAGATTATGCGGCTTTATTGGATTTTGTTGAATCACACCAGAAATAGTGAAGCAAAGCACGCGCTATCATGCAATCACATCTGTCTTCAATAAGGAATGCTCTGAAATATGCTAGGCTTTTTGCTAAGCATATGAGTGCAGGCCATACAATAGTAAATATCCATGGCTAAAACACAACCTGAGCACCCCATTTCCAGAATAATGCCAAATCAATTTGCAAATAATCATTGAAGTGGACTTCTACGTACAAAGGCGAGCTCTTGTACGAGCTCTGATCACCACTTGAGGATGCCACCTGGATATCTGGTGAGAACCACTTGTTAAAATTACATGGAAAATGAAAAATAAGAAATGGATGTGCCAACATATGTCACGACTTCTGTCAAAATGTGGTTTACATTTGTCGTTTACAATGAATGACACTTGCATAAAACCATAAAACATTTAATTAAATTACGATTTGGATTATTGAAATGCGTTTTTAAAACCATAAAACATTTAATTGGTTTACGATTTAGTTTATTAAAATGCGTTTTCAATCGGTTTACCAACATATAGCGATGTAGAGGCCTGTTTCATTTTGTAATATCCCGAGGATCAAAATTTGAAATAAAAAAACACATCTAGGTATTTCATATAAAAACACAGAACACAACAGATATAAGAAATCGAAACCCACTTGTGAATCTTGGATGGATCCACCACATAAACATCACCGCAGGGTTTTCGTCCCAAGATCACTAAAAGAACTGGCTAGGCCAGGTTCTCAACACAAACATAATAAAATAGATAATCCAGAATGCCCTAAATTCCTAGCTTCTCTCCCCTTTTATAGGCTTGATGGGTCAATACCAACAAGAAATACCATGGGTCAATACCATGGCTCAATACCATGGGAAAATACCATCAGGAAATACCATGGGTCAATACCATGGGTTAATACCATGGGTCAATTCTATTCACTTTGACTGGATCAAGAAAGGGGATATTACAAATCCTCCCGCCCAAAGATTTCTTATCCTCAAGCGATCCACTTCTATCCACAACAGAAGCAGTTGTACATTGATACCAGGATCCCATACAATCCGATGTGCCCTCCATGTTGAATGGTCCTGAATGGATCCTTCAATACCTGGATCCCAAACAATCCTCTGACCAATCCTTCCCTGAATAGATTTACCTGGATCCCAAAAAATCCTTTGGCCAATCATTTCCCCAATGGATTCTCCTGGATCCCAATGCCACCTAAATTCTGGGACCTGTGGGTTATGGTACCATTTCAACCCTCCATCGTTGTCTGCACCAAAGGGCCCAAGCTGCAATATGCCCTTGGCTATGAGTATCCTCCAAAGAATCAACCTATCGATAGAATACCAACTCATAATCTCTCGCCAATCCATACTTGGGGAGGGATGAATATCTGCAAATCTACTATGTTGATTTTGTTCTATGCTCAATTCATGCTTCTCTACTTGGTTACCCAACATGATGCAGTTGGAGAACTCTTCCCTTCACTTCCCAATGTATAAAGGTGGGTTGTTGGTGTTGCAAGCCTTATCTATATATTCCTGTAGAGCGCTGTTATGGGACTTCCAATTGTACTCCTCATGCGGCCTTGTGAGGGACTTGAGTTTTTCCTCAATACTAGAAAGCTTGGTCGATGATTTGGCACATTTCCCTATGAGTTCCTCAATTTTTTTGTTCTCCTGTAAGACAGTGTCTCGGACTGTCCAGACTCTTTGCTTCAACAACATAAGATCTGTCTTGAAATGCATGATCCTCTCCTCATTTGATTCTCCTTGGGTGTATTCATCCTGGACCTCTTCACATGTGGGGATGAGTTGTCCATCCTTTCTGGTTGTCAAACATGGATGTACTGGTGAAATTTTGTCTATACCTGATTTCCCATACTATTTATGGATGTCCTCCGTTGTATTTATAGATTCAACTACCACAACATCAGGAGGAATTGCATCTTTCCTTTCGTCATGTACTTTGTCAAGCTGACTACTCAGCTTGTCCTGCAAGTTTCTCTGAAGCATTGTGTTGTTGTTCACCATTTGAACTTGACTGATCAGATCCTTCATAGGTCCTCTCCTGAAAACCAACGAACCCATCTATGGATGAATCCGCACGATTTGAAGAAGTCTCTAATTTTGCTATCCTTGTTGCCTCCTTATTATCTGGACATGAATGGTCAAGTGCCCAAACTCCCTTGCATAAAAAGCATAAGCCTTTCCTCCTTATTTTATTTTTGTTGTCTCCACAAATTTTTGTTAGTTCCTCCTTGGTTAACTTCTTTCTAAGTAGTTTGATGCTCTGTTTGATCAACCCCTCAGCTAGTTCGTAAGTAGTAGGTGATGCAGTTAGCTCCTTCCTCCAAATGGCCAACAATTTGAATCTCAATTGTTCGCAGATGGCCCTATCTTCTCCTAAGATTGGAGACATGATATTTTGCATGTCTGTTTTGATGTAGTTTGGATGAGATGTTGTAATTCCATTGCAGAAGTATTGGAGCATCTGAAGGATTAAATCATCACACTCTAGATCCAGCATAAGCATACCAATTCTGAATTTCTCCATGCGTTCCAAAATTTTGCGCTTCTGGAAAAAAGTAAGAACAGTGGTGTTGTCCAACCCTTGGAGTGCTTCTACCATTACCTGAAAATTCCTCCTCATGATGTCATCATTGTAGGGAAAAATCGGTGCTGTTAAGGCTATGATTTTACTGAGACAGGAAACGGCGGTGAGTCTAACATTTCCACAAGAATGTTCCAAGAATCTAGGTTGTATCAAAGCAAGCATGGATGGCTTCAAGGCCCAACTTGACCCTTCCCATTTTGGTTTATCTATCAAGCTCAAAGCTGCATCTAATGTGTCTAGATGTAGGAGAACATCTTTAGACTTTGTACCCTCCAATTTGGATCTAAGTTCGAAGAGACACTTGCTTGTTACATCTTCCTTCCGGATATCTTTTGACTGCTGAAGGATAACATGGACCTTTCGAGAGAAAGGACTGTCACTCTGTTCTTGCTTCTGATTTGTATGTTGTTGCCATCTTTGATCCACAGAAGTATTGTAGCCCAGAGAATCGACTGGTATGTCATTATGTTGACTCTTGTGGCGTTTCCAAAAATAAAATGATGACATTGTGGTTTGGCATTAATGGATCTCGATACTTTTTCTTCTCTCTTCGGCTTTCTTCAATAAAACTGATTTACACCCCTTTGAGAAATCAATCTATACTAGGCTTGAAGGAAAACAAGTGATAAATCTTCAGCCCTGATGTCTTTATGACGACTCTGGGCAACCTATCCACCATTTTATCAGCTGAGGCAGCATCTAATGCTAATTTATATGCTTACCGAACAACCGTAGACTCTTTCTTTCAAAATATTTACGGTTTGGTGCAGTGCTAGAGAGATATATCTAGTGACGACTGCACACTATGTCTCTCAAAGACAATCAATTATATCCTCACAGTTTATATGGGAAAGAAAGGGGCTAGGGGTCTGATTGGAATCCGCCTGGTTCGTTTTGAAACATATGCATTCTTTAATTTGACTAGGCTTCCAAGTACACCCTCTCCAAAATCACCACCGGACGCATAGCCGAATAATACGAAGATCTATCTATCTAAAGATTGCAACAGCAAAAATAATTTTTCAGATGGCAGTTCGTTTGACAGCAATCTGAGTATAGTCTTTCTTAGTCTTTATCAAAACACATTGGAGACAGGATTTGACACTTGTGAGTATGGCGAAAGACCTGACCAGATATATGGCCTCCTTCAATGTAGGGGAGACACCACAGTGCCCCAATGCCACGTCCGTGCAACACACGCAACAACTGCCGCTAGACAAATTTGTGGGAATGCAGCCGACGATAGTATTTGGTTTGAGTCTTGTTTCATACGTTATGAAAACTTTAGTTTCATCGGACACCTCAGCCCTTTGAAAATTATAATTTCCAGGGAACCAAATCAACCGAAGGTGCCCTTCACTAAAGTCTTTAACACGGCTCTTCGTAGTCTAATTGACAATTTGACAGTTGAAGCACCGCATGGATCTACAAGCTGGAATAGATATGCTTCCGGTACAACTAACGGCTCCTTGTCTCAAAAGATTTATGGTCTGGCGCAGTGCTGGAGAGATATATCTGTGGCCGACTGCAAAACGTGTCTCTCATATGCAATTAATTCTACATTGGCAAATTCTACTGGACGAGCAACTGTATAATATATTCTTTCTTCAATTCGACTACGCCTCCCGTACCCACAACATAAAGGCCAGATAATGCTCTGTATCAAACCAATCAATGCCAAGAAGAATGGTTTCTTTGGGGTTGGCTTTTAAATGGTGAGAAGATAATAGCAATGGATCGGTTCTCCAAATATTCAAAAAAATGTCTTGATCTCTGCTGGAAGATCTAGACTTTAGTCTCCATAATTTGAATGGACAGATCTGAGAATGGATAGATCTGTAGACGATCTGTCTGCGCAGACAGAGATCACTGGGGAGCTATGTAGATTGTGCGCAGGGTGTGACGGCTCTGTAGTGCTACCTGGTAGCATAGCTTAGGCAGATCGTTGGCAAAACAGACTCCAACGCTCGTGTGGCTAGACATAAATCACTTGGGACAAGGTAACAGGGTTCGGTAGTGTCGCCTTAAGCATTGCTTGGTCAGATCATCATACTCCAGCACTCGGCGCAGACAGAGATTACTTGGATGTTGTAGGGTTGTGCTGCGTGTTTCCTTACTCAATCGACGCAGAGTGAATTCCCATGTTCATGCAAGAGCTCCTTCATGCGTTCAAACTGAGCCTTCCGCACTCAATCTATATGTTCTCTACTTGCGTGAATATGGCAGTCATCGTGGTTGAGTGACTTACTACAGCCGACAAGGGGTTTGGTCTCCCTTCTGCGCTCAAGACGCTTTCTTAACAGGGAATAATGCGAACTAGAATTCTCAAAAGGAAGACAGCGTGCCCAAGAAATACTCCTTGCTTGTTGACAGACAGATAATGGATCAGTCTTCACGAGTTCGACTCGTAGCCACTGGATCAGCGTACACTCCAATAAGCAGTAGAAATTCCTGAAACCCCATAACTTGAAAACTCGCTTGAGCTCTCAAAATATCAAAGGAGAGAAGATCAATGATCCAACCTTGAAACCCTTGAGAGAGACTCGCCTGTGCCCAATGGTCTACTGCTATTTACAAAGGAGCTTCAATTGCTAGAATGTGTGGTCTGCAGCCATGAATGCCCAAGACCGCTAGAATGTGACCTGCAACCAATCATATAAGGAGTCGACCTGTTTATGCTCATAGTTTAATTTTATGGTCCCTCGGCTTAGTTCTGCACGGTGAATCAATTCGTTTCTGCATTAATATTGGAGCTCTGAAGTTTTGAACGATTTAACTAACTTCAGATTTAGCGTAAATAATCCTCTCCAAGACTTCAATCGATAGGATCTCATGGACTGAAAATAGGCTTGATTTCTTGATGGGGAATAATAGATCTGGACCTTCAATCAATAGATCTGCTTTGTAAACCTGCAAAATTTTCTAACGCTAAGCCACATAAGATAATTGATGGATATGGCAATATTTTTGAAAATATAAATTAGGATGGATGTGAATAAACCACCGAAATTGATGGATTTCTAGCTAGGGTGATTTAAGGCAGATCACCGAAAACTAGTCCCAAAATTATTTTGTGATAAACCCTTAGGCTGACAGGATGCACAGCTCTGATACTACTGTAATATCCCGAGGATCAAAATTTGAAATAAAACAACACATATAGGTATTTCATATAAAAACACAGAACACAACAGATATAAGAAATTGAAGCCCACTTGTGAATCCTGGATGGATCCACCACATAAACATCACCGCGGGGTTTTCGTCCCGTGATCACTAAAAGAACTGGCCAGGCCAGGTTCTCAACCCAAACATAATAAAATAGATAATCTAGAATGCCCTAAATGCCTAGATTCTCTCCCCTTTTATAGGCTTGATGGGTCAATACCAACAAGAAATACCATGGGTCAATACCATGGGAAAATACCATCAAGAAATACCATGGGTCAATACCATGGGTTAATACCATGGATCAATTATATTCACTTTGACTGGATCAAGAAAGGGGATATTACATGTTTAAACACCATATTTCAAGTTATAGGTTGCAATCCTTCAATTGGCAAGAGATCCCGAAGCGAGAAATGAAGGACGAAGTATAATAAACAATGTGGGGCCGAGTATCTAAGCTGAATCAGTAAAAGAAAGTAGGTGGGAGAGATGGTTGAGTTTATTGACTAAGTAGGGAAGCAGCCACTAAGAGCAAGAGATAGGAGATGCCCAGCTCTACTAAGTGGAAGAGTTCGTTATTAGCGGTGTAATGTCTATGGGTGTGAGACAAAGCTGCATAAGTATTAAACATAAAATTATACTTTCCAGGAGAAATTATATACAAATTTTAGACATAAAAATATATTTTCCCCATCAATTATATACAGATTTTTAAGTATAACCCATCAATTATATTTTCCTAAATCAATTATATATTTGGAAGTGTGTTTTTGTGCCTTTTGGAAGGCTGATGAGGTGCCGAGATCGCACATTTTTAGTTGCTTGCTGGAAGCATGTTTTTGTGAGGTGCCCAGATTGCACATTATTTTTAGTTGCTGGAAGCGTGGTTTTGTGCCTTTTGGAAGGCCGATGAGGTGTAGAGATCGCACATTTTTATTTTCTTGCTAAAAGCATGTTTTTGTGGCTTTTTCAAGTTTCTACAACACTATTCACTAGAAACACTGCTCACTGGTCCTGCCAGGGCAGCAACACAATACCATTCTACATTCACTTTCTTATCCGACTGCATTCACTTTCTTATCCGGCAGGGACTACTACTACGTGCAGTCCTTGTTATTATATGGTAATATTTAGAGAAATTCCTATGACCGTTGAAGGGGTTTTGAATTTTCTAAGAAATTCTCTATGCACTATTGTATGAGTCATTATTTATGGAGAATACATTAGGAAATTGAAGATTGTGTTCATTAATGAGAAACCAAGTGTGTTACTTGCATTTAAAGTTTTTTTTTTTTTGCTATTTAATAAAAAATTCCGGAATGTTTAGGTTTTTAATTTATCTCAATTCCATATGTGTGAAGGAGCTATTATTGTAGTCAAGTTCAAGAATATGGTATTTTTTTAATTGATTAAGTCAAAATCTTTTATGAATTTTTTAATTTTTTTTCTCATTGAACTATGTATTTGGTTTACATAGAGTTTCCAATTAAATTTATTTATTGTTTCAATTTGACAATATAAATCTTCTATACAATTATTTGAATTTAAGTAATACATAACTTAAATGATTCTGAAGGTAGGTTATAATTGTAACAAGAGTAGATTCTGAAAGTAGGTTATAATTGTAGCAAGAGTAGAAATAGATACACTTCTTGATCATTTAATTTAGTATAATTAGCTATAATTTCTCACTTGGATATATTTTCCATTTTCAACATTTTTTTAAGAAAGTCTCAAAATTCAAGAGTAATATCATTTAATGGAAAATGAGTCCACATACTAGTGAGAATTGCCAAACCAAATGAGTATAGGTATAATTACAATGTTGACGAAGCAAATTTTCTTATTGTTATTTGGAGAAATCCAAGTATCAACAATAGTTTAGTTTGCTGGATAGTGAGTTGTCATTGAACGTTGGTTGTATGATGCCTTTGCAATTCATATACTGTTATGTTAGTTTATGATAGCCATCAATTAGTATCTTTCATTTGTCCTTTCGAACTTACTGTCATGATTCCTTTCTATTTATGTCGACATCAGAGTCTTTGTGAGTGGTTGGGTTTAATCGATCAATTTCCACAAAAACTGTTGCTCCTGGAATAGGCCATTAAGTCGATGGGATCCTTCTTTATCTTGACATTGATGTCGATATGTGTGCACTTAGTATATTCTGGTGACATATCTTACACATGCACTTAATCCTCTTTAGGTAGAATATGGAGTGAAGTTGTTGCTTTCTCTATTATAGTTCACTCAACAAGTGGAGGCATCTACATTTGTTTCATCCTTGGATTCTTATTTCTACTTGTTTTCCCCATTATAGTAAGAATTGGGACTACTATTATAGGTTCTCTCACTTTCATATAGATTTATTTCCTTTCAATATTTTTACAGGCATTATTTTCTATATGACTATCTCAATAATCATTTCTTTAGTGGAACTAAGCAATTTCAAAAATTGTTGTCCAACATATTACCCCGTGAATTCCTTAGGTTTTTTTCTGTCAATAAATTCAGTTTCCCCTTGTCGAACTTGAATGGATTAATGTAATTTTTTGTGTAAATTTATTTCTTTCTATTCTTCAACATTCAAAGGCAAAGTTGTAGTTATTTGAGGCCGAAGGTCTATGTCACGGATTGAAAATATTGTAATTTTAGGGGGTAAGCTCGTTAAGTAACTCTAAGACCAACTACTAGCATGGATTTCCTTTGGTTGGACACCATCTAAATTAATGTATCAAAATTGAGTCATATTTAATCTAAACTAAATGTGAGTTTTTCTAGGTAGATCCAAAACAATGTATTGTGAGAAACTCAATACTTGAGTCACTTTTTTCAAATTAACTAACAAACTCTAGAACATTTCCTCTATGGTGAAGGACTTTGTCCTACCTAACTTGTTGCTAGAAAAATATCTAAAATTCTTAATTATTGGTATAAATTTCTTTGCAAATAGAGCTCCTCGATCGATGTAACTTGCCACATGGAAAAAAAATATTAATAAATAAGGAAAAAAAAATTCTTTATAAAAGCTCCAACATTCTTTGCAACTTTTCATGATGATAATGGAAACATGGTTGGGCGAACTATATTGCATTCTTGTCTTGACAATCTGGTCAATAAAGCTGGAGTGATGGCTTCAAATATTTCTATCGAAAGGAATACATTGTCAAATCAACTAAGTATGCATTTTTAAACCACCCCATTGATTCCTTGAAATTCAAGAATCAATGAAGCACCCAAGAAATCCAAAATACTTGGAGTGTGAAAGCACTTTTTTTCTACATGACATTTCTTTTCGACTAGCTACCAATTTTTACATGAAGCCTACCGTTTATCCCAGGAGGTTTCTTTGACCATGGTCTGTCTAATGTTATTAGGAAAACCTCCAATTTTGTGGCAATAGACTTATGAAAGCATACTTTCGGATGTGGTTTCATGTGGGTTTATTCAACATAAGCCTCTGTCAAGTGTGGTGTAATTTTTAAATCCTCTTAAAATTCCTTTCCTCGAAAAATAAATAAGGCCTCAATAAAAGATTACAGGTTTGGAAAGTTATAGAGATAAGGAATTTTTGTATGTTTCGTGCTTAGATGCTCAAGTCCACTATGACTTGTAGATTGGAAAGTATTTGGTTTAAATAAATATTTAGCATAGTATGTGACACTAATTTGATTTGATAATTCTAGTGTGTTCATCCCATCATATTTGTTGTAGAGCTAAAATTTAATTTTTTCTCATGTTGTGTGCATGGGTCTACTATTGTGGCGCTTTTAGTCAATAGGTTCTTTATTGAACTAAAAAGGTTACATGTGCAAGAAATTATTTGGTTCTAAATTCTTTTTGAAAAATTTAGGGACCTAACTAGATCGATAAGTTTCGCTTATTTGTCTTATCCAAAACATATATATATTTTTTGCGATATTCATGGTACCTTTTTCATTGATATTTTCAACATTCGTAGTCAAAATATCTACGGAATTAGCTACAATTCGATTACTGAGAAAAAATCTACTCTTATAAAAATGAACCTTCTTTATAGAACTAAAATCTAATGAGTGCCTAAACTTATCAACTATACCGTATAATATATCTATGATTTTAACTTCCAATTTTAATGGAAATAAATTGCAATTAAATGAAATATAAATCTATAAATTTACAAATTTTATTAAGGAAACCTATGAATAATACAATTGAGTATATGTTAAGAGTTTAGCTTTCAATTCTGGGAATAAATTACAATTAACAAAAATATTAAAGTACCAAAAATAATAGAAACTCATTCCAGGAAAGTAATAAAATCTAATCTAGGAAAATAATGAAATTGGATCTCGAAAAACATATAAATCTAGCTTGTAAAAATATTAAAATTATTCTAGAAAAACATGGATATCTATATTATAAAAAAAAAAAAATTGAGTTCTAGTAAAGTGTGGAAATATTATCAAATAAAAGTAGTAGATTAGAAATATGATAAACAACTGATATATTAAAGTATTAAAATCTCAAAACATTAAGATATTAAAATATCAAAACATTAAGATACTATTCTAATCTACAAAAGGTTTGAAATATGTCTATTGAAATAAAATAAACTCACTTTTCAAACATTGTTTTAATCCTATTTTAGAACATATGCATGTCGAACAAAAATGATGCACAAATGAGAATTATTAGAATGTAAATCTTTTTGTACTTTTCTATTTCTCAACTGCTTGACCATACATTTCTCACCTGCTTGACCATACACCGGAAAGGAATAAAAAGACCATTAAAAATGTGAAGGAAACTTCTTATTAACCAGAAAAAACATCAATAAATAAAAACAGAACAAGCGAAATGTAAAAAAATATGCTTCAACTTCTTGTATCTCCACAAGAGGGCCCTCTAAGTGATCGCACAATGCTACTAAGAAAAAGTAGAAACTCTACTTCAATTGAAATAATTACTCGTAAATCGCAGAATAGAAGTAAGAGAGCTATCATTTTCACAAACAATTAGACATCCTGTCTATTAATAATCATTAGATTCAACGCGACGAGACTTTGGAAGACCTAACTTAATAAATATTTTAAATTTGTTTAATAAATATTTGTTTAGTTAGATTGAGGTACCACCTTAACGCTTGACCTTCTGATTTCAAGCCTATGAGAAGTTACTTTGCTTTTATGGATATTAAAAGAATAACTAAGCATAGCTGAGCAAGTACTTCTAAAAGAGGAAATAATGTAAGTATAATTTATTTATAATGAACCGATGTTCAGTGAGAAATCGTTATACAAATTTATCTCTACAATTTCACAGGATTTTCACTACCGGAATTGGTAATGATGTTCTTATTTGATGTTTCTTGCCCTTCTTCATCAGAAGAATAAATTTCCTTTTCATAAACTTTCACAGACGAACTTTCAACTAATTCTAGTGACGAATTCTTTTCTTCGAACTCCTTTTGGGCGAGCCAGGCTAAAAGAGGCTTCTTCCAGTATTCGTCTTTGTTGGTGCTTGGGTCTACAACGTCAGGGGCCCAACGTAGCCTCTGTTTCTCCCTTGGTTTTTCACCTGCAAAAACGTTATATGGTGAATTTCAGTGCGCAAACTTTTGTTATTCAAGTTAAAATGAAATTACAAGGAAATGGAGTATAAATATACCTGTAGGACGGGCGAGGATTGATTGTAGCTGCTTTGTATTTTCCTTATTGACGCTTTTCACAGCATTCGCAGACGAACTTTTAACGAAGTCTAATGGCAATGCTGGGCAGGCCGAGTCACTTGATCCCGCCACGGGTTTTCGTCAGCGAGAAATAAATAAATATACAATAGTAATGGAAAGAAAGAATTGCTGCTGCTTCGACCTCGACCTCGTTCTGTTTGTTACGTTGAATATGAGGTTGAATGACGGGAATTATTTGATGTTTAAATTTATATAACACTTGAGAAGATTTGTGAAGTGACGCGAATGTAACCAGGAAGTTTTGACTCTTTATCTTGCGAGTAGTTTTTAGTGCGACTTTTTGAAGGTTTTTATGGGGACTTTTTAAGGTGTAATTTCTTTAAATTTCCTCAAGAATTTATTGAAAAGAGAAGTTTGATTGCTAACTTTGCACAATTAAAGTGCCCTAAAGGTTTTTGAGGATGCTGAATCCATATAGAATCAAAAAACCAGTTTGAATAACAAAAACCAAGATTTTATCTCAAAAACCAAGATTTTCACTGATTCCAACACTTGAAACTTCAAAAATTCGCAGACAACTCCTTTTATCTTGTGGCCTTCTCCGTCATTCGACTAATTGGGTCCCTTTGCTATCACTTTATTTTAGTCTAACTAATTACAAGTTAATGATGGTTACCGACGTTGTAAACAGAAATTCCTCCCGCGCTGAGACTACTGGGAGCGGAGGTACGTTACCTCTTTTTATCACATTCTTTTCAAGATATGATATGATAATAACTTTGTTTAGAATTGTGTTTAAAGGTTACCTCACGGTTTTCATAAGTTCCAGACAATGATGTTTTGGATCTTCCTTTAAAACACTTATATATACAGAGGCAAAGGCATCACGAAACATATTCATGATTGTAAGAAAGTCTGTAATAAAAGGATAAAGTTTTTATGATATAATAGTGAAAAAATGTAAACAAAAATTTGCAATTACTTAAATTAATCTAAATACTATTTTAGCATATATACGTAAATTAGTTTTTTTCTAAATATTATTTGAGTATATATACATAAACTAACTAGACTTTTACTTCTTGAAGGATGGGCCATCTAGCAACCACCTTTTCTTTCTTTTCGGACATTTATGTATTTGTGATATTGTAATGGCAAATTTAGATCGCTTAATAGCAGATCTCGAGGCGGAGGACTACGATGAGGATTTTTTGCATGTCGTCGAGTTGGTGGAGGGTGGTCAACATCTTAGTACACGTGGTATTCCATCATCTCGTCATTCTCATTCTACTGACCCTATCTCTCAGCTTGTTGTTCTTTCGATTTATCCGAGCAGGACATTCCTCCCTCCCTCCTCTGATCCGCCCCCTTGGTCCCATTCAGGTTAGCTGAAATATTTCACGATCAACTAAACCATTGAGGCCTGCTAACAACCACAGACTGCTTTGATTTGGAACTGATGTAATATGGGAGAGGGCAGAGAGTTTACTGTCGCGGGCTTTAGTGGGCAGATGGAAATTTGAGAGATTGAGTAAGGTTAATATGCTGAACCGGCTGATGGAGGCTTGGAAGAAGCTTCTTTGATACTCACTGAAGATCAACAAACTATATAACGGGTGGTTCTGTTTCCATTTCATGAAGACCGAAGACGTGGTCAAGCTGTTAAAGCGGCCTTGGGTGAATGATAGGTGCTTTCTGGGACTCCACCGCTGGAAAGTTGGTTTCCATCCATCTACAAACGCCCCTAAAACCCAACTTTTGTGGGTCAAATTTCTTGGTTTACTGCTGCAATTTTGGTCGATTCAAGTACTAAAAGCCATAGGGAACAGCATCAACACATGCCGCTTTGTGGATCCGAAGTGCATTTGGATATTTGATAAGAGTGTGGCCCGGCTTCTGGTCGAGGTCTCTTTCTTTGGGGGATTACCTGCCCATATTGATCTGGAATGGGATGGCGTGGTTTAGCATCAGCTATTAGATTATTGGCAGATTCCATTCCATTGTCATATTTTCCACAAGATGGGTCACCTAATGCGCCTTTGCCAGAGATGGAGACCAAGATTTTCTGTGAAATTTTTGGAAATCGTTCGGGAAAAGACCACTAATGGTGTGGGACATGCTGCTTCTTGTCGTCACTAGGATTTCTCGTAGACTCCTCCTCTCTCTCTCTGGGTAAGTCAGATCCTATCTCTCCCTCTCCATCTTGTGATCATGATAATATTGTGGTTAGGTTTGACCAGTTTGTCTCTGTGGAGGGCCGTGTTTGTATGGTGGACCTGTGTCCATGTCGGGAGGTGAGAATTTTCCGAGTCACCTAGTTCACGATCCTGACATGGCCTTAGTGGTTAGGAGGATTCCTCTTCCCCTTCCTGACCCACAATGGGTAGCGGTTCACCAACAGGAGCCTCATGTTAGACCTCTGTTAATTTTTCTGAACCATGACTCCCCGTTGACTACTCCTCCCTCATCTTCATTTCCGGATAATGATGCCCTACTATCCCCTCGTAATTCAATTGCGAGTGATTTGGAACTCTTTCTCCTTAACCCAGATTCTCAGCTCATCTCCCTAAAGGTTGACACTGGTAATCCCTCATCCCCGCCCATTTATATTAGTCCATCGTCGATCTCAAATGTAACCATCCGGAAAGGGAAGGGCAGACCTCAGTTGAAGAAGAAATCCATTTCTGTGTCGGTTCAAGAGTCGAATATAGTGTCAGGTAACTTCAGAGATGTGTCAGTGTCCCAAGCTATTGACAGGGTCCTTAGATCATTGGTCCCCTCTAATGTTGTTCCTTGATGATGATTTGTTTACTGAACTTAAGGGGATTGGGGGGACGAGACAAGTTCGTTTCTCTGGGGGAATCCTTTAGGAATTTAAATCCTCATTTGATCTTTATCCCAGAGACTATGCATTTGGCTGACCATTATCTTTCATGTTTTCGTGCCATGTTCCCAGCATGGCATATGGTGGCGAAAGATGCAGAGGGCATATCAGGAGGTCTAGCTACGATCTCGGATCCACGGTGGGCTACTTTAAAAGCTTTTAGTTTTTTTGGTGGGATCCTTCTGGCTCACTACTTGAGAGGTATTAGTCATAGGGTTCATTTGATAAATTTATATGCACCATATCATGATAGAGTTAATTTCTAAAATAGGATGGAGGGATGTGGTTTACTATTATTGGAATGTTTGATTATTTTTGTTGATTTTAATGTTGCTTTTCATGAGGGGGAGACGTGGGGTGACAAGGGCTGCAGTGACTCTCTATTGGGATATTTTTGTGACTTGATCAAAATTGGATTTTCTATAACTGAGGCAATTTTCGACCAATTTTTTCTCAGAAAGAGTCATTCTTGGTAGATTTTGATGTTTTGGAGCCATTGGAGCACATTGCAGAGGCAACAGGAGACTGTAAACAACACTTTTTCACAATTTAAGATAAAACAAATGCCCACACTATGAATTTGGACCAATGAGATGTAGCCCAGGAGGGATGAACTCCTTCATAAAAAATGTGTGTATTTGTCTCTGTTATCTGTGCTTGCTATGTTTTTGTTTGTTGTTGTTCAACATTCAGTTTCCAAGCTTTCAATTTCATGAAATACACTTAATATCATCAAGTTTAATGGATTTTCAATTATAAACACATGTATAAACCCTTGCATAAGGAGAAAACCAAAGCACTTTTATGTTAATTATGAAACTGATATTAGCACAACATTAACTAACAATCAATTTTAGATCAAGTTTGTATGAGAGCACAAAGTTGCTAAAGGTTATTTGCTTGCTTTGCTTGATATTTTTCAAGAAGGGTTTTAATAGTTGCAATTTTGTGATGCTTACAAGGTTGAAGTTGTAGAGAGGAGAAGGGAAGCTATTGGTTGTTAGTATAAATATTATGACAAGAAGAAAGAGAGCTTAGAGAGCATCATCTTCACCCAAAGTTCCACTTAGAACTGCACTTGAAGCACCTAAAGCTCTATCTCCAGTAGTTGAGATTGAGGAGGTACAAATTAAACAAGAAACTGAAGTGATTGAAGAGGTACAACCATAAGAGGTTGAGCTTGAATCCTTATCCATTATGTTGAAGGTGTTGGAGAGACTCATGGAAATTCAAAAGAAGAAGATGTCAAGAGAGACTTAAAAGACATTCAAAGAATGGTTAAAATCATGTTTGATGCATTCACTACAGAAAGAGCAGGAGAAGGTTCTAAGCCTTCACATGGAGAAGGTTCTAAGCCTTCACATGGAGAAGGACCTTCAGATGGTAAGAAGGATGAAGAGAAGATTTAGAAATGTAGTGGAGGAAAGCCACCTCCATATCCACCATCCTCATCCTCATCATCTTCACGAGCATCTTCATCTTCCACTTCCACCACAAAAGCCACCCACACTCATTCAAAAATCCCAAAATGAAAAACTCCATTACTCAAGTTGGACATCATGTTTGAACTGCCCATGTACAATGGTGAGGTAAATTCAGAGAAGTTAGAAAATTGGATCCATTAATTGGAAGTATAATGTAGAATTCAGAATCTACAAGAGGACAACATACAGATCCAGTTGGCTTCATTAAGGCTAGGAGTAGCACTATTTTGGTGGGAGGCAAGGACTCAAGAGGAAATGCGAATTCATGGTAAGATATCCATTTATTTTGTTGAATTCATTTCTTCCATTAAAAGACAGTTTTATCCATTAGCATATATGTAAAGAGAAATAATGAGTTGGTGAAACTTTGGGCAACTGAAAGGCCAAACTATTTAAGAGTACACATAGGAGTTTAGAAAGAGGGATTTTTTTTTAGGAGTAAACTTGAATTCATAAGACACACTTTTGAAATACATTAGGGGTTTACATTCATACTTGAAACATACTATCCTTATGTTTAACACAAAAAAATTGTACGAAGTATGTGTGCAAGCCACACATCTTGAAGAAAGGGGAAATAACATTCAGGAAGAAAAAGAAGATGTTCAAGGGTAAGGGAAAAGAGAAGGGAGGAAAATGGAAGGGAAAGAAGAATGAAAGAATAAAGAAATAAGGGGGGGAAACTACATGCAAAAATTGTTCCAAACAGGGGCATGATGAAGCCCATTGTTGGAAATGACATCCCGAACTAAGGACAAAGAATCAAATAACAAAGGGAAACAAAAGATGACTTCTTCCACACAACAAGATCTTGGATCCAATTTAGGAGATGAGACCAAGATAATAGCCATTTTTAGCAAAGGAAAGGAAGCCATAGCAAGTACTAGTTCCTTAAATAATCACAACAGGACTCCAAATGAAGACATAAGGATAGAATTTTTCGATGTTAGAGTGATTTCAAATCATACAAATATTGATGCATTGCTCGATAGTGGGTCACAAGAAAACCTAATTTCAAAAGACTTGGTCAAAAAGTTTAACCTTGAAACCATACCACACCATAAACCATACCCTTTGGGTTGGATAGTTAAGAATGTTAATTTACAGGTTACAAGGAAATTCATATTTCAATTTGCTATTACTGCAAACTTCGTTGACGAAGTCGAGTTAGATTTTGTTCCACTTGACATATCTGGGATTATCTTGGGAAGTCCATATTTCTATGACAGGAAAGCAGTTTTTTATCGCCATGAGAACAAATATAATTTTCTTAAGGATGGGTTGGAGTATATTGTGAGAGCTCATCTCAAAAAACTGAATATTTCTTTATTTAATGCAGGGAAAATGAAGATGCTAGTTAATGCAAGTAAAAATTTTGTGCTTCTCATGATCAAGAAAAAGGATGATGTTGACAATGAATCTTTTGAAGGATGTGATGACAAATTAAAATATTATTTGTTTTATGTTGTAATTCAGCATGGAAAGATGTTTTAAGAACCAAATGGGTTACCTCCCAAGAGGGGAATTCACCATGAGATTCAGTTGTAGCAGGATGTTCCACTTCCAAACATTGGTATGTATCTCATGTCAATTATGGAGAATTTGGAAATCAAGAAGAAAATTCCAGAATTGCTGAATAAAGGTATCATATGCCAATCCACTTCATCATGTGGTTCACCAATTGTTTTGGTACCAAAGAAGGATAGGACTTGGCATATGTGCATAGATTTCCATGCACTGAATAAAATCATGGTAAAAAATCGCTACCCACTCCCATGCATTGATGATTTTCTAGGTCATTTAAAGTATGAAAGATATTTCACTAAGTTAGACTTATGAAGTAGTTATCATCAAGTTAGAATAGCTGAGGAAGACATTTGAAAAACTTATTTTAAAACTAGACAATGATTGTTTGAGTGGTTGTTTATGCCATTCAGTCTAGAAAATGCTCTGACTACTTTCATGAGAGTCATGAATGATGTACTTAGACCATTTCTACGTGAATTAGTCATCTTTTACTTATATGACATACTTATATTCAGAAAATCAGGAGAGTAAAATATCATGCATGTGAAAAAGGTACATAATGTCTTGAAAAAAGAGAAATTATTTTTAAGGATGTCGAAGTGCAGGTTTGGCAAGATTTCTTTAGTGTATTTGGGACACATTGTTGGAGGAGGTGAGTTGAATATAGCCCCTTCCAAATTAGAGGTCATTTCGAATTGGCCCAAGCCCAATACAATTACAGAGGTAAGAAGCTTTCTTGGGGCAACACAATATTGGAGGAAATTCATTGTTAATTTTTCTTCCATTGCATCTCTGTTACATGCATTGAAAAGTGGAAAGAAGGTCTTCTATTGGGGATATATTCAGCAAAAATAATTTGATGCTTTAAATAAAAAGATAATTTTAGCACTAGTATTGGCTCTTCTGGATCTTAGAAATCGATTTGAGATCGAAAAAGATTTAAGTGATTATGCTATGGGAGCAGTTCTCATGCAACATGGTAAGCCTATTTCATTTCATTTTGAATTTTTTAATGGAGTTGTGACTAAATATCCCACCTATGACAAATAGTTATATGTATTGGTACAAAGTGTAAAGAAATGGAAGCACTATTTTATGGGGAAAAATACCATTATCCATACCGACCATTAGACATTGTAGTACTTACAATCACAGTCAAAGTAGCCACAATTAAGACATTTCAGATGGATGGTATTTCTACAACAAATTCATTTGGTTATTAGGTATAAAAAGAGAATCTACAATAAGATAGCAGATATGATCTCTAGACCTATTGTAAATTAATCTATTATACTCAAGCACAATTCAGTTATGCATGAAAGTTACATTGAACAATATGCATATGATAGTGGTTTTCAAGATGTGTAAGAATGCTTATGTCAAGGAAACCAAAATGAAGAGCTAGATTATCATGTGCATAACAGTTTGTTGTATCACTTTGGAAAGGTATGTATACCATAGGGAGAAAGAAACAATATCATAAGGGAAGTGCACACTTCATTGATTACTGGAAATTTCGTTGTAGGAAATACAGTAGAGAATCTCCTAAGGTATTGTTATTGGCCATGCGTGATTGATAGTGTATCTCGTTTTATTATAGGATGTTCTTTATGTGCAATAAGTAAGCCTAGTAATAGGAAACTTGGATTGTACACTCCACTTCCGCTTCCTTCACATCATTGTGAGAGTATCTCAATTGATTTTATAGGTGGAATTCCAATGTCAAGGAAAGGTCATGATTACCTTTATTCTGTGGTAGATAGGTTCAGAAAAATGTGTCTTTTGATGCGATGTAAGAAAACAATTACAGCTAAAAAAACCACTAATATTTTCTTTCAAAATGTATGGGCTTATTTTGGTCTTCCTACTTCGATTGCAAGTGATCAAGATTCCCTGTTTGTCGAGAATTTTCGGTCAAAATTGTGGGACATGATGGACAAAAAGTTGAATAAGAGTAAAAAATTTCATCCACAAATAGATGGTGAGACCGAGGTGGTAAAAACAATAGTAATTCATCTTCTTAGAGGCTATTGCAGCAAGCATCCCAAGTTGTGGGATGAACTTGCATTACATTCAACATGCATACAATAGGGCAAACCATTCTTCCACAAACATATCACCATTTGAGGCATCTCTTGGGTACTTGTCAAGATCACCTTTGGACTTCATTTTTGAGAAATATTTCACTATAGATGGTCATAGTGACATAGATAAGGCAAGCAATTTCATTGAGAAAATTCAGTTGGTGAATCACACAGTGCAAGAAAAACTTAAAAAGAGTCACAGAAGCTACAAGGCAAGGCATGATAAACACTATGTTGATAACAAATTCCAGGTTGGAGATGAAGTTTGAATGTATATCAGCAAAGAAAAATTGCAAGTGGAAGGTAAAAAGCTCAAGCCAATCCATTATCATCCATTTAAAATTCAGGAAAAGATTGGTACTAATTCATTTAAGGTAGATTTTCCTCCTTATATGAAAATATATTTTATCATTCATGCTGAGAATTTGAGATTATGTGATCCTCCTTTGATTGGTGATCAAGAAGAGAATGTTCAAATGCCATTAATAGATGATTTCTCGCCAAAATATCTTGATGAACTTCAACAATATCTCATACTTGACAGAAGAATCAGAACTTCAAGGAGAGGTAATGTCGAATACCTTAGAGTGGGACTCAAGGGACAAAATACTTCAAATGAAAAATGGATTGAGAGTCAAAAGGTGAGGGAGTTGTACCCTCACTTACTGAACAATTGATAGTATATTTTGGGGTCCAAAAGGCTTATAGTGGGGAGGAATGATAAGAGGTTCGGTATTTAGCTAAAAATTGAAATTTCTCAGAAATGATCCAAACGAGAATGATCGGATAGAGCTCGTCACTAGGATTCCAACACAAATTGTTTCATAAAAATTCGAGTTCGTATCAGTAAGTGATGGCCTGTTGTTTGTTTTCTAAAACATGTAAAAATTATGCAGAACAATGACAGACTAGTGACTTGGCAGTCCAGTCAGCACCTTAGGAATATTCAAGGAATATTCTCTATTTTTCGGCCAGTGACACTGTGACAAGTGTCATCACGAGATTCGCCAATGTTGCTTAGTGAAGTTGAATTTTTCTCCTAATCCTAAGTTTGGAATTATCTATGGTGGATTATTATTATTTTTAATGGTGGAATTTTTGGGCCAATGGAAAAGGGCCACATGGTGCATCTAGAGGCTTCCATGTGTTGTCCCCCATGGAAAGGTTGGTTGGCATGATAATTTGTATGGAAGGTCAAATTGGGTGTATATATATGTTTTATAGCAAGGTTGAACCATATCATGGGGTGTAATATACATCGCATATATTATATCAACATACATTTTAAACCAAAGTATATTACTATGGTCGGATCCAAAGTTTTATGCAAAAAAATTTTATGGCGGGGTCAGGGTCGAACCCACGACCACCTGCACGCAGAACCAACCACTTACCACTATTCCATCTACCATGATGCTTACCCCATAAGTATCTCAATGCTATTAAAATTTACAGTGAGTGAGATTTGGGGGTCTGGAGGGGGCCAACTCCCTGCAAGATGACCACGCACTGAAGACCAAGAGCCACGACTTTTTGGCAGAGTTTTTAAAAACGCAATTAAACCCTATATTATCGATAATCTGTGGTTTAACCATGACAATCCGCCATTAGCGCTAAGATGTGGTTAGCACTAAATGCGCCTACTAACCACACTTAACTATTTCTTATCTATTAATTAATTATGGATTATCTTAGCAACGAAACTGGCAGGCCCACCATATGCGGCGAAATCTTTATATTTAGTGGAGTTAACTGGCGGACTTCTAGAATTAGTGGAGAAAAACTAGGAAAAAATGGTTTTGCCATAACTGAACCAATTTTCGACCAATTTTGTCTCAGCAAGGGTCATTATTAGTATATTTTGATGTTTTGGAGCCATTAGGGCAGGTTCCAGAGGCAACGGGAGACTATAAACAACACTTTTTCACAATTGAAGCTAATAAAAAGCCCCAAACTATGAAGATGGACCAAGGAGATGTATCCCAGAAGGGGTGCACTCCTTCATCAAAAACTTGTGTATTTGTCTCTGTTATTTGTGCTTGATGTGTTTTATATGTTGTTATTTAGCCTTTAGTTTCCATGGTTTCAAGTTCATGAAATACACTTAATCTCGTTGATTTTAATTAACTGTCAATCATAAACACATTTATAACGTTGCATAAGGAGAAAACCAAAGAACTTTTATGTTAATTCTGAAACTGATATTAGCACAACATTAACTAAAAATCAATTTCAGATCATGTGTGAATCCATTTCAAATTATGGAATGAGAGAGAAAATCACCCTCACTTGTTTTCAAGAAAGTGTTTCATAGGTCCATCTTATGTTTGATGAGTAATAGAGAAAAGCAATAGTCATAGTTTTCATAAAAGGGTTTCATAGGAAACATTTTTTGTACTATGTTTGTGAATGATTTCATTATGGTTTCGTAGGTCATATTTTGGGTTCTATGTTTGTGAATGATTGCATTCATGTCTATTTTCAGTTTTCAAAAGTTTATATAGTGCACATATGAAAGTAATATTTTGGTAATTCCATAGGAATAAATAAAGGTAAAACTTGTAGTATATATTTTAGATTTTAAGTATAATTTTATTTATGAACATTCCAATGTGAAATACTATAATTTTGAACTATATGTGAATCATTATCAACAATAGGAAATATCTAATTTTCCATATCACTTCTTTAGAGTGTTATGATTATGAAGGAGGGGATTTATTTTTCCTTTATGGTGTGGATGTATTCCTCAACCAATTTATACTACCATTCAAAAATCCTATTCGAGTTTAATAGATATAGATTGATTTGATTAGATTAATCCTCCTTGAAAAGATATCATAGTGAAATTTGTATTAAAATATAAAAATATTGGCAATTATATAACATTAGCTGGGGCATATGATGTGATAATTGCGAGGAAAAGAATTTCGTTATGCTCCCAAGGTGCTAAAAAACCGGTAATAGATTCCCCCCAAGAATGTCATAGAATCTTCAAAAGAATTTTATTGGAAACTTATCTAGTATATGGGCCTTATATTTTATATCTTAATTATTGGTAATTGTGATTGCCTCTTCATGTTGATATTCATTAACCATTTTTTTTCAAATAGTAACCCTACAACATAGTAAGGGGAGTTGTTATAGTGTTCAAAAAAGGAAGCATTAGATTAAATAATAATAATAATAATAATAATAATAATAAAACATAATTTTTTCTCAATTACAAAAATAATAACATGTAAAAATTAACAAAAAATAACCCATTCTATTCAATTTGATATATTTTAAAGGAAAAATTATTAAGAAATTTCCAAAAAATTTATTAGGAAAAAATCATTATATGCATACCACATTGAAATTAATTTAAAAAGAAATTGTTCCTAATTCTAGACATCGTATTTCATAACATATAAATAATAGAAATATAAAAACTTAATAATATAAGTTTTATATAGTCCAATATGGATGAGATGTTGTGGTCTCCATTACTGGTGTAAACAATTAAATTTCCATTTTATTATATTGTAAAATTATTTTTATCAATAAAATTACAAACAAATTCTCCCATGAAATAATAATAATAATATATCACATTAAATAATTTAAATAACAATTATTCAGATTTGTATCCATTATTTCATATCACATAAAAAAAAAATTACTGGTCAAAAGCACCATTATATTATCATTTTGAAAGATACAACAAGATACTTCAGGTCTTCAACACAACTGTGCATCACACTCTTCAGAAATTATAGGTACAAATTTCTACACAAAAATAATCCTCAAAGAGAGCCAAGAAAACTAGTGTCTATGGTTATTTTCAACGCAAAAATGGCAAAAAGAGTTGCATAGAAAAACATTAGGATGAGGATTGCGAGGAAATATTGTTGGTGTAGTGAAGAGGCCTGTATGATTGTAAACCTGATAATAAATGTGCTCTAATTGAATTTCTAGAGCTCGAAGGTGGTCATGGGAGAACCAAAGATGGCGTTAAAGACTCTCCAAAGTGTCTAGAGTCCCATTCTGCAGATGTTGAATGTCGTTAATGTAGGAAATAAGCTAGTTTCTCTCCTCATACCCCTATTCCCATGTGTTGTCCAAGTTGAGTTGAATGTGCTGCAATTGGGTTGCTAACATGTCCACAGTGACCGAGGCTTGCACTTGTCCCAGGGAATGGGTTGGGGATACCTCCATCGCCTCCACTGAGCGTTGGTTCTTCGTAGGCTTAGCGTCAGAGTTGGTCTCTTCATTTAGTCGTTTTTCCTCGATATCAGACCCAAGACCACCCCTTTGCGCTCAGCCACGCTTCCACAACATGCAACCTAAATCGCCACCCAATTCTATGTTGAGGATATGAGGAGCCTCGCTATGAAAACAAGAACCCACAACCAAATTGAAACTAAAATTGTGCACCACAACACTACTTACTAGACCCAAATGCTGGACAACTCTTGACTGTAGGGGGATGCCTTGTTCACCAAAGTCTTGCTCACACTACAAAGGTAAATTGTGTAGTCGTGAGACGCGCACCAGGAATTTGGGATCTCTGAGCTCCACCCGAACCTGAACCAACAACACTCACTGAGATTGTCTACAAGCGTTAGGATGCATGAAACCACAATTCACCAGAAATTTAACCAAATACACACCCAATTTGGTTCCCTGTAAACACCGAGGAGTGCAAGACCCAAACCAATCTCAGCTCTAAATGAAATAGGTAATGAAGTTCTCGAATCCCACGGCCAAACACTGAACTAGATTCACTTCCACACACCTCCACGATTACATTCCTCACCCTGCGCACGTTCCCCAAGCCTTAGCTTGAGCTCGGAGACCAATACAAAGGGTGCTCTCGCCGACCTATATCTCACCATCTTCCAACCATTGCAGATAGTGCATACAGAGCCCATCAACCTAGATAAGAAGTGAATGTATGAAGAACGGTGCAAGTACCAAGGCATCATAACCCTGAGCGTGCGAGGAACCATTAATGTGAGCATGTGGCACGTGGAGGCGCACCTGACTCCTTTACCCATAACACCTTCACTTATCCAACTAAAGTGACACCCCCATTGGGGATTTGATATCATATAATTAATATATACATATATATATATATATATATATATATATATATATATATATATATATATGTCTAAGATGTAAAAAATATTTCAAACAAATGTTGTAGTGCAATTTAGAATCTCCCACTAATGTTAGAAATTATGCTTTCAAAAAATTCCAACTTTATTTTCCAAAGTTAAACATTTGGACTTGCATTAGCCAATGCTAAAATAATATAGATTGTAAGGAAAATTCATTACTATATTCATCCCTTGGAAATTACTAATAAATTGATATCTAAATTGGAGAAATTAACTGCTTACGAAGATGTACTTGCATACAAAGATTTATATTTTGAGTAGTTTTCTACAAAACAATATAGTAAAACTTCTCTCCACAAATATCTAAAAATCATGACTATTCTAACAATATCCAAAATATATGCTAGAAAATCTGTGAAGGAGTTACCTGTGACATTTTATTATGCAAAGGTTGCAATAGTAAATTAGAGTTATTGTCCAATCAAAATTTTCAAAAATAGTTTTTCAATAATATTGAAAAATAAATACTTATATTTCAAAGCTAAATATGATTTTGCATTAGTTGATTCAAAATTGATATTAATGAAAAGGATAATAGATTTATATAGTCTTATCTTCAAACGACCAAAGACCAATACTTATTCCTTAAATTTTAATACTTCATATTTAAATTTAGTTAGCAATTATATAAAAATTCAATATTTACAGATATTATGGTTTAGTTACATCTTTTCCTATATATCTATATATATCATCAATGTTATGCAATGTTATGCATGACATCCAAATTTAAGTGAAAACAGATATAAAACATGTAAAAAAAATATAAGAATATTGACAAAATTTAAATCATATTATAAATAAGAATATTTCTATATTAAAATGAGAAATTATATCAATATATATAATATCATTAAATATTATTATAGACATATCTTAAATGTCGATTTATGAAAATCTTAAAGAAATCAAATCTGTTAAAGTGCAAAAATTTCTTGAATTTTTTCTCTTAAAAATAGATTGACAAATCGACAAATTTAATACCTCTCAGCAATTATTAGATCATAATTAAAATAGATATATTATGGTGTTACTTATTGAAAAACTTCTATAGTATTTATTAAATTTAATTCTTTTTCTTTCTATAAATAACACTGTAATGATTCATGCCCATCTTAGACCCTATATTATTGATTTCTATAGCACTTTCAAAGCCTAAACGTAATTGGAATTATTATATTTCTTTTCTTATGAAAATCTACGGGAAGAAAATAGTTGACATCCTTAAGACTGAATAATTAATTACCAAAACTATTTTTTCTATTTCATAAATATCATGATCCTTATCTTGGTGAAATATCTCCTTTTTGGCTTTTTCTTATTATTGTTAGTCTTTTCATCTCAACCAAGGCAACAAAGAGCTCACTTTGTAAATATTTGTTGCCCTCAATTTTTTCCTCTACCTTTGTGATGAAAAGTTGAAATGTCTCACATTTTTGGTGAGCACGTAACGATCATCAAGACAAGAAGATAAAGAAAAAAAACATAGTGTAGGGAAGGAAAAATCTAATCAATTTATTAAGGGAGCCTTGGGATGAGAAAAAGGCTTGAGTGGAAAATATTAAAATATTACCAATAAGATGAATGACCAAAAACTATTGGTAAATTTTTTTATAATATAATATTATTATTAATCAACATTGCTATTATTTAAGAATTAAGACTAATTTTTCTTAAATATAATAGTAAAATTTGTTAATATTTAGTTTTTTATTTTTTTATCTTTACTAACACTTGTGAGTGTTGAGATGATTGCATGGTTATCGTTTTATTTAGAAAACTACAACCCATGAACATGTGAGTGGTCAAAATAAGTTGAGGATTGCAAATGTCTTTAACCACACCAACTATTATCATATCTAGTTTTTTTCATATATTTTTTATCTGGTCAGTAGTGACCACATCAGAGAATACTTTAAAAATACACCACAACACCATATTTATTGTTATTAATCATATTAAAATATTAATACTATTATAATATAAAAATATTATATTAATAATATTATAATATATAATAATAAAGATTAAGATATTTTATTATTAACAATAACCATATAAAAACCTTTATAATAACAATAAGAATTAAGATATTTTATCAAACAATATTATTTATTGTAATCCTCATTCTTATAATATTTACAAATATAAAATAATGTACACAACACTATTATAGTTAATATTTTTCTCTTACATAATACCTCTAGTGGAATTGCTTTTACTGATATAAGAATTTTGTATTTAAATTTCAAATATTGTTGAATACAACATAAATTGAGAAATCTTATTTATGTAAATATTTTATTATGAATAAATATTGTATTTATTTTGGGGAATATAATGGTAATTGGCACATGAGTGAATTGGATAAGTTTAAATAGTGAATTATTCAAAAAAAAATAGAAAATATCAACTAGAAATATTACTATGAGGGAAATAGTATTACCAAAAACAAAGATTATTTTGTGTAGTTGGGTAAAGATATGCAAAAGAAAAATTAGGCAAAACTACATGTTTATAAAGGAAAAATAATAAGATAAGTTTAGCTAGACAGAAATGTTAAATTGGAAAAAGAAAAATAATTATTTTATTTAGAAAAAAAAATCTAGACAAGAAAGTTGACAGACTAAAAATCTGTTGGGAAGAAAATTAATAAATACTATTAGGTTGAATCACTTGAAAAACTTGGTTGCGGAGTGATAGAGAGAGAAACAAATAGCATTTGCTAAAAATAATTGTTGATATGAAATTCATAAATTGGAAAGAACATGCTATTTCCCATATTATTCCTGAAAGTGTTCTTGAATCTTAATGTGTCCTTAGCGTGGTTGAAAAACGTATTCGGTTCTAGTTTAAAGTAATTTATTGGTTTGGATTGGATTTCTATTACTGATTGTTAATGTTAAGAAAGATTTTAATTTTAAGGGAGTTATTCGTCGAAGGCGTCCTATTTCAACCTAAGGTGTAACAATAAGAGCGATGATTGAGCCGAGAGGGAATATACTTCATCTGAGTCGTCCATCTACGACTGCGACTGTTGTGGTGACAGGGAGATTGATCATTCAAGCGTTTTAAAAAAAATAAAAATTAAACGTTATTTCCGTTGCCACCTGTTAAATTGTGGTTTCCATTCTGTTGGCTATATTTTGTGTTGATTGAAGTCGTCGCTCCGTTCCACCCCTTCTGTTAGCCACATGTTACGATACACAGATAAACAAGTTACTAGATACTAAATGCACATGGAGGGGATACTAAATGCCACAGGAATGAGAGCGAGGTCACATTCCTTTTGCGCTCTGCCTTCAACTCTTCAAAGGAAGAAAATGGATCAGTGCCAATGGAACTACAATGTGTAAGGGCATTCATTCAATTTCACTAATGTTCCTAATGTTTTTCAATTTTTTTTATTAATGTTTAATCACCAATCATCGTGAATTTGGAAACCTCAAGTTTAATTTGATTGCATAGTGTTTGGATTTATGTTTGTGTTTTTTTAGGTGATTAATAAATTAAAGTCTTTGTATTTATGATCTTGTTTTTCTTTTGTCATCCAAATATTGCACGGAAGTTTCTTTGATTGCGGGTTTCTTAGAGCCAAAATAAACAACGAAAGCATCGATAATGCCATAGATGCTTAGCAGATGTTGAGAAATGAAGTCAAGTTGTTTTGAACACTTGGGACTCCAACCTTATCTCATGTACATCCACCCATATAGACTTATATATGTGCATGAAGTATGACCCATTTAGACTAGATGTTCTCTTCCTAAACCTAGGTTCATATTGATAAATCAATGAGCACCACCAATTCTCTTCTAAGTTTTGCATCCCTAGATGCAATAAGATATATTTGTTTATTATAGTCATTTCCAGAGTATATTCTTCTTATATTCAACTGAAAATTCTTTTGGGTGTTCGACCTTTAGAAAAATATGGTAATTATGTTTATTCCCTGGTTCTACTAAAATTGTGAGATTATACAAAATGTTGCTAGGCTACATATAATTAACAAGGGAATACTAGAGCCCTTCTGGTTGTGTTTGTCTACATTTCCATAATTCCTCTTCACAATCATATTAATCTGCATTTTTCAGTTGTGTTTGACTACATTTCCATAATGCAGCTCAACAATTATATTAATTGGAGTTGTCTACCTATGTTACAAAATAGCTTGAATGGCAAATTTTTGTTGGAATCGCGTAACTACAATTTCAAAAAATCAGATAGTTGGAGTTTTTGAATCATTTTTTTAAGGTGGAAACAGATTCAGAACCATCAAAAACCCCTAAGACTCCCAAAATCTTGAAATTTGACAACTATAATCTGGATTTTCAAAAATTTCTGCTTGAATGTTTCATATTCTTACTAGAATTTCTGGGTTATTTTGTGAGTTTTTTAGAATGAAACACATTAATTTGTTGTCTTCCTTAGATTATACTAAATGCAGAAAATGGTATAAGTCATGTAATTAATAAAACCATGGAAATGCATGTTGCAGCACAAAACCATAAATTTTAAAGGGCTAATCATTGCATGATTTGAAGCATAGAATCTTTTTAGTACAATATTTCCCATTGGTAAATAAACTGTAATCCTGAACTATGGGATGAGTCCTTTATAGCCGACGAAAATTCCACAGTGTTGTTCGATAGCTTGTAAAACTAAAACGCAAAGACGAATTCCAACTAGTGGTGTAACTATTGCGTGATATGAAAACCTAGTAGCCTAAATACTACTCCTCTCGTTATGAAATTAGTTTAATTGTCTTTTTTTTTCTAAATTTCGTAGTACCTTTCTATTTTCTATTTTTTAAAGAGCATGTTGCTATACATATTCTATCATATAAGGTAGCCTCAACCCACCTGAAGGAAACCAGGTCTCTTGGCCACCTTAGAGAGTTAAAAGCCAATCAAAACTAATATTCTTTTATCCTTCTACTTATTGCTTTAACCACTTTACTATGTCCATAACAGTTGCAAATGAAACATAAACTATAACTATTATCTGCCGAAAAATTAGAAAACTATAAATTATGAAAGATTATCCATCAGAAGAATCCACGGGTGCTGGGTCCTTTGCAGTAGGTCCTGGCATGTCCACTTGCAGAATGCTTTGAAGCTGACACTCAATCTTCCCAATTCGAGCAGGTTCTTGGATTCGTGCCTTGGCCATCTCATGAATGTCCTGTTTTATCTGCTAAATTTCAAAGAGCACTATTGAATTTTCTTCCTTTTCTTGCATGCTCGACATTGCCTTTGCTAGTACACATTTCAATTTCCAATATGGCTTAACTAATCGCTGAAACAGAGACACTCGACCTCTTGTATTTCTAGTTCGGAAATAAAATCCATTTTAGCATCCTGCTCTTTGAGGTCATAATCTTCATCATCACTTTGTCTCTCCCAACCTTGAATAGTATTTCGAATATGAACTTGATTTCCTAAATCATATAGATCATCAATGTTTTTCATAATTTGTTTATTACTCTTTCTGCCTCTTTTTCTTGGTCTCGCAGTGTGAATTGTTTGTTGTTTCTTGCCTCTACCTATGTCTTTTCGTTTACTTGTTTGACACTTTTCCATTATGGCCTGAAAGAGAGGGTCTCATGTAGAAATGAATAGTAACCTTGTATAGAGAGAGGAATCAGTAACATGAAGCTTATAAACATTGATGAGTTTTGCAGGAATCACCAATATCAGAGTGAGCAGAGTTTGCTTAGCAGAATCGAAATTACCACAAAGGACAAGCTTTTCGGACCTGTTGCCAACCGTAATCCACAAATGATTTAACAAAAATAGGGGCTGAAAAGAAATATAATTCTATGCGTGAAATTGGTTTGGCAACCATTTACACACACTGATCCAATTACAAACATTGCCCCAATTACAAATATTGACCCATTAATAATGTGACAGAAGCAGAAAATTATGTAAAATCCGAATATGAACGCATACATGCTTTCGCAACCCATTCCATACATTGACCCTCAAGTATTTAAGTGAAAACATGGTTTGACGACAAACACGGTACTGCAAACGGCAAGAGATACCATTACCATTCCAAGCAGACAAAATATTCGAAGAATGCATACAAGCCTAAGTTCCCTTATAATTTTTCAAGATGTGAAGAGCCATTACTGAACCTTTCATGACAGTAAAAGAGAAATACCAAAACATACATACATGCAACTTATGAAAGCTCAGAGTAAACCAAGGCAATTTATTAGTACAGATTTTATGGCAATTATGGATGGGGGGGCTATGGAAACAGGGTTCTATATCTAGACCTAAAACCTCTAACATTACATGAAAACCAGACGAACAGAGTAATATAGAATAATTCTAGTTATTTTTATAGAAAACAGAGAACATTGCAGATACTCCTATAGGACCATCTTCTTTTATTTATGGAATGAGACCTAGAAAATCGAATTGGGAGGCAAGCGTCACGAAAACCATTACATACCAATTTATCTGCCACCAACGTTGCCAGATTCCTTCCCCCTGCAATCCTTCCGTCGTAGCGTCAATCTAATTTCGCTGCACTCCTGTTTGAGTTACAATAACCTTATGGCAATAGAAACTTACCTTAATCGTTTTCCTTCCCCACTGTCGGTGTAATTTCCTAGTTTGTCCTGACACACTTTAATGAGTTCAGACGACATTCTTCATTCTCATTAAATGATGGTCGTGGCAAGGACCTCCTTCTCCTTCCAGTTATCCTAACACATGATGACCCGTCAGACGTCCACCACTACGTGGCACTGTCTAACTCCCACCTTCCCGTTCATGGCACCCCGATTGGAATGAAATTAGTTTAATTGTGAGAACCATCAGAGAAATTTAAAAAAGGGAGATATATATCTGGGACACTTAATTAATTAGAATAGATTTACGAATTAGATAATTTATTTTATGTTATGCATCATTATTTATTTAGATTTTTATAATTATGATTTTTCGAACTTTATTGACGTATAATTTTTGTATCACATTACCTTAATTACTTATCATATTTCTGGTAAAACATATTTGATTATATAATTAATGTATTAAATACATATATTAAATCATTATTTAATTATTTACTTAAATATTATTATTTGTCTTAAATTTTTTAGCAGGGTCTCAACAAAACTATAAATCTAATGGTTCTTTGTTGTTTTTCATTAAGTTTTTTTAATTACCACTTGGGATACATCAAATTATTAGCTTCTTTGCACTCGAAAGAAAATTTATAAATTAAATTGAATTCTTTTTAAACAAAAGATTAAAATGTTATAAACCAAGAAAATTAAGTATAAGATCAACCACAAACAACTATCAAATTATATAGATGCATTTATATATATAACAAAAGCATTTAACGAGTGTGCTCTTCGACCTTTGTAATTTGCAACAAAATAAAAGTGGTGAGAAATTAATGGCACTCATTTTTGTAAATGGGTTTTTTTAATTGAGCTTAGTGGCTCATTTCATATATATAAAAAAGTAATTAATAAATATATAAAATCTTAATAATGTGAGATGTTGTAGTCTATTATGATATAAAAAAATAAATATTTATGTTATTATATTATAAAATTGTTTTTATTAATAAAATTACAAATAATTTTTCTTATAAAATAACAATAATAATAATAAATATATCATTTTAAAAAATTTAAATAACAATTATTAACATTTGTATTCATGATATTTCATAACATATAATTAATAAATATATAAAATATGAATAAATTTAATTATATATATGTGTATTTGTGAAATAATAATAATGGTAAATATATGACTTTCAATAAATTTAAATAACAATTATTAACATTTCTATCCATGATATTTCATAACATATAATTAATAAATATATAAAATATGAATAAATTTGATTATGAATGTGTGTGAAATGCAAAAAAATACACAAAATATTTTTAACAAATGTTGTACCAAAGTTTAGTCTCTCCCACTAATATTAGAAATTATGCTCCGAGAAAATTATAACGTTATTTTTCGAAGTTAAACATTATGACTTGCATTAGCCACTTATAAAATAATATGGGTCAAAATGAAAATTCATAACTACAGTCATTCCATGGAAATTACTAATAAATTGATATCTAAAGTGGATAAATTAATTACTTAAGAAGACATGGTGGTACCACTACACACAAATGGTGTGAAATAACTCATGGTAAATTTATTTGTTTACATATCATTCCTATACTTTTTTATATGAATACATGTATAAATAATGGTGGATGAAGGCATGTCCACCTTGTGACATCTTGTTCTAGCTAAATACATTGCTTGGTTTCCCTTTTAAAGATGTAATATCCCAAATTGGGATTAACAGTAATAAAAGTAAAAATAGACAAAAAATTGAACATGGTCAAGGAAGGCTTGAAGGACAACTCAAACCCAAGAAAAAACTCTAGCTGAAAGTGACTCTGTGTGACTCAGTATCTATGTTGCATAGCCTAGAAATTATGTTGCTTGCTGACTTCAGATTTCTGGTTGGGATGCTTCTACTGCTCAGAAAATTCTACAAATTTGGGAAGGTCATCCTTGCCCAAAACCTAGAAAAACCCAAAAAGGTTTTCTTCTAATTATAACCTTCAAAATCTGACCCTTTTTCCCCTAGCTCACACAGGTGCTCGCTAAGTAGGGAATGAACAAATGAGTTGATATGTTTCTCATAAACTTATGAGATTTTACCCATAGAATCTTCTCATAAAACCCAAAAAAACCCAGAAAGGGTTTGTCCTAATCTTGAATTTAGAAAATTGGCCCTCTCAAGCTTAGCTCACCCAACTACTGGGAAATTCAAAATGCTCGTTGGAAGTGCTGATAGATGAATGCTGGGTATGAAGAGTTATGGGTTGAAATAATAGATAAAATCTTTGCAACTGATCCCCAAGGCTTAAATATTTAAGTGTTGATCCCTTCACTAGATTCCAAGCGGAAATGCCTTGGAATTTCTCCCCCTCGAGAACTCCTTTGCTGTTGGACTCTATAAATCACTGGGTGACTGCGCTGCTATAGGAGGGACTACATGTGGCATGATGCCAATATATTGAATCTGCTCTCGTCGAACAATAAAACTCCTCTCCTGAGGGGCCACTCAAAGTCCCTCGAGGATGAGGTTGGGATCTCTGCTCAGAGACACTCGTGTGCTAAACAACACTGTAGACTTAGCTAAAAATCACAAGTGTGGTCAAGTCGTAAAGACCAAAAAATCAGAATATGTAAGAATGATTTCTATGGCTTCCCTCACTCCCTTCTTATTCTTTTCAAACCTCAACAACCTTGAGTCCACTCATTACATGTGCTATCACTTGGCCCCTTGGAATTCACACATGCTGCACTCCTTTCATAGCCTCTTGGCCCCACAAGATGTTGTTTTGTTCACACTAGCTCTAGAAAATTGGTTTTATTCAAACTATTGGGTTTATGGGTCCCTTCACCCTTTCATTCACCTAATAAAATTAAGGAAAAAAATTGGGAAATTTTAATATTCTTAATTAGCTTTCAACTAATTAGGAATATTAGAGTCCTCCCCACCAAAAATTTCTTGTCCTCAAGCAATGCCTAAACAAGAATTCTCCCTCGCTGAAACTCCACCATGGTTAGTGAAAATATTTCCAGGGTCCTAGATGTGCCACTGTATCATCCCCGGTCTTCACATCACCCTGATATGAAGAGATCTCTCAATACTAGGATCCCAAGCCCTCCTAATCAATGTGAAGCACACCTTGCTCCACTCGCTATCCAACGGGATACATGTACCAGAAGCCTTCTGCATACCACCAATAAATAGAGCATCATAATCATATAAAGTAATATCTGTCTCCACGTGTCACTGCTCTACTAAATCATCCATCTCATGTACTCCAAGGGTGGGAACCTAAAGATAAGATATGATTCCAGTGGACATAAATCCTTCCCTACACGAGCTTCCCATGAAATCCCCTTGCTGATCATCACTCGATGCCGACGAAGTCCCCCATGCCAACAAATAATCACTAAAACCCACTGGAAGATCTAAATGATCTTCCTCTGTAGGAACCAGATCACCCCTAAGGGTAGCTAAATCATGAAATCCAGTGATTCCTGGATCGCATGCTAGTCTCAGAAGTGTGCTACCATGCTGATGTTGCACCACTATGACTATGACATACTCTCCATCATGCAAATATTGTATCCTCCTCTCATGGAACTTGATGGAGAAAAATCTATGAAGGAGAAGCTCATCTTGCCCTAACATCTTCATGATATAAATGTCGGTCCATCTACTGTCAACATTGGTCTGGAGTAGTAACAAAGAAAACTTGCCTTGCCATGTGACATAGGCCTCAATTATCCTCCATATTTCAAACCAAGAGTGATATGATTCTCTCTTTTTCTTCATCCCGCTCATCACAATACAAAGTGTCCCATCAACCAACTGTCTCACACCATCCTCCTGGGTCTTTTTTCTTGTGATGTGAGCATCAAGAGATGATATCTGAGTCCCATGTGCCAGTGTGAAATGTTAGAGAGTGATAAATATCATCTCACAATCGGCATTGTGGTCAAATCACTCTCCAAATATGAGTATTCAAAACCCAATAGTATGCATGATCTCCTCCTCTGGGGATCTCTCTACCGGAAACACTGCAACCGCCTGTTGTGCATTAACATCCTCTGCTACACTCAAATACGTACCCCTACACTCCTCTACATAAAATTCAACTCCATGGCACAAATCCATGCACCATTAGATGCCAATGCCATCATGTAGCATAGGGAATCCCATATGTGCCCTTGAATCCACTAGTCTGCTAGTGCATCCACCACAATGTGATCTACACATCCTCATATTCCGAGGTACACCTAAGTTGCCCAACTCCTGAAATGAAATCAGGAATAATGCTACCATGTCGAACCTCACTAGCTCTAAGTCCCAATGCATCAATGAGAGGGAATTTTCTCCATATAATTCTTTCTCCATAAGCACCCTTTGAGACAACGCTTGAGGAGCCCAATGTGTCGCACCATATGCCACTGCATACCACCAAGTGTCCTTGTAATCAATGACATGCCACTGTGCCCTATGGCCTACACCATGGGGCACCCCGTGCCATTGGTGGACCATCCTTTATCGTCTCGTATCCTACATGTGTCACTCTACATGGCACCTGCTATGTGTACTTAGTGTGATGGGAGTCTCTCCTCCTGCACCAAAACACACTCCAACATGCTACAAAAAAAAACCATGCATCTTTGTGCTCCTCTATAGGCCATTGCTCATTATTGTATGATCCTACCCATCCCTGGATGTGATGGAAAAATCCTCAGAAAATATGCATTATTCCTCACCTGAATGTCATCATCACCTCTACCTTCACATCATCATACCCTCTGATGAATGGAGCTCCCCTCTAAATCCTCCTCGAGGGACCCAAGAAGTCATTCGACCTAGGTACCAGTAGGGATGCCACCACTTCCATGCTCCTCCATGTCCTTTTTTCCCAACATAACTATGGAGAATCTCGAACCCCATATAAGAAATTATATGGTGGCCAACCAATGTCACCTCCTCCAACAATCTCCTACGAAAGTGTGTTCATTATCTCGTGACTCTATGCATACACAACATAACCCGATGACACATGGAATTCTCTTGCAAACTGACTAGCCACTGATGCTAACTGAAACCTCACTATAAAATGTGTGTGATTAACCATTGGGTCAATGATACCACCAATTCCATAGTCAATCTGCGTATACAGAAAATGGTAGGTAGTCCCGCCTAGATCCCAATGCTGGCTTGGGGCCCTAGTATCCTTGATTCCTAAGCATACCTACTAACTCTCACTCTGTCCTATAACCGACTCCATTAGCCTAGCCCAATCCACTAGGTAGAAACTCAGAACCTCCCTCCATCCAACACAGAGAGAGGGATCGAATGCACGAACAACCATACAAAAAAAAGGTCCTCCATCCTGTGGGTGTTGTGCCCTATGCAACTTGTGTTTCCAAATATCGCTAGTCTAGCCAATCCATGTAATCTGGCTAGGTAACATGACCTCTCTCTCACCAGAATGCAGAGGTGTCCTAATAATTTCGCAAGCCTCATCAATGTATGCCTGAAGGGGACCGCCATCTAAAAGTATGACATCTCTGTTGACTACCGATGCGTCTGACTTCTCCTCGTCGATTGCTGACTCTAAGTATGGCTACTCATCATCCTCCACCATGGGCTCAACATGAGCCACTAAATATACCTCCAAATATAGCTCAGCATCCATAGCATCATCAATGATCAATGATAGGTAGCTACCGTCTGGAAACTCTATTACAAATCTAGATTCCTCTTTATCTATCGACTCCTCATGAATGGTGGATATGTCACCTGACACTTCATCAACCTCTTGTGTGCTACTATCACCTGGAAATATGACATGGCCCTGAACAAATCTTCAATGGATCCATCAACAATGGGTGACACCTCATCCATGGGTGGCACCTCATCATTAGATGACAGTATTGGTTTATTCTCCATTCTCTCCACTAAGGCATCAACCTGAGCTACCAAATGGATCTCCAACAAGGGTGACTCCTGTGTCACACTGAGCATATCCACATGCTATCCATGAGCCTACATGCCCTCATCCTCCAAGTGCGAGTCAACCATTCTCATGATTGCCCCCTTTGTTACTCGGTTAAGATGGAAAGAGGTATCCAACCTTTCCACCCAATCCTGAGTCGGGAACTTGGTGGACCCATCATACTTGGAGAAAAGTATCCTCCCAATTGTACATTATAACTCTGAGCTTTACGTACTATACCTACTTGGTTCTGGCTGTGGGGTCTACAGTTATCCTTTAGTTGGAAAAATTAGTGGCAAGTTAGAGGATCTCTGAAATGCTGTGTATGAGATTGGTACTCTACAAAATAATCACTGAGATCCTCCTACTCCTGATGTCCTCATGTCCCCACTGCTAAGAAATTTTCCATGGTGGAACGCTATGAGGTCTGTGGCACCATTGGTTTCTTAGATCAATTGTGAGAAGTACCCGATCCTTCTCCATTTTGAAACTCTAGCAAGATTTTCCTCTGTCTGCCTACTCTCATCTCCTATATTTCTCTGGTGAGATCCTGTATTGATTTGAGGAGGAGGCTACCAAACTCCTTCTTTTCATTCTCTACTTCCATTGATGTCTTCCATTTATTTTGGTCCTGTCAGAGAATGAAGGGTTTACCACAAACTGGGCCAAGATTATGCTGTCATACCATTGTAATGTCCCAAATTAGGATTAAGAGTAATAAAAGTGAAAATAGACAAAAATTATGAATTTTCTCAAGGTAGGCTTGAAGGACAAGTCAAACCCAAGAAAAAACTCCAGTTGAAAGTGCCTCTGCATGTTTCTAGGTTGCCTAGCCTAGAAATGTTGTTGTTGGATGAATTCAGACTACCAGTTGGGCTAATTCTACTTCTCAAAAAATTATAGGAATTTGGGAAGGTGATCCTTGCCCAAAACCCAAAAAAACCCAGAAAGGTTTTCCTCTAATTCAAACCTTCAAAATATGACCCTTCTTCCCCTAGCTCCTATAGTATCTGGATGAGTAGGGACTGCGTAAATGAGGTGATATGTGCCTCAGAAAATTTTGGGATTTTAACGATAGAATCTACTGAAAAAACCCAGAAAAACCTAGAAAGTGTTCATGCTATTTTTTACTTAGGAAAATTGGCCCTCTTGAGCTTGGCTCACCTAACTGTTCGGAAATTCGAAATCGTCGCTAGAACTGATAATAGATGATTATTGGGTATGCAGATATATGGCTGAATTGATAGATAAAGTGGCTACAACTGCTCCCCAAAGATCAAATATGGAATGGTTGATCCCTTCACTAGATTCGAAGTGGAATGCCTTGGAATTTCTCCCTCTCTAGAACCCTTCTGCTATTGGACTACGTAAATCACTGGGTCACTGCACTACTATAGGAGAGATTGCATGTGGCCTTATGCCAAGATACAGAATCTGCTCCCGTCAAACAATAAAACTCCTCTCTTTAGCAGGCACGCGAACTCCCCTGAGAATGAGGTTGGGATCTCCGCTCGGAGACACCCATGTGCTAAAAAACACTGTTGACTAGAATAAATAGATCAAGCATTCTCAAGATGTAAACCCCATAAAATAAGAGTATGGAAGAATGATTTTCATGTCTTCCCTCACACCCTTATTATTCTTGTGAAACCCCAAAAACCTTGGGTCCGGTCATTAACTACGCTATCACTTGGCCCCTTGGAATTCACACATGTTGCACTGCTTTCTTGGTCTCTTAGCACCACAAGATGTTGTGTTGTTTATACTAGCTTTGGAAAAGAGGTTTTATTCAAACTGTTGGGTTTATGGGTCCCTTCGCCCTTATATTCACCTACTAAAATTAAGAAAACAAAATTGGCAAAATCTAATATTAGCTATCAATTAATTAGGAATATTACAAAATAACTCCACCTCAAGGACTAGAATCTTGATCAAGGGTAATAGTTGCAAGCAAGACATGGTTTCAATTTTTTATTGTTGGGTGGAGTTTCGAAGTCCACCTCTATGTTTATAGAACTTTTATAACATAAGTATCATCTTATGTTGTTCTTGTGATTACTATATCATCTTTGTCATTAGCATTAGGATAATTTCATGCTAATTTTGAGGAATGTTGGTGCTTGCATATATCAGTCATGTTAATGATGGTGCAAAATCCTCATGAAATATTTTGGCCCTGTGGACATTTTTAGCTTGAAATAAATTAAGGCCGTAGAGTCCAAAGAAATATAAATATTTTCTAACAAGAAATTACATGCACTAAACAATTGGTATATAGGGTCACCTCGTTAATGGTTGGCATAAGTTAACACTGAGGAGTGTGGCACTCGTGTGTGGCAATGTTTTTCAAGGTCTTCCTCATATTCATCTAATTATTTTTAAGTTAGTGGATTCATTTTTACGACCTTTGCGAGAAGAGATATGTGATATCTGTGAATTAATCTAAAAGACATTTTTATCTATATATATATATACGTATGTGTGTGTGTGTGGGTGAAATACATATTAGACATAAATTTTGTGTCTTGGATGAGGTCCAGTCCTTACAAGCTCTGGAGGGATACCTACATAGTAGGCCAATGTAACTTAGTGGGAACTTATCAAACACATTGGTGTGAATAGCACCTAAGTTGTATGCCTATGGTGGGGTGCATAGTTATTTATATATAGGGAATGGAACTTATGTAATATCCTCATGATATATATATGTGTGTGTGTGTGTGTGTGTTTATCTATTGAAATAATAAAAAATTCAAGTCTTAGTGAGGTAATTGAGAAAATGTAGTATATATTGTAATACATTGTCATGCCATGATTTGGTGACAAAGGGTGTGGCGTAGCGATTGGTCACATGGCAGGCATGTGACGTAGTAGAATGTCGAAGGAAAGGGACTATTAATGCACGTAATACTCTACTGGTGGATGCCAAGAAGAACCATCATGACGTCACACAGAATGCGAGGCCTTGGGCCTAAGGGCTATGCCAATGACCCATGTATCTATGGGTTGCAATTGACAATAGAACTTGAGCTCGAAATAGATGTTGAAGATTGAATTACCCAATCAACAGTCAAGGACTCAGTGGAGCCTCTACCCTTATGACATCAACAAGGGGAGGGGTAAGTCCCACTTCAATCAAAATCGTTGATCAAGTCATAAATGATCAAAGGTCATGGATTTAGAAAGGCTTCTCCAATTGTGACATTAGTGATGTAGGGGAAGGTCACAGTAATCGTTGGATTAATCGAGTAGCAAAGGATAGTGTATTTCCACTCCTAAACTATGGGATAGAATTATGATAGGAGACCTCGCTATTACATCATCAAGGGGAAGGAAGTGCATTGTTGCATGTATGTTGTAAGATAAGTTAAGTGAGTAGGGACAATTGGATCACTACCCTGGAACCACAAGGTGAAGCTAGGATAGTGGACCCCCTATTATGACATTAGTGGGGGGTGTGCTATTGTATAATAATTGTTGATTTGGTGTATTAGAATGGGCTATCGAATGTGGGGTGGTGGAGGGCCTCTAATCTATATAAATATATTTGTACATGTAATATTATATGCTTGCGCCACCATAGTAATATATATATATATATATATATATATATATATATCATGCACCCCATTTAATAATTGGGAGTGATTTGAGGTACATGACAACTAGCATAGCACGTGGTTCAGTGCCTCTGTGACCATAAGAGCCAGCCACTGCATCCCATGTGGATACCACATGGGAACCATGTTGGTGCCACGTGGAATGAAAAATGAGATGTTATAATGGAATTTATAAGGCTTTAAGAATTTATCGGAAGAAAGTAAGAAAAAAAATTGCCCCATTTCTGTATCTATACTAGGGAAGTTGGGTTAGCATAGTAGATACACTTTTAAGAGTAACACGGGTTTCTTTGCACTATACAAGAATTTTTTCTTTAATGATTCAAATGGCTCGTTGCATGGTTCACAAATTCTATTAAAAAGCCACTGAAATAATGATCAAAAGCATACCTTTTTAGTACTCCACACTTACATTCTTTGCACCATAAGTACTATGCATATTTTCTTGAGAAATCATTGATTATGAGTTATTTTCAATTAATGTGGAATAAATGTTTTGTTGTGCCTCGTGTGCCCCAAAAATATCTTGATCTACTTCTAATTGATTGGGGAGATTAAATGAAGGATTTTTTTGATGTTTTCCATGTCAACTTTGATTCCCTCCTTGCATACTATGTTGCCTTGTAGTATTCCAACAATTGTGGTGAATAGATATTTATTTTATAATGATATATAGAGGAATCTATACAAAATAGTTCCTTGGATGAATCATTCTTTTGTTGAATCTATAAAAAAAAAAATTAAACAAGAATTAAAAAATAAATAAAAAAGGGAAAAAATTCAAAAAACACATAATTTAAAGAAAAAAATAAAAATTAACAAAAAAAAACAAAACAATTTAAGAAAGAAAAGTTTAAAAATAAAATAAAAATAAAAATAAAAATAATAAAATTTTAAATTTAAATTTTTATTATTTTTAAAATTTTATTTTTATTTTCTTTTTAAATGTTAAATTTTTTAAATTTAATTAATTTTTTTTTTAATTATTTTTTTTTATCATTTTTTTAATCATGCGGCTTTTTTATATATTTTTATTTTTATAACTCAAAAAAATTTGTTTTTGTTTCTTTCTTTTTTTTAACTTTTATTTTATTCAAATTATGTGTCTTTTTCTTTTTTTTAAGTTTTTTGTTTTTATTTTTTTATTTTTACAAGTTATTTTCGTTTTTCTTCTACACTTTTAAATCTTATTTTTTATATTTTTTTTATATTTGATTTGTTTTTGTTATGTTTTTTAATTTTAATTTTATGTTTTATTACCAAGATGAAAATCACCACTCTAAACAAAAAGGATTAATATTGCATCAACACTTTTGAAAATTAGCATGAAAATCACTGAAATTTTAAAAGAAATGTTCATACTTGATAAATAAAAAATCATCATTTCTCAAAAGCTACATGAAAATCTTGACATTTAAAAAAAAAAATCCAAGAAAATTTAAAGTTCCAAAAATATGCTAAAAAAAAACAGGTTATTCTACATCGTTTTTCAAAATCATGACATTTAAAATTTAAAAAGAAAAAAAGTCATAAGAAAATTTAAAGTGCCAAAACTATGCTAAAAAAAGGGTGATTCTACATCACCAGTTTTCAAAATCGGGTGCTTTTTTTACTACCACAAAAAACCGGGTACCAACTGATTTTGTCATTTGAGCGCTAACTTTGTTGAATGTGTTCTATGTCAGTAATGATGTATGACTCTCATTATGTTTTTATTCATTAATGAATGAAAATGTATCAATGGACGAATAGATGATAATGACATAAATGTTATGATGCAACAATTCTTCTTAGAAATTTTCAGATAAGTATCAGACACTTATGCTCAGATATATTATTTAAACCTGTAGAATACATATTTATGACATGTTTGACAAAATTATTGTGATGGCTACTAGGGGTCAAGTCAAGTCCTCATTCAATTGTTTGTGTTTACATCATTGTTCCATCGTTTTCTTTTAGTTCTGAAAGTCTCATGGAATTATGGGAAGTGACCTGGGCTCTAGGCCTAAAAAGGTGGCACAAAAATTGAGGTGGTAGGCTCAAAAATATTAGGAAAATTCTTGAGTCACATGCATACCGACGTTTTGTGTGTGACTGGAGTGTTCCACCCACACTCTTGCCCATGTTGATCTGAATTTGAATGTTATTTTTTTTGTGCTAATTTCATTTTCACATTTCTCTGAAAAATGTTGATCTCTGCTTCATGTACATGGGCTTATTGAAGTGCTTATGATAATTTAACAAGTAAATGTGTGGGGATTATGTTGAATTCTTGAACATAAAAACATTGAAACTAAATGCTAAAAAATAGAAAATAAACACATAGCAAACCATCACAATTTATCCATTAACACATTGTTTTAATGAAGGAGTTCACTCCTCCTGGGCTTCATCTCCTTGGTCGACCTTCCATGGCTTGGGCATTTTTATTAGCTCAATTGTAAAAAAATTGTTGTTTACAATCTCCTACTATCTCTGAAACCGGCTCCAATGTGTCTAAAACATCAAAATCTACCAAGAATGACTCTTCCTAAGCCAAAATTGGTCAAAAAATTATCCAATTATGGTCAAAACAAAATTTCCAAGTGAAATTCCTCCAAAACTAAACGAGACTCTAGTTAGCTCAGAAAAACTAGGGATTCCACTGAATCTAACGAATTCCGCTAAACTCACCACCATAATAATTGAGATTAATTAGCAATAAAACTATACTCTTTGGATAAGCGTGTCTTAATTGCGCTTAAGCGCATCCCATAAAACATAGTTTAATTAATTTAAACCATCAGATTAGTGGATTAACCCACACTTAAAATTAAACTCTGCGCTTAATACATTCCACTCCACCCTCAGCTTTACATCATGGTTATATGGGGAGGGGGATGCCCCCCTCCAAACCCCCGCCGCCTGATTCTGTCAACATTAAATATAAGTTTAGATCTTATATGGTTAAGACCCAATAGATAGGTAAGGTGGTAAGGCACCTAAATGGTGCGGGGTAGGTCGTGGGTTTGACCCCGAGCCCCGCACAATAACTTTTACATGACCCATCTCCAAGGTTAAGAACTTTGTTTAAAATAAATATCCCACCCGAATTCATATATGCACCAGTCCATGGTTACCAACCTTGGTTTATAAAAATATAATTCAAAGTTGATATAATATGAAACCTCTTCGACCTGCTGTTCACGCCATGTTTTTGGTGGGGTCCACTGGAGGGGGCACGTGGCAGCCCTGGGCTGCACCACATGTCCAGCTCTGGTTCGACCATTCCAAGCAAAAAAAAAAAAATCTCATTCAACCTTAGGGTAAACTGTAAAAGAATTTCACCTCCAAAGTTCAATGCTAAATCTTATTGTGACACTTGTCATAGTGTCATTGGGAAAAAACTGGATAATATTCCATGAATATACCTAGTATGCTGATTGGGCTTCTATGTCATCAACCTTTCACTGTTCTACAATTTTTTATTTAGGAAAATTAACAACATGTCATAACTTCCTCATCCGAAGTCGATTTTTTATGAAACGTATTACGTCAGTTTCTTGGAGATGAGCTCTTACCTTTCATTCTAGTTTGAGGCATTTTTTATCACTTTCATTTTTTAGCTTAATACTGAGCCTTTGATAATTCCTCCCCACTAGAATTCTTTTGGACCCTAAAAGATATTATCAATTGTTTAGTAGGTGAGGCTACAACTCCCTTTCCCTTTCAATATCCATCCATTTAGCCTTGGAAGTATTTTTTCCCTTGATTTCCACTCTAAGGTATTGAACATTCCCTCTTCTTGAAGTTATTGTTATTTTGTCAAGTATGAGATCTTGTTGAAGTTCATCAAGGTATTCTACGGAGAAATCACCTATTGGTAGAAGCTGAACATGATCTCCTTTATCATCAATCAATGGAGGCTCAAACAATCTCAAATTCTCAACATTATCGACAAAATATATTCGCATATAAGGAGGCAAATATAACTTAAATGCATTGTTACCAATCTTTTCCAGAATTTCAAAAATACCATAATGGAATGGCCTAATGTTTTTACCTTACCCTTGAATTATTTCTTTCCTGATATATAACCAAACTTCATCCCCAACCTATAATTTGTGATCAACATTGTGTTTATCATACCTTGCATTGTAGCTTCTTTGACTATTTTCAAGTTGTTCTTGCACTGTGTGATGTACCAACTAAATTTTTTCAATGAAATTCCTTGCCTTACCTATGTCACTATGGCCATATATAGTGACATATTTCTCAAAGATGAAGTCCAAAGGTGATCTTGTAATGTACACAAGACTTGCCTCAAATGGCGATGTGTTTTTTGAATAATTTTTTGCCCCGTTGTATGTATGCTGAATGTAATGCAAATGTTCATCCCACAACTTGGGATGTTTGCTACAATAACCTCTAAGAATATTAATGATGGTCCTATTAACCACCTCGGTCTGACCATCTCTTTGTGGATGAAAGCTTGTACTCTTCTTCAACTTAGTGTCCATCATGTCCCACAATTTTGACCAAAAATTCCCAACAAACCGAGAATCTTGAACACTTACAATAGAAGTAGGAAAACCAAAATGAGCCCATACATTTTGAAAGAAAATATGAGTTATTTGTTTAGCTATAATTTGTTTTTTACATGGCATAAAACGACACATTTTGTTGAACCTATCTACAAATACACACAAGTAATCATGACCTTTCCTTGACATTAGAAGACCTCCTACAAAATCCATTGAGATACTCTCCCAAGGACGTGAAGGTGCTGGAAGTGGAGTGTACAATCCTAGTTTCCTATTGCTAGGCTTACTTACTTTCGCTACCATCTTTCCTACACTGAAATTTTGAGCAATCAATGAAGTGTGCGCCTCCCTTATGATACCTTTTATTTCTCCCTACGGAATGCAGAACTTGCCCAAGTGATACAAAAAATTGTTATGCACATGATAATCTAACTCTTCAATTTGGTTTCCTTGACTCAAGCTTTCATACACATCTCGAAAAGTATTATCATATGCATATTCTTCAATGTAACTTTCATGCATAACTGAATTGTGCTTGAGTATAATAGATGTATTTAAAATAGGCCTAGAGAGTATTGTTGGGTCATTTTACTAGGTAAATTTAACAAAAGTATTTAATAATCAATCTGGGTTTGCAAAAATTGGAAGCATGTCCAAAATATATGGATTTCAACTACAATCAATTTTAGAAGATGAATTATTGAAATTTAAGGAAATGCATATTACAAATATAAAACTTAAGTAAATAATTTCTAATTCAATATGTAATAAGTAGAAGAAGAGGCTCCCAACTTAGGAGAACCTGGTTGACCTTCTCTACAATACTAATTCATAAACATAAACCAAAATCATTAATGAAAAATTGCTTAAGATGCATAAAAGAATAATAGAAGAGGCTACTGAATAAAGAGGTCATTGCTTTCCTTATTTATAAATTCATTCATCATTAATGCCATTGTATGAAAACTGGAAATTTAGAAAATAACTTTAAACAAAGCAAGGAAGGTGAATTCTAGTTTCTATTCTTTGATCAGATAGAAGGAGAGTTTAACTTAAACATTGGTTTGACCCTTCATATGCAGATTAGAATCTAGACTAATATTCATCAACAGAAATAATTGATCATGATACATATAATTAACTGATTTAAGCATGAAACAAAATGAGTTTAAGAAAATTCAGCTAAATTAACCAGAAAGTGCACTTAGCTCAGTGTGGGGGCCCTCCACCCTTGCCTCACACACTGAAATTACTTCTCATCTAATGAAACTTAATCAAGAATTCACCACATTTAACAACAGAAACAAGATAGAACTAGTTTCTTCAATTAACTCCCAAAGTTCAGAAATGTCAAAGTGAAATCATACAAATTCTCATATTCATGCCTTCAATGTTCTTGGCTTAAATAGAAAAATATGAAACAAACTTCACTATCTTTAATAGCTACATCTGTCTTTATCCCATCTATATTGGTTGAGCTCATCCATCCAATTACTCAAAATCTGGAAAATCCCACAGAACACTAAATTTAGCCTATTTCCTAGGGATTTCCTGAATGACAGGTCTTGTTTGACTAGCTTTGATCGGGCTTGTTTTAGCTCGGTTTGACCAAACCAATAGGTACATGTTCGTCCTTGGTTCCCATGATTTCTAAATATGTGCTCAAATTGTTCCCAGGTGTCTTGCAAATATGAATTCAACAAATCAATTACGAAAATTTTTAGTCCCCTCCAAGAATGCACTTAAAATCTAATTTTTGTAAAAACATCTAAAAATTGAAAAACATAACGTATGTACCTGAATATGCATAAATTGATCAAAATAAGGTGTATATGGATGGTATATGGATGGATATAATGAGAAATAATTATATTTAATTAAGAAAAATAGGATAAAAATGAGGGCCAACATCTCCCCCTTGTTGACTTGCAAGCATGTCCTCATGCTTGCTTCCTTCTCTTGGACATTCTGAGCTCCGATGTAGACACTATACCTGATCATGATGCCTCTTACTGTGTTGCTTGTAGAAGGCAATCAATCCTTCATATTTTTCTCCCTTGTAGATTGAATCCATGGCCTTTTGTCTCTCATACTTATATTTCCATGTGTTTTTCTCATTAAGCCACCCATAATATTGCTTTGAAAGAAGAGTATTCTTTGTTTCTAGTTTTCCAAATTTCTCATTCAAATTTTCATTTTCTTTGATAGATTTTGCGTTGTTCTCCTTGTATGTCTTTTTTTTTAATTTTAAAATTCCTTTCTAGAATTCTTCTCACCTCCAATTTATCTATTAACTCTTTTATTTTTTTAAGGTGCAACTCTTTCTCTTCTTCACTTGTGTCTTTGGAATATGAGGTGGCTTCTACTTCAACATTGTCAAAGTATGAATATCTCTCCAATTGTTGTGAAAACAGCTCCAAAAATAGAAGAAAAGAGGTATAAAGGCCTTAAAAATAAGCCATGTTGAGGGGGCGACCTCCAATACATTAAATGAATGAAAAATTCTTGAATGATACAAATGACAAAACCTCCTTTCTATATATAGGAGTCCATGGGGCCACAATGTAACCCTAGACAACCTAACAATAATAATGTAAGGGCACAATAACAACAATATGGGGGTTAAAGGGATACAACAATAACAATAAGGGGGGCTACACTAACATAATAAGGGACTACACTATTAATATAGGGACTTAACATGCCCCTCTCCTTCAAACAAGTGTTGTCCTCAACGCTTGATTATTTCTTGATGCTTCTGTATAAAATTATCATCCTCCCATGTGAAATATTCTACCGGGAAGTCCTTCCACTTGATGAGATACTCTAAAATTTATTGTACGTGTCGAGTTCTTGTTTCTATGACTGCTTCATAACTTCTTTCGATTTGATGTTGATCTTCTGGTTGTTTCATTAGATTCTACACCAAAGTTAGGTTATCCTTTGATAGTTGGAGAAATTGATGTTGATGCTCGATGTGACCTTCCACTAATTTATCATCCATATTAGCTATTATTTAATCCTTCAAACCATCCAAATTGGCCTCCATTTCTTCTTTTAAACCATCTATGTCATCTTCGGTTGCTCTTCGTAAGATCAAAATTTGTTGCACTTGGTACCGTAATTTTGATATCTCATACTGAAATTATTCCTCTTCATGCGTCATAGTATAGATTTTTGAGGGCTTAATTCTATAGTATAGAACCCAATATTGATAAAAATTATAAAATATGCCCTTGGAATCACTTCAAACTGCATTTTCAAACAAATGTTATGCAATTTTAAAAACCAAATACACACAATTTTCTTACTTTTGAGGAGCTCGATATTGAAACTAAATTATCCCTGTGATTTAGGATATTAAATATCTGAAAATTTGTCCTAGGGTATCCATCTGAATCCTCTTTCGAATGCCATAGGTCTGATCTGATTTGGATTCTTCAAGACACAGTTATGTCCAATCTCCCACAATTACCTAAATATGGAGTACTTCAGTAGAGCGAACTTGTAAGAATTGACACGTATCACTGTTTTCTCCTTTAGCTCTGAAATTGATATAAAAGAAACTACAGTCCATGTAATTCCAGCCACTTTTGCCAGAATTTCAATTCGATGCTCACAGAGAGAGTTATGAATATTTTCCCAGGATCGCCTCTTTGAGATGAAATTCGGGAGCCTAAAAAAGACCTAACTTCTGTAGATAATATATCTGAAAATATTATTAATCAAGCTCTGAAATTTTGCGACGATGTTCCTCAGGATTTCGGCTTTGTCCTATAAAAATTTTAGCTTCTGAATCTTCGTAGAAAAACCGTTATAAAAAAAGTTCTGCGATGACCTCTTTAGGTTAAATTCAGGAGCCTGCAAAAAGCTCTAACTTCCACAGATGATATCTCTGAAAATATTGTGAACCAAGATATGAAATCTTCTGAAGATGTTCCTTAGGATGTTGGCTTCGTACTATACAAATTTCAGCTTCTGAACCTTCCTAGACAAAAATATATAGCAAAAATTCCACGATGACCTGTTTGGAGCAGCGAAACCCTAGAATTCAAAGCTCTGATACCAAATGTTGCGAAACCAGCTCCAAAAATAGAAGAAAAGAGATATCAACGCCTTATAAATAAGCCACTTCGAGGGGGAGACCTCCAATACATTACATGAATGAACAATTCTTGAATGAGACAAATGACAAAACCTCCTTTCTATATATAGGAGTCCATGGGGCCACATTGTAATCCTAGTGGGGCCACAATGTAATCCTAGTCGACCTAACAATAACAATGTAAGGGCACAATAATAACAATATGGGGGTTATAGGGGTACAAAAATAACAATAAGAGGGGCTACACTAACATAATAAGGGACTACACTATTAATATAGGGACTTAATACCAATGTCTTTTCATTAGATTATTTTTTCAATCTCTCAATGATTTCATCAACTTGTTTTGTTGTGGGAGGTGTTTCAACAACTTGTACTTCATGGTATTTCTCTTTACTACTTGTTTCTTTTGGAAATTTTCTCCTATGTCTCCCAAGAATAGATAGGAAAGATGCTTCTCTCTCAATCAAGATAGTATTCTTTTGTTTCTTTGACCTTGTCCTAGGATAGAGACGAGAGTTCATTATGCTTCTTGTTTCATGAACTGGTTTCAACTTCTCCTCTATTACTTGTTCCTCAAGATGATGTTGGGCTAAAAAATCTTTCCACACTACACCCTTGGTTTTGATTTCATATTCTACAAGAATTTTTATGAGTCCCTGCTAGTATATTTGTTCTTCCTTGGTTCTAGTTTCATTTCTTACATTCTCTATCATTTGAACCAAGTTTTTGGAGAAGAATTATGGTAAATTGACTTTCATTTCTCCCTTCATATACTAGAGTATTATGATATGATAAAGATTCACTACACTGTGCCTGATCTCACATGTGAACAATATCTGAATAACTAACATGAATTCTGCCCATGGCTCTTTGAACCACTAACTTGGGATGCCCTTAGTCCTATCAAATGATCCTTTCCTATTTTTTTCCAAAAAGAAAGTCCACACTTTATCTTTGAAGTGTAAGCCCTTATGATATTGTTCTCATGACAGTGGAAGATCTAAAGCTCGAGAAATGAATTTTTGGCTTAATGGAATAGCTAGGTTCCCCACCATGGTTTGTTCTTGTGCATAATGTTTTATGAATTACTTGGTAATACCTTCATTGTTCCCATTAAATTTCTGTACGACGCTTGTTAGTCGAGCCTTATATAGTTTTTCTATAGTCCCTTTTGCCCAATGCTCTATTTGGAATTCATTTGGTTCTACTCTGGTAGCCATATGCTCTATAAACCAATTTATATAACCCTGCATTGTCATCATTCTCATTTTAAACTAAAAATTTATTCACACACACACACACACACACGGATATATATATATATATATATCTTTGTTGACTTATTCATGCATTTTGTTTATGTGTATCTCTTCTTTTATGTTGTTCAAAAAGAAATGAAACTAGTCTTATTCAAGCTCTATTCTTCTACAAGAATGAGCCCTCTGTTCTTCTAATCTCTATTTTATAAAAAAAAATTAAAAAAATCCCCTCTGTTTTTGTGTATAATTCCCTGCCTCTAAGAAGTAATTTATTGTGTAAAAATTGTAAAAAAAAATCATTCGAAAGTGTCCTTATGCTCTTCAAATTCATACTTAATACTTCTTCTACAAAGGAAAATTCCCATTGTGTATTCAAATTGAAACAATTTAGGCTCACTGTTTGTATAAAGCAACAACAAATGGCTCACTATGTTTTTCAAAATTCAACCACTGTGTGAAAAATCTATTTTTAGAATATGTGACAATTCCTTGGTTGTGTGTGGAGGAATTCGATTTTCTTTACCTATTTTGGAACAATCCCAAGGATTTCTCTGAGTTTAACCTCATGTTCCTATGTTTTCATAATACCCCTTATGTTAAAAATCCTCTTAGACATCTCAGGATCCGCATGTTTTAATAGCTGGCAGAGTTAGGCTAAATAGTGGTAGAAACTCAAAATTATAACTGGATTTTTAACTCTTGTTAAACGCACAAACCCAAGTTTCATTTATTCTTAAGATCTGTTCATCAATGAGTAAAATATGGAGTTAGTGCTTACTTATTCTCTCCATGAAATTTGTGCAGTTTTTTGTAGTGTTTTATCAACATAGCTGATAGATATCTTGACCTCTAATCTCCATTAAAATCAATGCTCCCTCTTCTTATTTCTCCACTCCTCCTTTTCTATTTCTTATGTTGTTCCTTCTCAGCTTAAGTTTCTCTGTTTTCCTCACAGCCTCTTCTGCATTTTCTTCAACAATTTCATCCTTCACGAGGTGTTTGAACATGTGCCTGTGGTTTGCACAACGCCCACTTCCTTTCTCTGAGCCAGGTAATGGCTATGATGGTGAAAGAGAATGTAACACAGAGGTCTGTTTGTTTTAAATGGATGAGGCTTTCAGTAGTTGCACATGATTTGATTTATGGCATAGCATTGTGTTTTTGAATATATTTTGACCATTTCTGATGCCGACCCTTGGCTCGGATGCCTCCGTGGCTTTGTTCCTAATTTATTTTACATGTCACCCTTTCACCACAGTGTTTGAATACGTCTTGTCACTATATCCCACATTCTCTTCCACTTCGTCTTTTATTCATAGCCACCTTCATTTCTTTACATGCCCATACCTTAATCGATATCCATCATAATTCATGTCCTTCATTGCATTGCTTTTGCATTTCATACTTAGGTTTTTTCATTCTCATTGTGTGTCCATTTCATACCTTAGATTTTTATCATATGATATATATTTGCATATTTCACTTTATAGCTTAGGTTTTCAATTTTTTATTTCTCAATTTAATTTTAAAATGACCCTAGAATAGTCATTTTTAAAATTAAATTTGCTATTATGACTTTAAACTTTTTTTTTTCTACGTCAATAAAGAATTTGAATGTTGAGCCTTTAGTTTTTGATCCAAATTCTTAAAAAATGATTAGGATTAATGTGATGGTTTTAAAAAAAAATCATTGGAATAAATGTGATGGTTCTTTAAAAAAATTATTGGAATGAATGTGACGGTATATGGAATGATGGTTAATGTATGAGGGTAAATGTAGGAAATGGGTAATGAATAGGATTATAATGGGTAGGATAATGAAGGTAGTGTTTTGAAATGTAGGTAGGATATTGGTAAAATTTAATGAAATGCATATCAAGATAAATTAGTCTTATCAATTGCTAGAAATTTTTTTTTTTTTAAATCAAGAGTTTAAGAGACATTTGTTTTCACTTACTGTACTTTTACTCCCATAAATAAATTTATGTCAATATTATTCAATGATGTCCTCATGATGGTTCTTCCAAGATAATTTGAAATGTAGAGACTTATTTTTTCTTTCATTTTTTTCACATCTGATATTGATTCAATATATTTGAATGTTGATGTTGTTCAGGTCCCTTCTGATATGTTCTTCAAGCTTGAATGTTGAATTTTTTAGGTCCCTTATATAATTTTGCAATTAATGTTTCAGGTCCCTTTTGACATGCAATTTTCAACAATTTTTCAGGTTACTTCTGTCATGTAATGCAGATCCCTTCTACATAATATTTTCAATAATATTTCAACTCCCTTTTGTTATTTAATTCATTTTCCTTCTGTAATACTGTTGCTCAAACTATTTCCATAATTTTATTACGAACTTACCCCTTTCTTATGTTAATACTTGTCCTCAAGTCTTGCATTTCTTGGAGGATTAATTCTGCAAAATCCCACTAAAGTTTAAAAAGAAAAAAACAGAGAATTCATATTGGCCAAACTAATTCGATTTTCAATATGAATTTGATTTTGTATTGTGTCAGTCTCCTAGATTTTCACAACCAAACTCTTTTACAATATATATATATATATATTCTTATTTATTTATTTATTTATTTTGAAAGTAGGGACGTCATATTACTATGTTGTTCTATTATTTCCATATCAGTTTCTGTTGAAATTATTTTCATAAAATCCTCTTTATTAATAGGCTTATTGTACACTTTAAGCATGTGTCCATTAACTAAAAATGAAATTTACACTTCATCTATTGTTTTTATTTTTACTGCTCCATTTTCATAGATCTCTTCTATCTCATATGGCCCAAGCCAATGAGTTGTAAACTTTACTTTCAAATCCTTAAACTTGGAGTCAAACAATAGTTCCCAGTCTTCTTTATAAAAACCTTTATTCTTGATGAATCAATCATGCCATTTTATTATCTTCTCCTACACTAGAGATGTATGCTCCACTGCTTGTTGTCTTATTCCATCCAATTCATTTAATTGAATCACTCATTGTTGTTGTGCTTCATATAGATCCATTCCCAATTCTGTTGCAAGTTTATATGTATGTATTTGAAATTCAATAAGTAACATGACTTCCTTTCCATTTACCAACTGGTCTTTTGTTCTTCCATGTCATCCTGTATGCCCATAGTGCATCTCTTAACTTTTTCGACCAGTCTTTTCTATTCATTTGAAATTTTTTTGTCATGATATTCTCCAAAAATTTGTTAGTGGACTCCACTTGTCCATTTTCTTATGGATGGTATGGAGTATATTTTTTGTATTTGATCTTGTACTTTTCCGTAAGATCCCTTGCAAGTTTTGAGGTGAATTGTGCTCCCTAATCTGTAAAAATTTGTCTTGAAACTCCAAAATTTACATATATCTCTTCAAATATAAATGAAAACACTGCTTATTCTGTTTTTATTTCCACTACCTTTGCATCCACCCACTTAGTAACATAATCCGTACACAATAGAATGTACTTCTTTCCATTTGATGGTGGGTTTTTTGGTCCCAGAAATTCTAGATCCCATTGCTCAAATGGTTCTATGAGTACTTGTGGCTTCAATGGAATTTCATTTGATACCACTAGTCTTCCAGTTCTTTGGCAGTTGTCACATCTGTTAACAGAGGCTTTGGAATCCTTGAATATTGTTGGCCAGTAGTAGCCAAGTTTAACCGCCTTGTATGATGTCCGTTTGTTTGCAAAATTACCACCACATGGCTTGTCATGACATGCTTTCAAAATATCTAAAATATCGTCTTATTTAGTATATTTTCTTATTAATAGACCAGAACTAGTATAAAATAGGATACCATTGACCCAAATATATCTAGTGCTTTCTCTAATTATCTTTATGTTCTGTTTGTTTATGTAATGAGATGGAAATATTCTAGATGATAAATAGTTGGCTACATATGTAAACCATGGAGTCTAACAGTTATAGAAAATAGATTTATCCAAAACAAGATTTGGATCACCAGGTGAATGAAGTCTTGATAGAAATTCTGCTACTTGATTATCCTTACCTGGTCGATCTTGTACAATGATGTTAAATTCTTGCATCAATAATAGCCATCTAGTAACTCTACCATTTGTAATTTCTTTGTTCATTAAGTATCTTATGGATGAATGATCTATGTGAATGAATACTTCATATCTTGTTATGTAATGCCTAAAATTATTAACTTCATGTACTACAGCTAAAATTTTAGATGCATCAACTGATATATTAAATGGAAATGATAAATCTAGTCCGCGAAGAATGGGTGGAACTGGCAATTTTATTTTAATATTTCAAATAAATTTTGACAATTATTTGTCAATTGGAATTCAACATCTCTTGAAAGTAACTTGAATAGAGATAGAGCTATTTTACCGAATTTTTCAATGAATCTCCTATAATAGCCCGTATACCCCAAGAAAACTCTTACTAACTTTTCTGTTATGGGTGGCATTAAATTCATGATGACTTATATTTTTGTTGGGTCCACCTTAATTCTTGAAGAAGAAATATGGTGTCCCAACAATATCCCCTCAGTTAACATCATAAAGCATTTTCATTACTGAGAGATAGATTTCTCTCTATGCGTATTTTCAAATGTTTTTCAAGATTTTTCAAACAATCATAAAATGTTCTGCCATATACAGTCAAATCATCCATGTAGACCTCTACATATTTGTGGATTAGATCAACAAATATTGCAAGGATTTCTCTCTGCAAAGTAGCAGGTGCATTACATAACCCAAAGGGAAAAAAATTATATGCATATGTTCCCCATGGACAAGTAAATGTTGTTTTATCCTGGTCTTACAATGCTATCTTAATATGATTGTATCCACTAAATCCATCAAGAAAAGAAAATAATTTCTTCCTAGATAATGAATCTAGTACTTGATCAATAAATGGTAAAGGGAAATGATATTTTATTGTGGCTTTATTGAGCTCCCTATAGTCTAGACATATTCTCCACTTTCCATTTTTCTTAGGCACCACAACTAAGGGATAAATCCATTGACTATCATAAATAGGATAGATGAATCCAAATTGTAACAATTTATGCTATTCCTCTTTCATTATTTCCTTCATCATAGGATTCATTCTTCTTTGCGGTTGTCTCACTGGTTTGATATGATCATCTATGTAAATGTGGTGAATACATGTCTTTGGATGAATCCTGATCTAGGTGGATATTGGTGGCGACCCACCTATTCCACTTGGGGCCCCACCATTATCTCTTTCATTTTTTTAGTTTTAGCATAACTTACTATTTTTAGCATTTTTTTGGGCCTTGAACTTCTGGAGCGGTTTTGAGGCCCTAAACACCGTATTTTGGTCATCATGCTTCTGGTGAACTTGATTCAATTCTGAAATTGATATTTACAGTCAAAATTTGTAGTCCTTGGATAGATATTTCTAATGATGTATCATGTGCATCAAACAGAGATAGTATGCCAAAGTTACGACCCCGGGAAGTTGAAAGACCAATTTACCCAAATGGGACCCATATTTTTGGCTCTTCATCTTCTAGGGTTAGGTTTTTTGATGTTTATGGTTTTCCATTATATATCTATAATAAATAGACCCTCGAGCCTCATTGGAATACAATTTAGAGGCCCATAGCCTGCACATATTTTCTCAGATATAAGCTACCAGCACCCTAGCTAGTTTATTTACATTCTGTCTGTAAGCAAATTTAAATTCTTTGATATTAATGAAATGAAGTATTATTTCTGTTGCATCTTTTTATTTATGGTTATATGTGTATTTTGTTGCATTCTTGCATAAATCCGGATCAGTGGTATCAGATTGGTCTTATTTTTCTCGATCCTTCTTTGCATGTCCCCAACAAGGTCGGGGTATAAGGAGTTATGGCTTGATCTCGTTGAACATTTGGAAGACTAGCTTCACAAGCCACGATGGCTGCCCATGGAGGATGAATATAAAATTGAGGGAATAGGATATCCTATCAAAATATTACTCGAGGAGGCCCTGTTAGTGTCAGTCTTTGCAGCCTTCCTTTAGTGATCAAACATGCTCTTACAAAGTGATTTTAAGATGTCAAGGTCAAATTTTGTCATTTCAGTGAGTCTTCAAGTAAAATTTGGTCACTAGGTATTAGGTCTAGGGTTTGCTCTTACTCATGTCAAAGTTGTCCAAATTTCGGCCCATGTCACCATTCAGTTGAATGTACTATCAATCAAAGGGTTGTCATCATCATGTCAAGTTCCAATGGGTCATTTTACACCTTTTTCATGCTTCATTTGTGCCTTGGTAAGGTTCATTTCCCTCTCCTAGGGTTTTGAAGGTAATTTCTCTTGGATGGTCAAATCGTCAGCAAAACTTGTATCCTGATGTTCATACACCTTCACCTATCCTTAATGTACCTTATTAAACAGTTCTCATCACTGAGATCCCCCAAATTCCTCATTTTTGCATGTTGACACCTAATCCTATGGGATGGGTGTGGATATTTAATTTTGTATAATAAATAATATTGGGAAATAAGGAAGGCCAAGAGTCATTGTGAGATTAATCCCAATAGCCTCACCTCCATGTATAAATGCATGTTCATTCTTCATTCAATAACACATTCTGATTTTGAGGAGTTACCTCCTGGTTTGACATGGTATCAGAGCTAGTCCCACTATTGACATTTCTGCCTGTGGTGTAACTCCCTCTCCTTTGCTCAGTTATTTTTATTAATAGTTTTTGCTGCTCCTACTTATTGCTAGACTGTTATTCTGCATTTTTTTTCTCTGTTTAGCTCTGACATTTGCAGCTCCTGCAGCTCCTGAAGATTCTGCAATCCTGCAGTTCCTGAAACACTGCAAATTGCAGCCTCCCTCTGCAGTCCTGCAAAGATACTATTCCAGATTTTTTGTAACAGGCCTCTCGACTTCCTTCTCCCTCTCCTTTCCCAACGCCTTCCCTCTTTCTCCCTCACTTCCTCACGACCTGCGCTCCCTCACTGCTATCTCTCCCCATACGAGCGCTCCCCTCAGCTTCCCATTTCCTTACGCCCCCTCCCATCCTTACATCGCTCTGCCCTTCGCTCCTATCACTCTGCCCTTCATGGATTTTATAGCCGGCTCCTCACACTACAACGCATAATCCTCACACTATTCAACATCCCCATTGCGCTATCCCCAACATCATATAATACTTACGCTGTTACCAATTATATTTACGCCCTACATGCTATATTTCCCCTCCACGCTGTCATACGCTCCATTTTCATCGATTGGAATTCCACTGCGCTTTGTGGTTAACATACGTTGTCCATTATTCACAACTCTGTCAATAATACCGCCCTCCACGCCCTCCACGCTGCTATATCATATGTTGTCTGCATTACAAAATACCACCAATATTTATAACAACGCTCCATTTATAATAACGCCTCTCCACCCACCATATACAGCTCCCACGCTGCTTTGAATCCCACCATAATATATATATTCGATGAGTTATATATTCGATGCGTTCTGTATACAACACGCCATCCATATTACATTGATCGTGTTGTCATATGACCTCTGTCCGTTGCACCATATATATTACCGTGCAGTCCTCCCACATACGTTGCTTATCATTCTCCGCCGCCCTCTTCAACCTGCAAACTCCCACAACTCCTTCTTCGGGTCTCCGCCCTCACTGTCCGCTTCCTCTCCCCGCCCCCTTACGACTTCCTTTCATTTTTTTTTAATAAACCGCCTTCAACGTTGCTATATCACATATGCCCATATATAACAGCGCTCTTTAATACCATAATACATTGTCTACGTTATGATATTATGCCCTTCCATATGATAATACAACGCCCCTCCCAACTTTTAAAACCGCCAACTCCACTATATAATACCACCTGTCATATATATTCATGCCCCTCCATACCACCCTTAACACATTCCATACCGCCTTTCGTAATACCGTTCACTGCGCCTTACCAAATCGACCCTTCCACATTTGCTATTCCTAATACAGTCATATATATATACCGCCCCCCCATTTTCTGTCATACCACCTCCACTTTTTCAATACATATATACAATCCTTCTTCAAACAAAACAAAAAATACATATATATTTTTTGGTGCAGAATTCAGTTTTTAGCAAAGAGTTTTTTGTCCATTTAAATTCAGTGTCTTTTAGCAAAAAGAGTTTATGTCCTTTTAAACTGAGTATATTTTCCAGCAAAGAGTGTTTTTGTTTTCTCTCCTTCAAAAGAGATTCTCCAGCAAAGTTTTTTTTCTCCTCCTTCAAAAGAAGATGACAGTCCCTTCATCTTCTAAAGAGGCTGCATACTTGGCACAGAGAGAAAAGAGACATGCTTCAGATTCATCCAGAGGAAGAGATGGTAGAAGACGAAGAAGAAACTTCAGAGAAAAGGGGGGTAGACAATCTAAAGCTCAGCAGCAAAGAAATCAAGACAAAGGTAAAACTAATGACAAAGACAAATGTAAACCAGCTGAATCAGCTCATTCTGTTCTAGCACATTATAAAAATGGAGTAACTGAAAACCTATTTGATGTTTCATTTACTTCATGGATATATGATTGGTTGCTAGATTCAGGAGCAACATGTCACATGACATTTAGAAAAGATTTTTTTGAAGAATTCACTGACAAAGTTGATGGAGCAGTATATTTCGCAGATAAATCCAAACTCAAGCCATCAGGGCTTGGCACAGTCAGGCTTAAACTGCCTGGTCTTCCTGATCATATCCTACATGAGGTTATATACCTCCCTGAGTTGAAGAGAAACTTGCTGTCCCTGGTCGAAATCCGGCAGCAAGGACACTCAATTCACTTGTTTGATGGCAAGGCAGAGGTCAGAAAAGCATCGGATCACTCACTTGTCATGGAGGGAATAGAAGAAGGGAGACTCTTGAAGCTGAAAGGTTCATCTGCTCATGCTCAAAACTTTGCATTCAGTTCACATCATGATGAAGGTACATTCCCATCAAGTCTTTTATGGCATACTAGATTTGGACACTTGAACTATGAAAGCATTCGTTTGTTGAAGAAAAATGGTGTTAATGGACTGCCTACAATTCCTAGAAAACCTAAGGAATGTGATGCTTGTATTCTAGGAAAGCATAGCAAATAGCCATTTCATGATTCACACTCCAAAGCACATAGAAAACTTGAGCTTGTTCATTCAGATTTAAGTGGCCCTATGCCTATTGCTTCTGCAAATGGAAATAAATACATGATGACATTTATTGATGACTACACCAGAATGTGTCGGATTTACTTATTGAAGAATAAGTCTGATGCTTTTCAAACTTTCAAGAATTTTCATGCATGGATTGAAAATGATGCACAAACACATATTGGCTCTCTACGTACTGATAATGGAAAAGAATACACTTCAAACTAATTTGAAAATTATCTTCGTCAACATGGAATCAAACATCAAACCACTGTGCCATATAATCCACAACAGAACGGTGTAGCTGAAAGAATGAACAGAACCATTTTAAATATGGTCCGCTCCATGTTATTTTTCAAGAATGTAAAATTGATGTTTTGGGCTGATGCTGTTCTATGTGCTGTTTACATAAAGAATAGGTGTCCTTCAAGTTCAATTAGAAACAAAACTCCTTTTGAAATGTGGCATGGCCACATTCCTTCGGTAAAGCATTTCAGGGTCTTTGGGTCCACCAGTTATGCCTTGATACCCAAGGGTCAAAGGAACAAACTTGGTGCTAGAAGCAGAAAATGTATCTTCTTGGGGTACTCCAATACCTCCAAAGGATATCGTCTCTATGATGAAGCAAATAAGAAATTTTTAATAGCAAGAGATGTCATATTTCTTGAATCTTCCAAGAGTGACAAGGTTGTTGAGCGGCAACTTGATCGCCTGGATAGATTCACACATGCAAAGTCCTTCCAAGAATTTGATAATGTGATTCCACATCTTGAAGGAGGGATTCCGATATTGAATCAAACTGTGGAATCATGTCCTGAAGCACTCTCTCCCCCACATGAAGAAACAACCACGGATGACACATTGGATGATGTGATTGACAGAATTGGGAGATTGAATCTTGAATCAATCCCAACTCGGTCAAATGACCAGCCTGGGCCATCTCAGAAAGGTCCTCCCAAATGGCTGACAAAGACACTGGAGAATGTTCATCCTGATGAGGTTGGAAAAACAGGAACAAGAAGTTCCACTCAGCAAATCGAAGGTGATGTAGATAATTCTGATTCCCCTGTTGATATGGATATTGCTTATAACTGTGAATTGAGTTTGTCTACAGATCATGAACCAGCTTCCTTCAAAGAAGTCGCTTCTCATGATGAATGGAAAGAAGCGATGCAGAAGGAGTATGATGCCTTGATAAAGAATGGCACTTGGAAGCTGGTTGATCCGCCTTTGGGAACGAAACCAATTGGCTGTAAGTGGGTCTACAAGAACAAGTACAAAGTAGACGGCTCACTTGACAAGCACAAGGCCAGGCTTGTGGCAAAAGGATTCGCACAGAAAGAAGGAGTCGATTATGAAGAAACTTTTGCTCCCACAGCAAAATGGACCACCATCCGGACTCTCTTTGCCTTAGCAGCTCAGAATGGATGGAAAGTCCATCAGATGGATGTAAAAACATCCTTCTTGAATGGAGATCTAAAGGAGAAAGTTTATATGTCCCAGCCAGAAGGATTTGTGGTAAAGGGTCAAGAACATAAAGTTTGCAAGCTTATAAAATCCTTGTATGGCCTTAAGCAAGCACCACGAGCCTGGTATGAGAAATTGACCGAGCATCTTCTGAAACTTGACTTCAAACATTTTGATCTTGATGATGCAACTTTGTTTGTTAAGAAACTTGGAAAAATAGTTGTATATCTTGTGGTATATGTAGATGATATTTTGATAACATGAAACAATGAGAGCTGTATTGCATCCATGAAGAAAGAGTTGAAGAAAGGTTTTGAAATGACTGATTTGGGTCATGTTCATTACTATTTGGGTATTGAATTAATTCAACATCCTAAATTCATATTTCTTTCTCAAAAGAAGTACATTGGAGATCTCTTGAACAAATTTGGCATGGATGACTGTAATCCCTTAACCACTCCAATGGAACAAAACTTGAAGCTCACATCTATTGAAGGGAAGGAATTTGAGGATGCAACTAAGTATAGGCAGCTTGTAGGAAGTCTTATCTATCTGACCACCACCAGACCTGACATTTCATTTGCTGTTGGAATCCTCTCAAGGTTCATGCAAAAACCTTGTGAAGGACATTAGTCTGCTGCAAAAAGAGTGCTAAGGTACTTGAAGGGGACTCAAGACTTTGGACTCAAATATACACAGGTAGGCGACTTCAGCTTGATCGGATACTCTGATTCAGACTTTGATGGCGACAAAGAAACAGGGGTGTCTACTACATGTTACACCATGAGTCTTGGATCAGGAGCTGTCTCATGGAGATCACGCAAACAGTCAGTTCCAGCAGATTCCACGACCGAGGCAGAATATGTGGCAGCAGCTGAAGCAACAAAGGAAATTGTGTGGCTCCAGAAAATCCTGGAAGATTTGCAGATGAAACAAATTTATTCCACTCCACTCATGATCGACAACACTTCTGCAATAAAGTTGGCCAAGAACCCAAAGTTCCATGATCGAACAAAGCACATCAATACAAAGCACCATCTAATTCGACATCATGTTCAGGCCAAAACCATCCATCTACATCATTGTTCCACAAATGAGCAAACTACTGACATCTTCACCAAAGCACTTGGAAGAGAAAAGTTTGAAAATTTCAGATCGATGTTTGGACTCACCAACATCCCTTCAGATTAAAGGGGGGAATGTTGACACCTAATCCTATGGGATGGGTGTGGATATTTAATTTTGTATAATAAATAATATTGGGAAATAAGGAAGGCCAAGAGTCATTGGGAGATGAATCCCAATAGCCTCACCTCCATGTATAAATGCATGTTCATTCTTCATTCAATAACACATTCTGATTTGAGGAGTTATCTCCTGGTTTGACATCAATTAATGTCACTTTACTTTTCAAATCCTTTAACATTGCCTTTGTTAATTTCCTTAGCCATAATAAACCAAATGAACACCCACACTAGGATCTTTTGCCCAACATTCTGCTTGGAATAAGTGTCCAATGACCTTGGTTATTATTTTTCCTTTAGTAACTTTATTACATGAATTTTTTAACCCAAGGTTGTTACACATCCTTTCATACGACTCACAAAGAGTGATTTTTCAAGTATGAAAGATGTTATGGTGATGATGTTTTCTTATGATATGAATCAATAGCTAGAATAATGGGATGAGTAAAAATCAAGTTGAAGTTAATGGATGGAAGGACTGGAACACTCCCCATTGTTTTACACATCTTAGGATTGGCTATAAATTTTGATTTATGTAAGCAAGGTGAGTGAAGAAAATGTAAAAACAGTGTTTCAAAATTATTCCTATATGATAGTTTGAGGATAAATGGTATTTCTAAGGGGAGTTCGCATTGAAACACTCTATAAGTTGTTGGGAAGGACTATTAATGATGGGTGCAATAATTTCATTGTTATTGACAGTGGAGATGAAGAATGGAAATATCCTACAAATTTTGTAAAAATAACTATGTTTTGGTATGAAATACTAGGACATATTGAATAAAAGAGACTTCAAGTACTACATGTAAGTGATATGGTGGAAGAAATGTTAAATTTCTCTATGGATTTTTATTTCTATGATAATTGTTTATATGGGAATCAAAATCGAGTAAAATTATCCTCCAATGTTATGAGATTCAGAGGAAATACTACATTTGGTGCATAGAGATGTTTTTGGACCTTTGTCAATTCAATCACTAGGTGAATCCATGTACCATTTCTTATTTATACATGATTTCTCAAGGAATACATGGATTTATTTCCTAAAATAGAAATTGGAAATATTTGACAAGTGTGATATCCATGTGTCATGAAAAGAATATAAAAAAGCATCATGCAAAAAAATGCAATACATTCCCAAAATTATCCCATTTGTTCTTTTCTTTGAATACAAGGGGTCTAGAATTTACAAGATCAACAATTCAAGCCAATAATTCTTATTGATTCTCTACACCAAGAGAAATTTTCAATGTTGATAGAGTTTTTCAATGAGTCTACAACATTCTTCATAGTGTAAACTTCCACTAGAAACACGATGTTTTTAATTGTCTCTTACAAAGTCATATTAAACATAAATATGCTTCAATTTGAAATGTTAGGTAGGGAGGTTTGCGAATAAATATTGCACTTTGATTGTCACAACATTACCTTCTATTTTTCTATACAAATGAATTTCCTAAACACGATATCTATAGTCATATTGTTTTCTTACTTTCATGAATTGCTAACATGTATTCAAATTCAATAGTTAAAATTGAAACTATAGCATGTATCTTTCTCATCCAATTGATTTCTCCTCCTAATAGGCTAAACTCAACCCCTAACAGATATTCCATGATCTAGATCTCTAGCTGAATCTGCATCAAAAAAGTCATGGCCCATGTACATCTACGCTTTGTTTACCCCAAGTCTTCCTTAATAGAATATTCCTAATATGTAAGTTATGAAAATACCTAAATACCCTCTTTGCAACTATCTAATCCTCCTCTAGTTTAAAATATACCTACTCAAAATACGTGTAGCATGGATAATGTCTAGTGTAATATAGACAATTGCACATATCAAACTTCAAACAACACTAACATAAGGAACACAGGACACGCCTATAATTTTTAAACCATATATAATAACCAAATACTTACACTAAATTTAAAAAAACAAACAAAAATAAAACAATGGCAACCTCATATTAAACAAAAATTTACCCTAGAAACCCAAATCGAGAAAACCATCTAAAAATTTAGAGCTACACCTTTAATATTTTATTATCAATCAATTGCATTGTTTATAATACAATATTTATGATTTTTTAACATCTTAATCCATTAACCATAAATTAAAATACAACCATAGTTTGATGTGTAACCAGCTCCAAAAATAGAAGAAAAGAGATATCAACGCCTTAGGAATGAGCCACTTCGAGGGGGCAACCTCCAATACATTACATAAATGAACAATTCTTGGAAGATACAATTTAAAAAACCTCCTTTCTATATATAGGAGTCCATGGGGCCATAATGTAATCCTAGTGGGCCACAATGTAATCCTAGTCGACCTAACAATAATAATTTAAGGGCACAATAATAACGAAATGGGGGTTACAAGGGTACAATAATAACAATAAGGGGGTTACACTAACAACAATAAGGGACTATACTAGTAATATAGGGACCTAACGTAGTTCCTTAAACATAATTACATTTCGATGGACTACAAAACCACGTGCCATAAAATTTTCAAAGACAAAAACCATACAGAGAAAAATTCACTTGATAAAAACCTCTCAATAAAGATCAAGTTGTAGATCTATATTTCTTACAAAAAATCACTTGATTTCAAAAAATAAATTCTCTCAATCTCAAATGGGGAGGTCAATATATCTCAAATTTTAAATCTACCATTCCCAGGGCTTTTTTCATGATGACAACATGGACTATAGAGCTCATACCTTTTTACAATGACCTTTAATTGTCATCACACCAACACCATTAGATAGGGGATTTTCTACCATTTGATTTGATATATTATATGTTGCGCTTTCACTAAATATCTATTACAGTGTAACCATTATATGCTTTACCCTCTAACTCTCATGGGACATGGATATGATAAGATTTTCAAAAAAAACTATGTAGGATTAGTCTTAGGGAATCAAAGAGATCCAAGAAACTATAGCTAAATGTCAAGAGATTTGTCTTCCTGTGCCCACATACATTAACATCAAGGAAGAATATATTTAAGAGAAATATTCTTAGTATGATCTCAAAGATACTTTTATTGATTGGTATTTAGATATCTATTAGCTTTTTTTATGACAACTACTTTCATGTTTTATTTGATGACTTTACTCCACTTTAGGTAGAGGACATCATTGACATATATAAGTATTTGGTCATGACTATGAGTTTTATGCTTGTTTACTCCCCCATTATATTGTTTTATGTGGACAATTTATCAGATATAGATATATCTATACATTTGGATCCACATAGGGTAGTCATTTAGAGCACCATTTTCAATTGATTATTGAGTTCATGTATCTTCAAAGGGGAGTCAACATCAACACTTGGACATGGGTCCCAAGTTTAAAGTGGAGTTTATTGGATGCCTTCAATATGGTGGCTAGCACGTGAACATAATACCTTGGTTCTTTAGGCTACTTTAGCATTATGGTTCATAACCATCCATGGGACCCTAGTATCTAGTGGTTGTACTTATTCACAAAAAGTGTTCAAGGCAATCTTTTTCCAATGGGATTGGAATGTAATGTACCTAGGAGAATATTATGGAGTACTTAAGGAGGCGCCCAAGAGGAATAATTGCATAGTGATAGAAGTGAAATCCATTCAATGTAAGGTGGACTAGATCCACCAATTTATTAAATAAGGCCCGCCATGGTAACTAGTATTGCATAAATGTAATGGTACCTCACTAAAACAAGGTCTGCTATGTAGTTAGGATTTTGTTATTATTAGATTTCTATTGATATTTATAAATAAGGATGGAGAACTCCTTAGCATGGTGTGGAATAATATTGTAATTGATTCCTAGCTAATTACGAGGTTGTCTCCTGAAAGAGGCAAGTGAATAGAAGTGGATTATTTTCATAAGAAAATCCATTTTAGGTTTCTATCCTACCCTTGAGGGTTTCACATTAATAAAAGTGTGAAGTTTTGTACTTTTATATATAGAGTTAGGGTACGTAAGAAAATAACCTTGATTTTATAATGAATGTATGTTTTAAACCTCCTCAATAAAGTAATGCAAACATATTATTTATAAAAATAAAAAGTAAAAAATAGTATTAACATATAGTGCTAAAAAAAATTACCTTAGAAACCCTTAACTGATAAAAACAACAAATTTTCAAGCCACACCTCTAAATTTCATTGTATTAATTTCACCATTCATAATATAATATACAAGATTTGGCGCCATCCAAAACCCTAATCCTTGTACCCAAATTAAACTAAAACCCTAAATATTTTACAGTAGTTACATGATAATTCAAGAACATACTAATGTGGAGATAACTATGCAAACACATGTAATGACACACATAGATGTAAGCACATGAAAAATAAGAATAAACCATGAAAATACATTTAAGGAGATGCATAGAGTAGAGATAGCTATGCTAGCACATATAAAAAAAATTCATGGCATGTATGTAGCCATGAATCATGTAAATAATGTAGGCATGTGCCATGCAAAGACATAAAAAATATTCCCAAAATAAAGGGGTACTTGATCCAATAATGTGAATTAGTTTGTGAAAAAGTTCCGACCTTTAAGGAAAATCCCTATAATGCACATATAGCATAGAAGTGTAGTGTGTTTCTTCAAAATTGAGTACCTTTAAACTAAGTTTTATGTGTTGAATTATGGTCATGTTTTTGTGTTGTGTTTGTGAGAGGTTTAATATAGTGGCAATACATTCTGATTGGAGTCAGGGAGAAAGATCTCGAGATGGTTGTTATCCAAGTTCATTAATATTTTATGAGATATTGGTGAATGGATGAGATAAGGTCCATATACTTTATTGTAGGCATGAACATCATCAATCATTCGAGTGTCAAACATAGAAAATAAAATATCGCCATGCCTACAGAAATAGTGGCAAAGAAGATGCGGTTTCTTAGATAACTTACATGTATGATAAATCACACAATGTGAGGGTTGGTATGGGATGGGGGTGAGTATAGAGCTAGCTAAGTAAATCACCAAAATATGTTTAGATTTGTGGTATTCAAAGGTGGTTGTCATGAGGAAATTGTGGTACACACTAAGTGTGGTGATAACAATAAAACAAGCATATGGTTAGAACAAAGACAAGCAAGAACAAAACATAATCTCCAAAATAGTAACACCACTATAAGACAATGATAATAGGTATTGATCTCTCACCATGCATTGAAAGTATTATTTGTAACCACATAATAGGAACTCATCAACCAATCGTTGGCCACTTGTTGCATGACATGTTAAGCTTGTTAAATATAGAGATCATATGCATTTTTTTTAAATATAGGGAACATCTTGTGGGTGTGTTATACTATGCCTAAGTATACATAACACTCAATAGAATTACTCCACTAGTTGAATAACATGTGGAACCATAATCCAAACTTTACAAATTTAAGATAAATAAAAGAACACTCAATTTATATTGGTTGGGACCACAAATACCACAATTTGTTTGAAGTATTTTTTCTATAAACACAAATAAGGAGGAACACTCACTAGGATGAGTTTATGTATTGATGAGGATAGATCCCGAGAATAAATGTTTGACTCCACTCTATTGAGGTGTCCTCAAAATTTTACAAGGATCTAACAATGAGAAAAATTTATGAATAGATTCTACATAAACCTATGGAAATCCAATCTATCTAAGAGTTATCCTGAAATGAGTGCATATATTTAAGGGTGAAGATAGCTTGTTTGACATCGAATCAATCCAAGTAAGGAGAATGCATGGAATGTGGGTAGATCTATGGAAAAAATTCTCCTTGAAGAAGTGTTCCAATGATCCAATCTACATCGAAGGATTTCTCAAATGAGTGTATCAATTAAAGGATGAGGATCATCAACATTAAAATTTGGCCCTAAAACATCCAAAACTCCTAAAATATTAATACTTTATTACCATTTAATGTATCAATGGAGAAGATAAAATCTACAACAGACATACAAAATAGAACTTGTCCAAATAAAAACACTTTATTTATCTCTTTATTGATTTATATGAGATCTATATAAGAGATTGTATGGAGTGAGAAAATAGGTGGACAAACAACTTCTTAGGTAAGCCCATTTTTTTTTAGACAAGGTAAATATTTAGACATACACTCATTATTTTTAAATTTTAACTATATGTATTATCTTAAAATGGATCATAATCCTGCAACAAAAAAGTTCCATGATTAAAGTTCCCATTAATCAACTAAATTCTTTCTAAATTTGGGGAGGAATTTCCACATGAAAATTAATTTAGTTTATCCACTTCTTAATTTACTACTTAAAGAGCAATCTTTGATCAATATTGACTAAGTACCCGTCTTTAGGAATGGTAAATAAAAATCACCCTTGAAAACATGTTAAGTTTTTCCACTTTTTAACTTAATACATTGTTATATATTGGATCATTATATTATTTAACATTTATCTATATTCTTCTAATATGGAAAAAATGGGAGGATTCATCTTCTAGGGTCATTTTAACAAAAAATTCAAGTTTGGAGAATTGAGGCTTAATACTTTCTAGATCCATTTTGATACATTAAATGACAATTTTGCGGGTCAAAGCTTTCTCCCTTTATCTTTGAACTCTAGGATGTTATTATAAACTCATAGCCACTTCCAGAAATGCAAGAATAATGTCAAACAAAGTTTGTATGCAAAATTTATGCCCTTGGAAAGTTGACTTACCTTGTTGACCACCATTGTAATAAAGGATACCACATTATCCTCCATTACTCATGTAAATGGGGCTATTCATGTATGGAATTACAAAAGGAGACTAGAAGGTTCAAGACCCTAACTCTATAGTTAAGGTTTTAGGGAGTCAAACCTTACCCTTAGTTAGCTATCAGGTTATGTTAAATACTGAGCCACTAGGAGGAGTAGAGGTTCTAGCCTATGCTACTATATTTTGTTCCATTTTTTAATAGAGAAATTTGGAGTGGGAAGTTAGAGAGACAAATTGAGGGGGTTAATGTTTGATAGCACCCTTGCAAGCCACGGGCCTCAGGTAACTTCATAAAGATTACATATTTCTTTCTACTTGCATACTTCCATGCCAGAGAAAAATAGGTAGAGGATTTTCACCTTTTATTAAGGTTTCCCAAGTAAAAGCTTGTGTATATTGTATATTTTTTTGTTTCTATTTATTTCTATTCTTGATTTCTTGCATTTCAACTATCTATTAATTGAAGCAAAAAATCAACTATTAAAGAAACTGAGATCTAAAGGAAAATTAGCCTTCATAGTATATGTTATAGTTGTTTTATTAGATTTATTGTGATGAATTGCTCTAGTGGAATATCCATGGTATTTTGTAGATCATATTGGTATTTGAGTAGTGTTTTTAATGATATTTTATGGGAAGTTGCAAGTATCCAGGAATTCAATTTAAACAAAATTCTTAGAACCCTAATTTAACCCTAACCATGATCTAAAAATATATTTAATATAACCTTCATGATCTAGTAGAAGAGGGATTTACAAGGCTAGAAGAGCAAGTTTCCAACATCAGTGGCAGGATGAGCCTCCTCATGGAGGTGTTTTTAATGTATCTTCAATTTTTATCAATGTGGATCTTCTCATAAGTATGCATAATGGGTACTTCTTGGATGTGGAATCTAATTCCACATCCAACGAGTGCCTACACTTGTAATTTGAGTAAACTTATAAGGATATAAGCCAAAAATACAACTAAAAAAATAGTTTTCTTCTTTTCCCTCCAAAATTCATAGTTCTTATTTTATTATGTTTCCTTAGGAGTCCACTTTTAGGCTTATATTTCCTCTAATGTCAAGAGATAAACAAGACCCAAAAAAGGAATCATAAAAAAGTTCCCAAAAAGAGAAGTTTATTTTGATTATCATTAACGCTTTGCAATGCTTGTTCAAAATGGAAGTAAAAGTGTACATAAAGACATAGCAAGGTGAAATTGATGCATTAAAATTGAATTATTGGTTTCAAAAACTAAAATTTAATTTCAAAATTCACCATATAGATGAAAAGTAAAATATTTCATTCTTTATACTGAAGTTAGATTGTCATGCTTTAACTTGGTTCGAAAATCATATGGAAACACTTAGGCTAGAAGGTAATCCACCAGTAAATAGGTGGTAGTACTTCAAAACCCTCATTATGTCATAGCTCTACCCTATTGGATATGTAGAGGACCAATGGATCTTATGGCACTACTTTAGGCAGAGGCAAGTGCAAAGTGTATGACAATATAACATAGAGTTTAGATAGATGGCCACCAAGCTCAATATTTCTCCCAAGAACCCAAAATGTAATCCTCAAGTATTTGAGGGGCCTACGTAGCCATTTATGTATTTTTTTTTTTTCGAATTAAGAATAATGGACAAGACATGTGCTAGTTTGCATGGGGCTACTATAGGAATACAAAGGATTTCACTAGGATCCTAAACGGCTACCACAAAATAAAGAAGGGGAGCATGAAATGAAACTATGGTTGAAATCCACATTGTTGAAGAATGGGATATATAAATAATCCATTCTGGAAAGAAATGAAGCAAAGTAGTAGTTGTAGCAATTGCTGAAGCAAGGGTCAATTCGACCAAGCACCTCACCATGCAGGTCACCCATCATAATTATAACAAAAAATGATGGGACTCAACGAATGTGCATCAATTACAAAGAATAATATTATTCTTAAAAATTAGTACGTTGTGTGTAAGATCGATGATAAGTTAGATCAATTATAGCTTGCATAATACTTCGCCAAGCTAGATTAAAATTAGGATACCACAAATTTGAGTCAAAAAGGAAGTTAGTTGAAATAACATGCTCAAAACTAGGCAAGGTTTGTATGAATGGGTGGTAATTCCATTTGGTTTATACAATGCGCCAACTACATATATGAGCCTAATGAATGATGTATTACACCCATATCTAGATTCAGTTGTTTACTGTATTTGAATGGTACACTGGTTTGTAGTTTTGCATGGGAAGAGCATCTCTCACATCTCATGCAAGTGCTAGATAGTATATACTTTGAATAAATATCAACTATTGGTTAACCTCGATAAATGAAATTTTATGTGGTAGTGTTTGGTTTATTTGGAGTATGTGATTACTGGAGGTGACCTTAAGATATATCCTACAAAGATGGATACCATATTGAAGTGACTAATTCCTACAAATATCTAAAGTTGAGAGTTTTGTTAGGATAGTACAATACGTATGGAAGTTAATAGCTTTGTTTTTAGTAGTAGCTGCACCACTCCACACCATGATAGTGAGCAGGAAAAATTTATATTGGGAAATAATCAACATAATTCCTTTGATGAGTTGAAATGGAAAATTAGTAAGTCACTAGTTCTCGCATTATCAACCTTACAAATACCATTTAAACTGGAGACTCAATACAAATGGAATTTACATGGGAGTAATCTTGATGAAAGGAGGAAGGTTTGTATGTCATCATTCTGCTGTACTTCATGGGGTATTTTTCAACTACCCTACCTATGACAAGGTCTATGCCTTGGTACAAGTTGTTAAAAAGTTGAAACATGATGTGATGGGTAAAGACACCATCATCCACATGAATCACTAACTCCTACAGTATACATATCCCTAGAATAAGATATAACATACCCAAAATTATAAGGGGATAACATGCTTATAGTAGTTTCATCTAGTCATCAAGAACAAGAAGGGAAACATGAACAAGCTGGAACACATGATTTCAAGGAAATCCACGTCAAAAATTACAAATTTTGGAACTCTAATGCACACTAATCCTTTCACCAATGATGCATACAAAGTGGCACACATAGAATATGAAAACTATAACAACGAGTCATTTCAGCAGTGACAGGGCTAGAGCCATATAGAAGATGGTGATAGCAAAGTTTATTATCATCTCCAAAATGGCTTACTCTACAAGCTTGACAATATTTGTTTCCTAAATGTGTTGGATACTATAATTTATCAAATATGCTCACTCGTCTAAGGTTGAAGGACATTTTGGTGTTGGAAAGACAACAACCAACTTATAAAGATATGAATATTGGCTGATTATACAAGATTATTTAGCAAGGTACATTAAAAGATGTATAGTTTATTGTACCAACAAGCCCAACACCAAGAAGAAAATTTTATACCATCCCTTACCAATACCCCACTAGAACTTGGGAGAGAATTTCAATGGGTTTTGAGAGAGGTTTCCCAACAACCAAGGGACATGACTATATGTTTGTGGTAGTTGATAGGTTCAACAAAATGTGTGTTCTCGTACCTTGGAAAAATACTATTAAAGGACACAAAGAAACAAACTTGTTTTTTGAACAAGTATGAGTGCACTTTGGAATACCCAAGTGCATCATTTCAGATAGGGAAACCAAATTTCCCAATGTATTTTAGAATACATTGTAGGATAAGATAGGCACAAATTCAAATAGGTCTATAGCATCCCATTCACAAACAAATGGGAAATAGTAGTCAATAAGTATTTGGTTCAATTTTTGAGCGGTTATAATCAAAAGCATTGAAAGACCTAAAATGAAAATTAAATATATGTGCCACCTTCACCCTTAGATGTTGCATATAGATAGGAAGGAGGAGTGAAGGGGGGCCTCACAGGAAATGCATTATGAGCGCAAAAATTTATTCAGTAGAATAGACAGATCTATTTTCAAGTAGAGGAGATGTTGAAGATGTTACAAGAAAAATTTAAGGCCAAAAACAGAGAAGTCGTTCCCAATGGGAGCGAAAGTTTGTTTGCAACTGAACAAGGAGAGACTACAAGATCCTAATAGGAAGAAAACGGCTATGTAGTATGGTCCTTTCCAGATATTAGAAAATATGGGAAATAAGACCTGCAAACTTATTATTCCCCCATACATATGCATTTACTTATTAGTGAATGTGGAGAATCTCAATCTCTCTGAGTCTTTCATGTTGGATTAGGAGGAGGATTAGGTCCTACCTTCCATAGAGAACTTAGTACCAGATGCTCATGTAGAGTTAGGAGAGGACATTATTTTATAGAAGATGTCCAAAACTGCAAAACAAGGGTAGCATGTGGCTTATTGGATTGAAAAAAAAAACTTCAAGACAAATCATAGTGGTACTCCAAGGAAAATGAAAAGAAACCATTTTGTCCCCTCAATCAATAAATATTTTGGGCACCAAAATCCTTCGTAAATGAGGATTTATTATCCTTATTCGATCATTATATTATTTTTCATCTATGATGATGCCTTTTGGAGTTGAAACAAATTAGAGGAATCAGTGGGAAGGATCATTTTAACAAGTCTTGGTTTGGAGAATTGGGGTTGGGAACCTTTTGGAGCCATTTTGAGGCATCAAATGGATGTTTTTTGGGTTAAAAAATTCCCACTATAGCATTGGACCCTAAACATTGATCTAAAATTAGACACCTTTCCAAAAATACAAAAATTGCATCAACAAAATATTGAATGCAAAAGTTGTTCCTTCAACAAGTTAAATTATGATGTTGACGAGGATGTCATGTCAATCGCTATCACTTGTGCAAATGGGGTTAACAATGTGTGAAATTTGTGTCGTGGTGAATTGTTCCAGTGTTAAATATCCATGGAAATTTACAATTCCTCCATAAATTTTTAAACTATTGAATCAAAATTAGTATTAGAAAAAAGTTGAGTTTTCCCACTTATTCGATCAGCCCACACTATGTGCAAATGATCAATCGAGATTAGAAACTATGCTTTAAAAAAAAATGCAAATTGATATCTAGAGTGCATAAATTAATTACCTACTCAAGGGGGCAGGGATTTGTATAAATTTTGGCTAGTATGGTGGGTATGAGTAATAATAACTATTAAATCTACATATTTACATTTTTACTACTATTTATTAAGCATTTAAGAACACATAAATAATGGTGTGCAGTAACACTTGCTAAGTATATTTATTTACAGGTGAGTTGAGCGTTGTTAGGTTTGGTTTCCTCCTGTGACTTCCTACTCTTCCCTCCCTACTGTGCGAGCCTTCCTCTCATGTCCCCTCCGGAGCCTCCTCCGAGCGGGGTGCATGATGCTCCTCTCTCAACATCACATGATGCTACTTCAAATGACTCTACATCTAATAAAGCTTAAATGAATTTCATTGCCTCTAATGTCCCTGATGAACTAGCCACTGCATTTTCTTCCCTCATCTCATCTATGGGACCTTCACTCCCTCGGCTTGCGCTCTCAAAGTTAGTTAAGAAGCTATATGATATGTCAGATATTTTCCTCCCTTCATCTATTCCTCACAGAGCTTCTATCTCTATAGTTGAAAGAGGGCTAGTTGGATAGTTTACAGGACTATGGCCTTCCCCAAAAACTATGCAAAAATGGTTGGAGCACAACTAGTTACAATCAATCCAAGGGAAAGTATCCATTAGATTTTGTGGAAGAGGATTATTTTCCTTCCATATTTAATCCAAGGAGGACAGAGACCTGATTTTCTGAAATGGTCCCTACTTCATGGACACTAGAGCACTATATCTTAATCGGTGGAATCCTAATTTTGATCCGGAGTTGGACGTGCCAAGTGTTGTTCATTTTTTGGTTCGACTTCCTCACCTCCCTCTTCACTATTGGGGAGATGACTTCAAATCCATCAAAAATGCACTTGGTAAATACATTGACAAGAGTGAACCCAAAGAAAATATGCACACATGTGCTCAAATCTGCATTGAAGTACAACTCGGTAAAGGACTTCCAGAAGTAGTCAAACTCAAATTCGATAGTTGGAATAATGTGAAAAAATTTTATTATGAGAGAATTCCATTCAAATGTAAGGTATTCAATGAATATAGTCATTTTTCAATTAGATATACTAAAAATGAAACAGAAGAATATGAAGCTACAAAAGAAACCCAATGGGGACAAGTAAAAAGGAAAAAATCTGGAAACTGTTATCACCAAATTGTGTCCTATTGGGCTGCCTCAATGGTCAACTTGGAGTAACTATCTCATAACAATTTTGACTAAGTATTAGCCTCTTTGGCCTGAGAGGGCTCTCTCAACTTATCAAAGGATTTACTCAATTAGGTCTTAAAACATATGGCTAAATATGTGAGTATAATTGTTATCACCAAATTGAGTTCTTTTTGGGTTGCTTCAATGGTAAACATGGAGTAACTCAATAGGAACTCAATTTGGTGATAAAAGAAACAAAAACACCAAACTACCCTCTTATTCAATTTATGTTGTGCCTCCTCCTCTCCCTAAAAAACGCTAGAGAAACCTTCCTCTTCCTCTCTTCCTTCCCATCCTCTAGATTCGAATCACTTTGTTTTGTTATCCTCTCCCCCCCTGCCACCTTCTCTTGAATCTCTCATACCCCCTCTTCTACCTTTGGTCTCTTTTTTTTCCCCTCCAACATCCACCTTTGGCCTCTCCAATCCTTCTTTGCTCCCTTTTCCCCCTTCTCCTCCTCCTTTCGCTATTCCTACCATTCCTTACTTCAATCGAGTCCTTACTAGTACTCAATCAAAAGTCTCCTTACTTTCATCTAACTTCCAAAAAAAACTTGGAATAAAATCCAACAAAGAATTGAGAGATGAGTAAGTAATCAAATAAATGGCATTAGGTATGCAGCAAGCCATGGAGACATTTATGGGAAAAAAAATTGGAGTCAAAGGAAAGAAATAGAATAAACCAAGAGGGAAAGGTCCCTCAAATATAACCAACAACAAATAATGAATATAGTCTCTTGGAATTGCAGAGGTCTCGGTCACTTCTCAAAGGTGAATGTTGTAAAAGGTTTAATCAAAGCATAAACTATGACACTTATCATGTTTCTAGATACCAAAATATCGAAACAATACATGTTCCAAAACATTCAGAAAACAAAAAATTATGAAGTAATTTCTATCTCATCCATAGGAGAATCAGGAGGTATCAACACATGGTGGGATAAAGCATCATGGGTGCTAATATACCACGCCAAAAGTTCACATTGGTTAAGGACCGATCTACAACACATATTTTACAGAATAAACATAAGTCTCTTCAAAATATATGTTCGAGCGTGCTATAGAGATAAATAGCACTATTGGAGATCTTTGGAGGAACACCTCAACTCTTCCTCTTTATTTCCCATTATTCTAGGTGGTGATTTAAATCTAGTTTTGCATGCAAAATAAAACAAGTGTGGATGTTTTCTGGCAGATCCATATAGAAATAAACTAGAAGAGATCATGGAAGAAAACAATCTCATGACATTGTTCCTAAAAACAGAAAATTCACATGGAGAAATAAATGTTCTGGCATGGGAAATATTAAAGAAATAATAGACATAATTTTATTGCAAGACTCCATCATTGCAAAATAAAGTAATAACATCAAGGATAATTTCTTCAGCAGTGTCAGATCACAATCCAATTTCCATTTTTTGGGGGGAGGGAGAGAACCTCAGACCCCTTCCCTTAAAAAAAAATCCTTTATGGAGTAAGCATGAGGAATTTTATGCTATCTTAAAGGAAATATTGGAAAATAACATCAATGGATCCCAAGGATTCAAATGGGAAACTAAAATAGGAGAAACTAGAATTTAATTAAAGGATTGGGAAAAGACTAAAATATAGGGAGCCACAAAAAAAGAAATTCGAGTTACAACATCAATTAGACACCCTCCAAAAAACAATGGAAGATGAGGAAGACACCAAAGAACATATCTTGCAAGAGAAATCCCTTCAGTGGGACATATATAAAAACAATAGAGTAGAAAAGGAAACTTGGAGACTGAAGTTGAGAAGTCTTTGGGTTCAGGAAGGAGACCAAAACACATCCTTCTTCCACAATTCAAAAAGGAAAAAAAAAATCAAAAACCACATAGCAGAAATTATAGGAGTAGATGGAAAATATATTAGAGGACAAGAAGAATTAAAAATAGAAGGTTATCAACACTTCAAGAGTTTTATGTCCGTTGATCTCGACTAATCAAATAGTGGGAATTTTACAAGGCACGTGTCGAATAAGGTCACCTCTGAAGAAAATAAGAAAATAATGAGAGAAATAGAAGAAGAGGAGATTAATTGTGTGATTTAGTCCCTCCAAATAGACAAGTTAGCAAAGCTAGATCGATTTTCCTTCTCTTTTTATAGATATTTTTGGAATATCATTAAAAGAGATCTTCTAAAAATGATTTTCTAGACCTGCTTGAAAAATAAAATCAGGGGTTTTGCCAACTCTATCTTTGTGGCCTTAATTCTGAAGAATGTGAAACCAACCTCCTTCCAAAGCCTCAGGCCTATCTCTTTATGCAACGCATCATACAAAATAATTTAAAAAAAAATGGCCAATAGGATCAAGCCACTTTTGCAGGGTTTGATTTCATAAAACCAAGGGGGATTCATTCCAGGGAGACAAATCATAGACAACGTATTAGTAGTTCAAGAGGATCTTCATTCAAGCCTTTTAAATGGAGAGCAAGGTTTCATTCTAAAGCTAGACATGGTTACTCCCTTTGACCGAGTGAATCTAGAATTCCTATCAACAGTCCTAAGAAAATTTGGCTTCTCCAAATACCTTATTTACATGATTCAATCATTCACTAAAGGACCATGGATAACCCCTTTAATAAATGGAAGACCAAGCCAATTCTTCCAAAGTAACAGAGGTTTGAGGAAAGGTTGTCCCCTTTCACCTTTCCTCTACATCTTGATGGTGGAAGCACTCATAATCAATTTAGATCAATGTAGAAGAAATGGCTCCATTACAGGTATATCTATCAAAGTCAGAATAAAGAGCATCAACCACTCCCTTTCTGCAGACAAAACTCTATTTCTTGGGGGTGCCTCTTGCATAGTTTCTCGAAGGTTCAAAAATATCTTGGATGAATTCTTGGAGGTATCAATATTTCTAATCAACCACTCAAAGTGTAGAATTTATGGCTGGAATGTGCCAATCACAACGCTTCAACGAATTTCCCAAATTTTCAGTGTACCCTTTCAAAGCAACTAGACTCAATTTAAACATCTAGGACTACCAATAATGAAAAATAATTTGAAAACTGAAATGTGGAACAACATTATAGACAAAATGAAGAGAAAATTTCTTGGGTAGGGAATCCTTTGGCTCAACCTAGTAGAGAAAGTTATTTTAATTAAGGTTTTCTTATTGTAGAAATTATATACAATATGCATGTATATATTTGGACTCTCCTAATCTCACAATATTTATCTTCTTGCAAAATACAAAATCCTTCCACTATAATTCTTGCGGAAATTTAATCAACAATTGCAAAACACATGAAGCAATAAAAACACACATAACACAATTGTTTAACAGGAAATCCTAAAGCTGAAAAACCCAACTATCATATATTATGTATCATGGAGATCATGTAAAAATCCTCATACAAAGCTTAGTACATCAAGCTCTCAGTACAATACAATCGTCACACACTAATCAGAATAAATCTGCAAATCCATGCACCGATTTCTTGCCCCATGATAGCCTGCCTCCACTATGCAATCCAAGCTGATTACAAAGACCAATTCGATGCAATCCCACTCTCCTTGACTGCATGATTATCATTGGAAACTCAAATGTATATGTAGATGCAATCCATGCATCACTATGGTCACAACAGATAGTCTATCTCACCCTTTCACCTATCTCTGCACTAGGTCTCCACTGGATCTGACATGAACTGTAGTTAACTGCTGTATTGTTCAATTGATTAATGAGTTATTATTTGTGAATTAATTAACTAATTAATTCACTCCACTCTCACTAGTGTATCATTCAGTTAGATTAGATACAACTAACTCAACTGAGTCTAACTGAGTTAAACTGAATACAACTCCATGAACTACTCTTCCAACTCTATCATAACTTTTCCACTTCAGTTCTAACTGAGTCCTCCATGCATGAACTCCATTAAACCCTTAGGAATTTTGTAATTCCTTCATCCCACTAATTTAACAAATCTATATACTAAAATTAAGTGCTCCAAGAGAATAAGTTGTTTTTTAGAGTCTGATTATTATTAAGAGCTAATAATAATTGACATGCATCTATTTTTAGATTGACGATCTATAAATAGACTTCGCCCAATATTCTAAAAATATAATTTCATTTATTGTTCACATTTGACCAACCATCTACAAATGGCCTCTTGCTACATATATAATATGCTCACCATGTCTAAAAATAGACATACACCTAAAAATAGCTTGTGTCGGCCCCACCTAGTTTAGGTGATTATTTTCCAACTAGGATCAAGGATGATGTTTCAAGATGCCTCCTTCACTGTTTCTTGTTGCAAACTTCAACACTCTCTCTCAACAAGAAAGGATTGTCTTTGCATGCGACATGCAACTCCATGCATTCGCCCTGCAACCTTTGCTGCAACACTTCCGAAACTGAAAGGCTCCAAACAACTCAATCAGTCTAATGCATCTTTCATCAAAGTCTTCGACTTCTGCTTAATTACTGCACATGTATTTAGGAACCACTGCGCTGTTGAACTCTGCACCCCTGCACTCTACACTTGCTATCAACTCTGAACCGGGCTCCAATATCCGACACTATCACTTTGATTTTCCTGCATCAATCCAACTGATCATGCTACTGTTGGTCTGTGGGCTCCTCGTAGCCAGGTTCAATTCATGAGATCCACATCATCTCAATGAATCATGCTTATAAATCTCCTCTTGGGATTACTCATGCATGTCGCCCCACCTCTCACCTAGTGGTATAGCTGCATGCACTCCCTCTGCCCATCTGGCATGAAATTTCTCTGCATGAGTGGTTGCTCCTACTCCATGATCCTCATCTTATGGTTGCTCCACATCCCGAGGTTCACTCTTACCTGCATGAAAATATTTCTTCCTCTCAAGATTCAATTGCATGTCTTTCCTGCACTTCCCAACAGTAGGAAACTCCGTAGAAATCCCATATACATCAAATCTATAAATATTCTTATCCATTTTTATTTTTTTAAGCTTGTCTTTAAGCGCCAACTTGCTCTAGTCACTTCTGCTTTGGAACAAATCTGTCAAAGCCTTCCACATAGCATATGGAGTGGATTTCCCATGAATGCTTGAGACAATATGGTCTCTCACACCTTCCAACAGAATCCTCCTCGCCCTTGCTACTTTATTTTTCCATGCATCAAGTACTTCTGCATCTGCCGAAGTGGGCATAGGAACATCTCTCTCAATGAATTCCTTCAAGCCATTATCTTTAAGAACCGCCTCCATCCTGTCCTTCGAGGCTATGTAGTTAGAGTTTCCCTTGATTGAATACTCCAACCACAACCCATTGAAAGACATTTCAATGTATACTCAACTGTCACACCAAGAAACTTCTGCAACAAATTCGAATTTCTCCACTAGCACAAAACTCAGCACTGCTTCACAATTGCAATCTCCAGTAATTAACACAGCTCTGATACCATGTAGAAATTATATACAATATGCATTTATATATCCGGACTCTCATGATCTCACAATATTTATCTTCTTGCAAAATATAGAATCCTTCCGCTATAATTCTTGCGGAAATTTAATCAACAATTGAAAAACACATGAAGCAATAAAAACACACATAACACAGTTGTTTAATGGGAAATCCTGAAGCTGAAAACCCCAAATATCATATATTATGTATCATGGATATCATGTAACAATATTCATACAAAGCTTAATACATCAAGCTCTCAATACAATACAATCGTCACACACTAATTAGAAGAAATCGGATCAACAATTGAAAAACACATGAAGCAATAAAAACACACATAACACAGTTGTTTAATGGGAAAGCCTGAAGCTTAAAACCCAAACTATCGTATATTATATATCATGGATATCATGTAACAATACTCATACAAATCTTAGTACATCAAGCTCTCAGTACAATACAATCATCACACACTAATCAAAAGAAATCTGCAAATCCATGCACCAATTTCTTACCCCCTGATAGCCTGCCTCCACTGCGCAATCCAAGATGATTACAAAGACCAATTCAATGCAATCCCACTCTCCTTGACTGCATGATTATCATTGGAAACTCCAATGTATATGTAGATGCAATCCATGCATCACTATGGTCACAACAAATAGTCTATCTCACCCTTTCACCTATCTCTGCACTGGGTCTCCACTGGATTTGACATGCACTGTAGTTAAATGTTGTATTTTTCAGTTGATTAATGCGTTATTATTTTTGAATTAATTAACTAATTAATTCACTCCACTCTCACTAGTGTATCATTCAATTAGATTAGATACAACTAGCTCAACTAATTCTAACTGAGTTATACTGAATACAACTCCATGAACTACTCTTCCAACTCTGTCATAACTTTGCCACTTCAGTTCTAACTCAGTCCTCCATGCATGAACTCCAGTAAACCCTTAGGAATTGCATAATTCCTTCAACCCACTTATTTAACAAATATTTATACTGAAATTAAGTGCTCCAAGAGAATAAGTTTTTGTTTAGAGTTTGATTATTATTAAGAGCTAACAATAATCGACATGCATCTATTTTTAGATCGATGATCTATAAATATACTTCGCCCAATATTCTAAAAACAAAATTTCATCTATTTTTCACATTTGACCAACCATCTACAAGTAGCCTCCTGCTACATATAGCATATTCTCACCATGTCTAAAAATAGACATACACCTAAAAATAGCCTGTGTGGGCCCCACCTAGTTTAGGTGATTATTTTCCAACTAGGATCAAGGATTATGTTTCAGGATGCCTCCTTCATTGTTTCTTGTTGAAAAATTCAACACTTATATTCACTTCCATCCTATCAGTTTTATATAGTATAAGCTCCTGCAAGTATTCATAAACAAATTGAGTTGGTCTTAAGAGGCTTCCTTTGGCATGGAGGAAAAACAAAAGGTAAAAAATTTAGTCTTGTCAATTGGAAGCAAGTTATTACACCCTATGTGTTGGGAGGAATTTCAATAAGGCTACCTGGCTTGATGAATATTTCTCTCAGAGAATGGCTTGGAGATTGATCAATGGTACTCCGAGCTACTGGAAGCAAATCTTAGAGGCTAAATATTTAAATTTCTCTTGCTTATTTCTTCCAAGAAAAAGGATTCCTCTAAGACCATGTTTGTAGTTTTGGAAACTTTTTAAGAAAGTGATCACAATGATCTTCAAGAATGTTTCAAGAATCCAAAAATGAGGAAAATACATTCACATATGGAAGGAAAGTATAATGGGACATCCACCAATCTCAAAACATAAAGAAATTCAGCCTTTAATGGATTAGATGAATAAGAATGGAATAAAATAGTTGGATCATATCTCCTAATTGTCTCAAGAAAATGGAATTTTGACTAGTTGGAAATCCCCTCCTATCTCTCCAACCCTTTTTCTACAGTGGGAAACATTAACCTGCCTTTTAAAAGGTATGGCACCTCTTAAACAAGGTCAACAGGACACATTTAGATGGAATCCAACAGCCTGAATGTTCAGTGTAAAGTCATGGTACATCAAGCTCCAAGACCAAGGGATCAATCAATCTTGGCCCCTTTGGAAAATAGTGTGGAAAACAGAATATCTTCAAAAAATAATGATTTTCATATGGACTGTCCTAAAAGGTAAGATATTAACAACTGATAATTTAAAAAACAGAGGCATAATTTGTCCTTCAATATGTCCCATGTGCAACATTGAATAAGAAACCATAAATCACTTTTTTATCAGTTCTAATTTCGCAAAGGCTTGTTGGAATCAACTCATCGGCGCTATGGAAATTGAATTAAACATCACCCAAATCACTGAGGACTTCTACTCAAATTGGAGGAATTTATTTCCATACTCTTCTAAAAGTAAGAATACTATTAAAAGATTCTGGATAATCTTGCCTTATTTTCTCATTTGGAAACTCTGGCTCGCAAGAAATAAGCAGATATTTCAAGATATAATACCAAATCCAAATAAAGTCACTACCATGGCTTGGTATTTAGCAGTTGAATTCCTTTTCTCAAAAGGAATAAAAAAATTTGACAATTCCCTACTCCAATTTGAGGAAAGATATTGGATTTATTTAGTTGCTAAAATACAGATATACTCCCCATTAAAAAACAGGAAACCCAAACTCAATAACAAGTTATGGAAAGTCAGATTAAAGGAAGAATAATTTCTCAAGTGGTTCAACACTCTAAAGCGTTCCTATGTGTTTTTTGATGGTGCTTCTAAATCTAATCTGGGAAAAGTTGGGGTGGGAGGCTAAATATGGAATATAGAGAAAAATTCAAGCTTGGAATTCGAATGGGTCTTGGCACTACATCAAACAACAAAGTAGAAGCATATGGTATGTTATTAGGATCTCAAATTTTGAGGAAGGAAAATATTACAAACTTGGTTATCTTTGGAGACTCTTACATAATTATCCAGCAAATGGTGAATAATACAATTATGAAGAATGTTGAGTTAGCACAAATAATTCTCCGAACCAGTGCAAATATGGTTATTTTAGTGAAAATAAAAAAATTGCAGACTCCTTTGCAAACAGAGCAGTTCAAAGAATCAAGGCCAAGTCAAAATAGGAAAAAATGTCAAATTTCAAATCATTCCATAAATTCACTCTACATATCAGCACAGAATTTATGAAATTCTACAAATACATCTCTAATAATATGCTCCTGAAGTATATCAAAATATTTTATTCAAAATCCCCTTGTTTTATCCCCTCCTTTCTACCTAAGCACATCCTCTTTTTCATGACAAATATCCCTCTGCACTATGACTGTTAGGTCCCTATATTACTAGTATAGTCCCTTGTTGTTGTTATTGTAACCCCCTTATTGTTATTATTGTACCCTTGTAACCCCCATATTGTTATTATTGTGCCCTCAAATTATTATTGTTAGGTCGGCTAGGAATACATTGTGGCCCCACTAGGATTACATTGTGACCCCATGGACTCCTATATATAGAAAGGAGGTTTTGTAATTTGAATCATCCAAGAATTGTTCATTCATGTAATGTATTGGAGGTTTCCCCCTCGAAGTGGCTTATTTCAAAGGCGTTTATATCTCTTTTCTTCTCTTTTTGGAGTTGGTTTCACAACATTTGGTATCAGAGCTTTGAGATTCTAGGGTTTCGCTGCCCCAAACAGGTCATCGTGGCATTTTCACTATAAATGTTTTTCTGTGAAGGTTCAGAATATGAAATTTTTATAGTGCGATGCCAAAATCCGGAGGAACATCTTCGCAAAATTTCAGAGCTTTGTTCACAATATTTTTGAAGATATGATCTGTGCAAGTTAGATCATCTTGCAGGCTCCTGAATTTAACCTAAACAGGTCATCGTGGTATTTTCGTAATAAATTTTTTTCTACAAAGGTTCAAAATCTAAAATTTTTAGAGTACGAAGCCACAATCCTGAGGAACATCATCGCAAAATTTCAGATATTTTTTCGCAACATTTTCGGAGATATGATCTGTGGAAGTTAGGGCTTTTTGAGGCTTCTAAATTTCATCTCAAAGAGGTGATCGTGGGAAAATATTTATAGCTCTCTCTCTGAGAATCGGATTGGAATGCTATAAAAAGTGGCCACAAGTACACAGAATGTAGTTTTTTTCTATCAATTTCAAAGCCAAAGGAGGAAACAGTGACACGTGGCAAGTCATACAAGTTAGCTCTACTGAACCAGTCCCTCTACTGAACCAGTCCAAAATTGGGTCATTGTGGGATATTGGACGTAACTTTGTCTTAAAGAATCCAAATCGGATCAGACCTGTGGCATTTGAAAGAAGCTTCAGAGGGCTACAACAGGGATGAATTTCAGATATTGAGGATCTGAAATTATATAGATAATTCAATTTCAATATCGAGCTCCTCAAAAGAAAGTAAAAGGTGTGTATTTTTTTTTCCGAATTGCATACGTCTTGTTTGAAGAATCAAGTTGAATTTATTTCAAGGGAATATTGTAGAATAGATATCAGTATTGGATTCTAAAATGGTCCCAAAAATAATTCAACACCCATTAAACCTTTAGAAAGCTCTACTATGACTCATGAAGACGAAGAATGGCAACATGACATATCAAAATTACAAGAGGAAGTGCAACAAATTTCGCTCTCGCAAAAAGCAACAAAAAATGACATGGAGTTTTTGAAGAAAGGCATGGAAACTAAAATGGATGGTTTGAATAAAGGCATGGATGGTTTTAAGAATGGCATGGACTCTAAGATAGATGGCATGGAATCTAAGATAGATGGCATGGAAGTTGGCATGGAATCTAAGATGGATGACATGGAAGCTAAGATCGATGAGAAAATGGAAAACATGAAGAATGATCTAAAATTAGACATGGAAGGTTTGACAAAGTTGATACAAGAAATGTTTCCTAATGGTGAAAATATAGTAGAGGAAACTCGTGATGAGAACAAAATAAATGTTAATCGTGATTTCATAAAATCTAATGTTGGCGGGAAGAACCACCATATTCCAAAAATGGATATGAGGAAGTTTGATGGAAAGGATCCTCTAACATGGATACTACAGATGGAGCAATATTTTGATCTCCATAATGTGAAAAACACACAAAAGTTACGCATTGCAACTTTACATTTAGAACAAAATACATTTGTATGGTATCGATGGCTTTGCTCCCGTAAAAAAATTGTCACTTGGTCAATTTTTACGGAGGAAATGATAGCACATTATGAGGATACAAAGAGAAACAACTTCTTTAGCCAATTGATAAATCTCAAACAAAAGGGTTTAGTGGGGGAGCACATTGAGGACTTCCAAAAATTGAATATAAGGGTAACTGATATTCCAGAGGAACACAATATTGATCTCTTCATAGGCACTTTAAAGGATAACATCCAACATGAAGTTCGCGTTTTGGAACCTGATTCATTGGAGAAGGCATTCAGGTTGGCAAGAAAAGTTGAATGTAAAATTGTGGCGACAAGGAAGCCTACCACTCAATTCTATAAAGAAGGAAGTGTTGCTACGCCTAGATTTCCACAACCTACAAGGTTGACACCACAACAATTGGAAGAAAAAAGAACAAAAGGGCTTTGCTACAGTTGTGATAGAAAATACACTAAAGGTCATAAGTGTGCTGAGAAGAAATTATTTTACATATATTGTGAAGAGGAAGAAGAAAATGAACAAGAAGAGGATATACACCAGGAACCAACCCAATAAGAGGAAGAAATGAGTCCGACCATATCGTGCAATGCATTGGAAGGAATTACCACTCCTCAAACTCTCAAGATAGAAGGACATATCAAGAAGAAAAAGGTAATATTGTTGATTGATTCAGGTAGTACTCATAATTTTATTCATTATAAGGTAGCCAAGGAGTTGAATTGTTTCCTATACCCAGCACCAGAATGTCAAGTGATGGTTTCAAATGGAGGAACTATAAATTTCTTTGGAAAATGCCATAATATCAAGCTAACCATGGGGGAATATGTATTGAATAGTCCAATGCTTTCCATTCATATGGGAAGTGTTGATGTTGTACTAGGAGTACAATGGTTACAATCTTTGGGGATGGTAGCTTTCAATTTTCAAGAACTTTTCTTGAATTTGTTTTTTTATTCATAAGGAAAGGAAGTTGAATTATGGGGTATTGTAGGGAAGCTGGGAAAGATAATAAGCTATAATGTCATGACAAAGCTTCTAAAGAAATAACAATGAGGCATAATTGCACAATTATGCTCACTAGAAGTTCCAACATCAAAATCATCTATTTCTGCAGATCTCCAAAAAGTCTTGGACAATCATTCCAAGGTGTTTGAAACTCCCAAAGGACTCCCACCTATTCGTGATCATGATCATGCTATTCATTTGATTTCAGGAAGTGTTCCTCCAAACATCAGGCCTTATAGATATCCTTATGTCCAAAAGAGCGAAATTGAACGTATGATTGCAGAAATGTTAGAGGCGGGTATAATTCAACATAGTCAAAGTTCTTTCTCTGCTCCTGTAGTATTGGTACACAAGAAGGATGGATCATGGCGAATGTGTCTGGATTATAGGGAGCTCAATAAGCTCACCATTAAAGATAAATTTCCCATTCCTATGATTGATGAATTATTGGATGAATTAAATGGAGAAATTTATTTTACCAAGTTGGATCTTCGTTCAGGATATCATCAAATTAGAATGAAGACTGAAGATATTCCAAAAACAACATTTCGAACTCATGAGGGTCATTATGAATTTTTGGTCATGCCTTTTGGCCTTACCAATACACCTTCTACATTTCAAGGGTTGATGAATTCCATTTTCAAACCCTTCCTTAGAAAATTTGTGCTAGTATTTTTTGATGATATACCAATCTACGGTAGGTCTTGGAAGGATCATGTTGAACATGTTGACAGGGTGCTCAAAATATTGCAGGAGAAACAATTATATGCAAAAACATCCAAATGTTTCTTTGGAGTACAAGAGGTGGAATATCTGGGTCATATTGTATCTCACGAGGGTGTTAAGGTATATCCTAACAAAATTAAAGCCATTAAGGAATGGAAAGTCCCCACAACCATAAAGAAGTTGCGAGGATTTCTTGGGTTAATAGGGTATTATCAAAATTTTGTTAAAAATTATGGGAGAATAGCAGCACCTCTAACAACATTATTGAAGAAAGATGCATTTTCATGGACTCCTGAAGAAACTAAGGCCTTTGAACATCTTAAAGAGGCAATGTGCCTAGCACCAGTCTTATCTATGCTAGACTTCACAAAAACCTTTATTGTGGAATGTGATGCCTCAGGAAATGGAATTGGTGCTATTTTAATGCAAGAAGGAAGACCCATTGCTTTTTAAAGTTGTCCAATCAAAGGAAAGTATTTACAAAAACCTATTTATGAGAAGGAAATGTTAGCAATACTACATGCACTAAAGAAATGGAGAAATTACCTAATGGGAAGACACTTCAAGGTAAAAAAGGATCATGATAGTCTTAAACACTTTTTGGAACAAATACTATCTTCAGAAGAGCAGCAAAAATGGGTCACAAATATTTTGGGTTATGACTTTGAAATAATATACAAAAAAGGGAAGCTAAATGTTGTTGCAGATGCACTCTCAAGAAAGAATGAAGAGGTGGAAGCATTGCTTTGTGCCATTTTGGTTATCCAACCAAATTGGATAACCGAAGTAAGAGATGAATGGTAGAAGGACGAAGAAGTGTGGACACTCATTCAAAAGTTGCGGCAAGATCCTACTACATCTGATACATTTAGTTGGAAAAATGATTCCTTATGGTACAAATATCGCTTATATATTTGTAAGAATTCCTAACTAAAACAAAAGATTCCTTTGGAATTGCACACTTATCCTTTAGGAGGACACTCAGGATTTTTAAAAACTTACCACAGGGTGAAGAAAGATTTTTTTTGGGATGGCCTTAAATATGATATTCAAAATTTTGTGGTGGAATGTTTGGTTTGCCAGCAAAATAAAGTTGAGACTATTAGGACCCTAGGTCTTCTACAACCTTTATCCATTCCAAGTCAACGTTGGGAGGAGATTTCAATGGATTTTATCACAGGTTTACCTATGTTCGAAGGAAAGAGTGTCATCATGGTGGAAGTTGATAGATTTACCAAGTATGCACACTTTTGTGCATTATCTCCTCCATTTAAAGCAAGTACAGTTGCTACTACATTTATGGACACAATTCAAAAGCTACATGGAAACCCAAGGGTTACTGTGAGCAACAAAGATCCCATTTTTACTGGAAATTTTTGGAAGGAGTTATTTTCTTGTTTGGGTACTCAATTAGCTCATAGCTCATCTTATCATCCTCAATCTAATGGTCAAACTGAGATAGTAAATAAATGTTTGGAAGGATATCTTCTTTTTTTTGTATCTGATAAACAAACATAATGGGTCAAGTGGTTACCTCTCGCTGAATGGTGGTATAACACTTCCTTCCATACTGCAGCAAAAATGACCCCATTTATGGCACTTTATGGATATCATCCACCATCCATCACATCATATTTAAGAGAAAATTTGAAGGTTCAAGAAGTGGAAGATCACATTGAGCATCAACAAGAAGTTCTCCAACTCTTAAAGGACAACTTGAATTTGGCACAAAATCGAATGAAACAACAGGCAGATCAACATCGCAGCGAGAGAAGTTTTGATGTAGGAGACTGGGTATTTTTACAGCTACAACCATACAAACAAATGTCCCTCAAGCAAGCTAAGAAGGATAATAAATTATCGCCAAAGTACTATGGTCCTTACAAGGTGTTGCAAAATATTAGTACTATGGCATACAAATTGGAGCTTCCTGCTTCTTCACGAGTGCATCCAATTTTCCATGTTTCATGCTTAAAGAAGGTTATAGGTGAAAATATTCCAGTTCAAACAATATTTCCAGAACTTGATGAGGAAGGAAAAATCATATTGGAACCTGAAGCGGTCACAGAAACAAGAACTCGACAGCTACGGAATCTATCAATTTTAGAGTATCTCATCAAGTGGAAGAACTTACCCACTGAAGATTCTACATGGGAGGATGATAATTTTATACAGAAGCACCCAGAGCTACTCAAGCGTTGATGACAACACTTTTGTGAAGGAGAGGGGCATGTTAGGTCCCTATATTACTATTATAGTCCCTTATTATTGTTAGTGCAACCCCCTTATTGTTATTATTGTGCCCTTGTAACCCCCATATTGTTATTATTGTGGCCTTAAATTATTATTGTTAGGTTGGCTAGGATTACATTGTGGCCCCACTAGGATTACATTGTGACCCCATGGACTCCTATATATAGAAAGGAGGTTTTTTAATTTGAATCATCCAATAATTGTTCATTCATGTAATGTATTATAGGTTTCCCCCTCGAAGTGGCTTATTTATAAGGCATTGATATCTCTTTTCTTCTCTTTTTGGAGCTGGTTTCACAATAGTGACATCGTCATCTTAACTCAAGCACATGTTTGTCTTCTTCCTGAAATCCTGCCCTCTCCTAATATTCTTATACCATTTATCACTTCTAACTCTCTACATTGCTCCATTCCTCTTCTCTATTGTGTGTTTTATCTCTACACATTGTAGTTTTCTTTTGATAGCTACTCTCTCCTCTTCATCAACAATCCTCCTCGCCTGCTAGTCTCCCCATTCAAGTCGACATTTTACCTCTTGCTCCCTCTCCAAAATTTCTGTGGCCTCCCCTGTATGTGTCATTATGGATCAACCCTATTCTATTGCATTCCCTCAGTGCAAGGGGCACAAATTCATGATAGAGCACATGAAGGACCTAAATCAATTGAAGGAGAATAATCGTGTTGAACATGTTGTCATCATGAATAACCTATCAGAATATAGGAAGGACTATGAGAAACTCAACAATCAGTGTGTTCATATGCAAAACATCGTGGATTTTCTGAGAGATGTAATCACCATAAGTGCAAACCATATAAGAATAAAAATAAATAGATAACTTAGAAATGGAACTGAGAGTCATTGTAATAAATCTCACCATCCAATGCCCATCAATAGAACAAACACTAGGAATAAAAAAAATACCATAAAAGGATTTGTTGTACTTGTAAGTTGTAACTAAACACACATATCAAGCTAAATTTTAGTGGGAGTATAGTGGCTTCTATTAAAAAATCCCCCGACTTAAAAAAATAAAAAAAACCGAAACAACGACTGGTTAAATGGTTTGACCATCGCACAATGGACTACAAGACAATTATGCCCAACATTGATTATCTATATGAAAAATTATTTGAAAATAAGGCAGCCAACGGACGTGTTAAAATTAAAAAATGTGCAAACATGGTAGCAACTACAATGTATCGAGTAGGTGGGGCAGCAGTTACAATGTATCGAGTAGATAGGGAAAGTATGGAAGCACACAATATACAATGTATCGAGTAGGAAGGGAAAATATGGAAGCATAAAATATACTTGGGACTAGTCGCAAAGTTAGTCATAACTCCAACCAACTGCTGCACCAACAGCTCGTAATATTTGTTCAACAAACCATTTGGAAACTGTAAGCACCATTATCATCCCATTCCTCCTCATCTCGATCTTCTTGTGAAATGATATTCTAATGTCCATGAGACTAAAAATAGTTTATGGGACTATGAGTTCCCTGTTTTCACCTTTTGCATTTCAGTCCTTATCTTATTCAAATTGATGATGAACTGGCCCAACCTTCCAACAATCCCATCGCTGAAAATAAAATGCTAAGAACCTGATGCTAACATCTTCCCATAACTTTCCCTGGTGTCTTTGAAAGCATCGCATTCCAAAATGAAATTTTTTTCCAATTCCACTTCCCGAAATGTGAAAAATGTACACACTTGTTCTTCCCAAGCTTATTTAGGCCTTTTCCACCATATTTTTTCACACCAAAGTTGATGCAAGTTGGTTCTTAATTGAAAAATAAGAACCTTTTCCCTCCATGGAATTTTAGCTCCAATGTACTCTTTTTATTGGAGATCATATATAGGGTTGAATTCTTCAATGTAGTACTTATTCTCTCTACCCAACTCTTTTCCCCATACCTCTTTACGAAACTTCTCCATAAAATTTTTTTTAGCTCCTTGCTATTTGTGGGACAAGCATTGAGGTTGATATTCAATTTTTGCATCCATGTGTATTTTTATCTCATCCATGTTTTGTTTCTTTCACTCATGCTTTCCTTGAAGATAACATTAGGCCATCTACCTACTCCCATTTTCTCAATTCTTTTTAGATAATTTATGAGTCACACCATATCAATTGCTTCAATGGGAGTTGCTCCTATTTCACTCAACATTATCTCTTAAGGTACCAAAATGTTTATTTTGAACTTGCTCATGATCATGCGTTTTTGGATTTTCTCAATTTGCTTCCATTTTGAGACAGAGTTGCTGCTAGCCCATAATTCACACCCATATAGCATCATTGGACAAACTAGGAGTCCAAAAATCACTTTAATCGTTTTCCAATCCCATAACTCTCCCTCTCTACATCTGTTTTGAAGAGCATATAATGCTTTCCACCCTCCTAAGATTCTCTTCTTTCTACATTCCTCCCAATTAAGTTTGTTGTTGAGATCAATCTCGAGGCATTTGTATTTATTTACTTCTTCAAGAATGTTTCATTCAAAGAAGAACGTATGCTAAATTTACTTCATTTTATTAGAGAAAATCATTATTTTGGTCTTGGTAATATTGACTTGCATCCCCACTTCTCTACAAAAATGCTCAAGGGCATATAGGTGCATCTGCAACCCATGGGCCAATTTAGAAATGAATACAAGATCATGAGCATATAAAAGAAGATTTATCAAAAACTCCCCCAACTAAACACCATCCCCACCTTGCAAATTTAGCCACTTGTTACACAGCATTTTGTCACCGTCCCTGCAATCCCTCGTCCCGTACATTGGAGGACTACTCTCGTGACTTGTGAATAGTAAAATGTCTTGAAAATACCTTGATGGCATCCTTCTTCATAAGGGCAAGAATTATCCTTGAGAACATTTCCTCAGAAAAGCCCCAAAAACCCATGTTTTGGCATTGGCGTGAGTAGCTAGTTCACCCCTCGCGCCAATGGGGAAAATATACACTAGTGGGCACACCAGCTAGCGCTATGTCCCTGTGTTGTACCTGTGCCAACCTATTTTGGAATGTTTTTTTAACAAATTGAGGTGGAAGTTTCCTTTAACTACCTTGGGAATGAATCATCAAAAAGAGGTTGGGTTGTTTGGCTCTGGATCTCCTTGTTTAGGAAGATGTTTTCCACCTCTCATAGAACCTTCCTAAGAGATAGGACTCTCCCCCATGATTATAGGGAGCCTAACCTCTCCTTATCCCTCTATAAAAGCCTACCCTTTCCATTTGCTAGCAAGTTGAACATTTGGGAAGAAAACTATAGTTGAGTGACTACTGAGAGCAAAGCCAAGGAGAACCCCGTAAGAGAGAGAGCCTTGTCCAAATTCCCGACAAGCTTCATGAGACACGCTCCACTGGATGCCCTGCTGACGGAAGAATACGACGTCGAAACTTGGTTGTAATCTTTATTTTATATCTTAATATATGCTTGACTATGTTATTGGTTCCATCGTTGTATTTCTTGTTTTTGTAATGAAATTTGATTCAATATTTTTTGACTAATTGATAGTTACATGCTTGGGTTATTACGTTGTATTGCCTTTTTTTTCCTTTGTATGTGTACAAGTTTCCGAACGCGGTGAGCGAAAGGATTGTGATCTATCAAGCTAGGAATGGGAAGCAACATTTCTTCGTCGACAACAACAGCATAGGACTTGAGGTAGGCCATCTATCATAACTTTGTCTTTTGTAACTAGGAATCAATATCGTAGCGTGTTTTGTTTGTTGCTAGACCCACTATAGGGATAGTGGGATCGCCTTTGTCCGCAGAGGGGATTTACCTCCAAAACAAAGTGGTGACTCTGCTAGGGATCAGTGTGAGTTAGTCCTTCTTCCATTTGGGTTGTATTTTGGATTTTTCTTGTTTTTCTTTTCCTTTCTGGTCTATCTTGCTTGGTTTGAAACCCCTATTCAGCCCCCTGGAGATCAAACCTCTCTCTATTTGTTAAATTTTTCCTTTTTTCTGAGTAACACCCTCTTGGTGCAGTTATTTAGCTGACAGTTGCGCTGACTGGTGTGAGTTGCTCGTTTATAGCCCGCACCATTCCCTGTTTGGCACCGATTACAGCTAAATAGGCACGCCAACCCTGTTAGGTTTTGGGGTTTTCTTGGTTTTGGATTTTTTGAGCCTGAGTTTTGGTCTTGGGTTGTTTTTTCTGACTTGTTGAGTGCTTTAGAGTCATTTTTTACTGAGATCAGCCCTTGTCCTTTATTTTTTTTCCCTTTCGTGTCAGTTTTTCATTTAAGCCCTAGGTCTCTTAGGTGCTTCAACCTGTTGATCCTCCCGTGGGAGTTTCGGGTCCTTGGTTTCCCAGTAAACTTCATTTTTGCTTCTTTACATTCAGCTTTATGGATCCATTTGAGTGATTGCGTTAATTGAGAAATTGTCTTTTCTTTTGTTCAGTTTTACCCTTGTCACTCCAGGCTTAGATTACATGACTTGTTTCGGTCTCTTTTGAGATCTTTTCTTTGATTTGAGGGATTTCGTCATTGGTTTGAGTCTTGTTGTGCTTGCTTTGAGTTGAGTGAAATTGTTTTGTTTCAGCTCTCGCTTCACCATTCTCAAATTGGTGTTTTGATTTATTATTCACATCATTTAGTGCACTTGCTCTGATATATTGAAAAATACCAAAAAAAAAATCTTTTGCATTCTTGATTAGCATAGTGAAAATTGGAAAATCTTTCGCATTTCGAGCATTATATAATTCTAGGAAAGAGCTTTCAGTTTCATTAGCTTACATCAGATTCAGTATTGGATGTTTTCATATGTTCATATTATTGTTGTCACTTGGAAGCTCTTAAATCTCCCGTAGATAGCCTTTCATTGAATGAAATGGTATTTTATGGCATGTAGCTTGCATTTAGGGATTCATGAGATTCAACATTCGATAGGGCCTTGGAATTGAAATTTAAATTGAAGACCAACTTTAAAATTTACAGAATTAACCTAAGGCAACATTGAAACCTAACGGAATATTTAGTGGTCTAAGTTAGAGACGTGTTTCGGCTTCTTTAAACCTAGCAGATGTCGCTCGCCATCTGGCTTCAGATAGCACTAGTACAGATTTATGCTCCCTGTACCATCGAGTATATAAAGGGAGACAAATCTAGGTTGCAATCCTTTTATCCATAGGAAGCCAAGTCTGCCGCCTTATAACCGTGATACACCGAACACAGCATTCGGGGAGACTACCTGCACATACGTCAAGTCCTTGGTTGATTTCTCTTTCATTTTATAACCAAGGTGTATATGGCAATTCACGAGAACCTGGTACACCCTTTTACCTAGACTACCTGAGTAGTCATTTTGGATCTTTACTGACTCCATAAATTTGAAAATATCATCGAGCACTTGTCCTTTCATGCTCGTTTCAACTTGAAAGTGATAGAGTCACCTTTTGCATGTTTCTCGACTCTTAAAATATGAAACATCATAGTTTTGTTTCAATGTCTTAAAAATTAACTGTCCACGAAATATTCTTGGTTAAAGTTAGTTTCCTTAGGGTGTTGTTTTTAAAAAGTTGTTTCTGATGGTGACATTTCCGGAGTTCACTAACCAAGGAATCCCTTCCGAAGGAAGTCCTGGTCCTTTTCCTGCTTTTGGAAATGTTGGTGCTCCTTATATGGAAACATTGTCTCTTCCAGGTTTAATTGTTGGTTTTCCTGTATGGTTATTTTCCACTTCGGTAGTCTCGAACGTTCTGTCCACCATACAACTGTTTCCTCCACTGAAACAACATCATGTTGCTTCTAAGTGGACCTCTCCCCTTCTTCGCCTATTTGTTCGTCCTCCTCTTCTACTTCGTCTGGTGAAAGTCTAGATTCTAGTAACCAGGTGGCTAAGAAGAATAATAAGAAGACAAAGAAGAAGAAGTCAGATAAGCGAGAGGCTAATATTGCAGCTACTACGCTTAAGGAACCTTCCCTTATGGAACCATCCAAACTTCCACGGAAAGTCAAATTCCCTTGCATGCTTTGCAAAGGTAACCATTTGCTTCAAGACTGCCCTGGTATTCCCAAGGTACTTGAAGCATGGTCCGACAACCACCCGTCGTTGCCTTTGGCTTCTGGAAGTCATATTGCTAGCACATCTTTGACTAGCTTTGATAAGGCTCATAAAAAATAGGGAAATATTACCAATCCTTGTAAGTTGTGTGAAGGGCATCACCCCATTCACATTTGTCCATACATGGATGAAGCCAAAAGAGTCTTGGACAACTCTACTATTTCTGCACCCTGCCTTCTGGCTAGTTACCAGAAGCTTTCCTCGAGTCCTTCACTAGTTGATTCCATGATCGTTCAAGCATCATCCTTGCTCGATCCCGCTCCCCCGGAAATTCAAGTTTAGGAATCTATTCCTGACCAACCATTGGCCAAAGAATCAGTCAATCTGACCCCGTCTTTTCCATTGAGATTCGGTCTCATCCCCCCCATGTTATTCTTGTTTCTTTAGATTCTTCAGACTTGGAGAAAGATTCTTCCGTCCCTATATTCCAAGAAACTACTCCTCCTACTCCCATGATGGACATCTCGGACGATGCTCCTCTTGATCCAATTACACTGGGGGGCAACCATCTTAGTTTGATGGTATCCCCCCCAAGTAGTTTGGTTGCTTCCTTTGATTGGAGTTGATTTGTAGGATACCGCCTTCCATCTTATGTGCCTTTTGAGATAACGGTACAGACCTTTGATTTGGTTGTACCCAGCACTATTATAGATGAAGGGTCATCTGTTAGCATTCTGTCTTAAACTACTTGGCAAGATTTTGGTTCTCCACCGCTTATGCCTGTTACCTAGAATCTGTTGGCTTTTAACAGAGGAACCAGTCAACCATTAGGGATCCTTCCAAAGTTGCCTGTTACTTTGGGAGGGAAAACTGTTCATATAGATGTGATGGTTGTTCTAGGCCCCTTAGATTTCAATTTTCTCTTGGGGTGTGACTATACTTATGTCATGGGGGCAGTTGTCTCTTCCCTCTTTCGTGTGATATACTTTCCACACAAAGGTCGAATCGTGACCATTGATCAGCTTTCATTCTTTGGTCCTGGCATGACATCTGGTCCACCATCGTCCCTTCTGGTCTTTATCCACCGGTTTTATACTCCCCGCTGCAGGTTAATTATGTGGCTACCTACCCCGTGCCCACAATCCGTGATACTGCCATTGTGCATAGTGTGCTAGGGGCATTGGGTCCTGATTTCCAAGATGTTGTTCTCCCATCCGGTGCAGAACTCTTGGAAGCCATGACTTCTTATTCATCGTGATAAAAAAATTGGTCAGAGCAGGGTTCTTTTTCTTGTGTCAAGCTCCTTAAAAAATGAAACAAGCTGGTCAGATCAGGGTTCTTTTTCTTGTGTCAACCTCCTTAAAAAATGAAACAAGTTGGTTGGAGCAAGGTTCTTTTTCTTGTGTCAAGCTCCTTAAAAAAATGAAACAAGCTGATCGGAGCAGGGTTCTTTTTCTTGTGTCAAGCTCCTTAAAAAATGAAACAATATCCTTGGAGTAGAGTTTGTTTTTCTTGTGTCAAGCTCCTTAAAAAATGAAACAAGGTGTCATGAGGACAGTTCTTGTAATGCGTCAACCTCGTTAAAACAATGAAACACGTTCTTGTTCAATTCGAGTCTTTGCTAGATCTCATAAAATCCCAGTCGAGTCTTTCTATTGATCTCGTAATTTGAACCTTCACTCCATCTGTTGTTCATATGGACTGAAGCTTGGGGGGCATGTACCTCGAATTGAGTCACCATGCTGGGGACATGCTTGTTTTTTCAAGTATATTTTATTTCCGTTTCAAGCTTGTGTAAAAATGAAACCGGTTTCAAGCATAGTTTATCAAAGTTTCAAGCTTGTGTAAAAATGAAACCACCTCCAAGCAGAGTTTCCTAATTTCAAGCTTGTGTAAAAATGAAACCATTCCTATTTTACCTCTCGTGATTTCCATTTTATCAGCCTGTTTTTGCTAGATGAGCCTTGGTTTTTCATTCCATCGTCCCTATCTGCTTGGCCGATCATATACCTTCACTTGGTTGTTTCACCCATTCCTGAGGAACCGCTGCGATGAGTGGTCTTGTTAGCCAACCTCTTGACCTTTATCTTGTTTTGAGTAGTTCCACCATTACCGGAACAATAGCTACCCTTAATACCACTTGTTTCTCCAGGAGAAGTCAACTTTCAGCTCTTTTCCGACTCTTAAAAATTGAAAAGATTGCTGAGACTCTTATCGTTTTGAACTCGTTAAATGGATGCGAAATGACATCTACCTAGTATACGTTTACCCATTTTTTGTGCTGGGGTAGATTATTTATGAAAAAGGAATACCCTAGCCTATCGCGACTAGGAGGTTCTCTCAGACATAGTTTTCTACCTTTTCGGATCTGAGAGACTATTCACAAAAAGAGACTTTTTGGAGTTTTCTTTTTCGCTGTCTTTTCAAACTCTCTAAACATGAAAATACATCGAGTTCTTCCTTTGTCAGACTCGTTAAAAACTGATGACATCAGACTCCATCGTCATGATGTTACATTAGTTCCTCCTTCCTATGGCTCGTTAAATGTACTAGGTTGGATTTGTCCGAAGGACAAACTTACATCGCAAGCATATTATATCCCCTTCAAGCTTGTTTTAAAAAAAAATAAAAAAATTTGGGGTACTCGCCAGAATTGGTGGGGGAAAATGGAACCAATATTATAGTCATATTGGCAGTATGTCACTCTTGAACATGGCACTTGTCTGCGTTCATGTCGGGTTGGGGACATCTCATCTCGTTATCTACTTGCCTCCATGGGTTTGGGTAATCTCTTTTGACTGCTCATCTACTCTTTGCCACGTCACCATGACCTTAGATCCTTTGATGTCAAATACTGCCAAATCCAGTGTCGTGCCACCGATATGTTTAAGAGAAGTTTGCCTCTACAGTTTTCAACCTCCCTCTGATTCTCTGTTGATCTTGATTCACAAACATCATGTTCCTCTGTCTCGTGTCGATGATGTGGGAAACATTATGGCCCACCTTCGGTCAAGGTCATTTCCTATCAACTCCAGCTCATTATCCAAGAAATTGATCTAGAGACTCCTTTTAGGTACCTTGGAGCCTGCATGCCTCAATGGCAGGTTCTTCGCATTCAACGCAAGGTTTTCATTATTGGCCTTCGATCGGATGATTTTGCAGGTGTTCGACGCCGGATCCCTGTTCACATTCTATGGATTGTACATCTTGTACCTTGAGAGCCATTGCCATTATTGGTGGTTTCTCTCGCATCTGTTAACAATTTTCATCATTGGCTAGTAATCAGACAATGTTCTTGCATGTTCGACTTCAGCTCACATATTCGCATGCTCGAACTTGTACTTTGTTCGGTTCGAGATGGAGTGCAAGACCCTGGATCTCGTCTGATGAAATCCAGGCTACAGGTTCTTTGTGGATTATTATGACTTATTACATGACTCTTTGGATTGGATGGTTGTGACCATACCTAATTCTACTTGTTGATCATTATTTTGCTAGATGGCTGCGTCCATACCTTGGATCTCGTTTTGTACACTTTATTATGGATGGTTGCGCCCATACCACATATCATGTATCAGAGATATCAGTTGTATTTGTACTCGCAAGTCTTCCGACAACAATGTTTTGAGTTGAACGTGTTCTCATAAAGCATTTCAGCCCTCCCTCTCTCTCGGACCTCATGCTTTAGGGGGTATCTATTACACATCATTTTGTCACTGTCCCTGCAATCCCTCGTCCCGTACATTGGAGGACTATTCCCGTGACCTATGAACAGTAAAATGTCTTGAAAACACCTTGATGGCATCCTTCTGCATAAGGGCAAGAATTCTCCTTGAGAGCATTTCCCCATAAAAGCCCCAAAATCCCATGTTTTGGCATTGGCACAAGTAGCTAGTTCATCCCTTGTGCCAATGGGGAAAATATACACTATTGGGCACGCCAGATGGCACTCTGTCCTTGTGTTGTACCCGTGCCAACCTATTTTGGAATGTTTTTTAACAAATTCAGGCGGAAGTTTCCTTTAACTACCTCAGGAATGAATCATCAAAAAGAGGTTGGGTTGTTTGGCTCCAGATCTCCTTGTTTAGGAAGAGGTTTTCCACCTCTCATGGAACCTTCCTAAGAGATAGGACTCTCCCCCATGATTATAGGAATCCCAACCTCTCCTTCTCCCTCTATAAAAGCCTGCCCTCTCCATTTTCTAGCTAGCAAAACATTTGGGAAGAAAACTATAGCTGAGTGACTACTGAGAGCAGATCCAAGGAGAGCCTCGTAAGAGAGAGAGCCTTGTCCAAATTCCCAACAAGCTTCGTGAGACATGCTCCACTGGATGCCCTGCTGAAGGAAGAACGCGACATCGGAACGCGATTGTAATTTTTATTTTATATCTTAATATATGCTCGACCCTGTCATTGGTTCCATTGTTTTATTGCTTGTTTTTGTAATGCAATTTGATTCAATATTTTCTGACTGATTGATAGTTACATGCTTGGATTATTATGTTGTATTGCCGTCGTTTTCCTTTTTATGTGTACAGGTGTCCGGACGCAGTGAAAAAAAGGACTGTGATCTGTCAAGCTAGGAATGGGAAGCAACATGTTTCCATTGGCAACAACAACGTAGGACTTGAGGTAAGCCATCTATCGTAACTTTGTCTTTTGTAACTAGGTATCAATATCGTAGCATGTTCAGTTTGTTGCTAGACCCACTCTAGGGCTAGTGGGATTGCCTCTATCCGTAGAGGTGATTTACCTCCACAAAAAAGTGGCGACTCCGCTAGGGATCAGTGTGAGTTAGTCCTTCTTCCATTTGGGTTGTATTTTGGCTTTTTCTTGTTTAGTTTTCCTTTCTGGTCTATCTTGCTTGGTTTGAAACCCCTGTTCAGCTTCCTGGAGATCAAACCTCTCTATGTTTGTTCATTTTTTCCGAGTAAAACCCTCTTGGCGCAGTTATTCAGCTGACAGTTGCGCCGACTGGCACAAGTTTGTCGTTTATAGCCCGCCCCATTCCTTGTTTGGCGTTGATTATGGCCAAACAGGCACGCCAACCCTGTTAGGTTTTGGGGTTTTCTTGGTTTTTTAGTTTTTGAGCCTCAATTTTGGTCCTGGGTTGTTTTTTCTAACTTGTTGAGTGCTTTAGAGTCATTTTTTACTGAGATCAGTCCTTGTCCTCCGGTTGTTTGCCCTTTTCTGTCAATTTTGCGTTTCAGCCCTAGGTCTCCTAGGTGCTTCAGCCTGCTGAGCCTCCCATGGGAGTTTCAGGTCCTTGGTTTCCTAGTCAACTTCGTTTTTGCTTCTTTGAATTTAGATTTATGGATCCATTTAAGTGATTGTGTTAATTGAGTGATTGTATTTTCTTTCGTTCAGTTTTACTCTTGTCACTCTAGGCCTAGATTACATGGCTTGTTTGGGTCTCTTTTCAGATCTTTTCTTTGATTTGAGGGATTTCTTCATTGGTTTGAGTCTTGCTGTGCTTGCTTTGAGTTGAGTGAAATTGTTTTGTTTCAGCTCTTGCTTCACCATTCTAAAATTGGTGTTTTGATTTATTTTTCATATCATTTTTTGCAGAGGGGATTTACCTCGTCAACACCACTCTTCCAGTTTGTCAATATATAAACTAAAAAGAGTATGGGATAGAGGGAAACCTTGCATGACTCCAATGTCACTTCTAAAGCTTTCTGAAATACCCTTTGAGGTTCTAATTTTGACTTTCACCTCTTCATAAAGTCTATGGAAAACAACTCTATAATGCAAAAGAATTTCAAGTTCTTCCATTATATGCCACAACTTATCTCTAGGGACTGTATCAAATGCCTTTTTGAAGTAAAAAAAATAATAGAATACTTCTTCTTTATCCTCCCAAACCTTTTCAATAATGTGTATCAACGTGATGCCATGATCCATTGTAGAATGCTTTGGCCTAAAAACCGCTTGTCCTTTTTCCCTCTTTAGTTTTACTTCTGCCCACTTACTGATTCTACTTTATACCATGCTACCGAAAAACTTTGCAAAAAGAGGATTCATCATAATGGTTCTATAATTGGAAGGATTATTAATGTCTCTAATTTTAAAAAGTGGTATTGGTAGGCTAGTTGTACAGTCTCTTGGGAATCCTTTTTGAATGATGTTGTCGAATATTTCCATGATGTGTGGTGCAAGAGTGTTTTCCCCATTTTAGATACTCTACTTGAAGTTCAACCAAGTCTTTTGTGTTTCTTGTTTTCAGCTTCTTAATTCTAATCTCCACCTTTTGTAACTTGAAGAGTTTTGTAATTGTGTTGAGCCCCGGGGGAGGCTCGGCCTTTGACTCTTTCTCATAGAGTTTTCTTATATATTCAAACCATTGATTGAATGTAATATTATTTTTGATTTTCTTCTTCCTTGGTTTAAGTTCCTTCCACAAAAGATTTGGGTTATTCTTTCCTAGATATATTAACTCCTCTCGCCTTGTTTGCATGAAATCATATTTTTTCCTTTTTAGTATCTACTTATATAACTTTACATTCATATTCTCCTTGCCTATCATTTTCAAGGTTCTCCTTTCCATTTTTCATTCCTCATCAAACCTAGCATTTACAGGAAAACAATTTGATTCTGATTTCCTATTTTTTTCTCTTTTGCACTTCTCAAGTGCCCTCTGAATTACATTTGTTAACTCATGACTATTGAAGCTTTGGAAATCAGTTTTCTCCTTCTGAATTAATCTCTCCAACATTGTCTTGAAGATAGTACAATTTTCTTGTGTTAGAAGAATTTCCCCCTTAGTAGTGATTTCCGAGAGCATTAGGTTTTTCTCCTTTGTTGCCTATCTTCTAAACATGATAACATTATATAAATTTGGTTATGGTATGATTTTAAGTCCCAATTATTCTCTCCAATCTTAACTTTGTCTATCTTTTCTATCAAGCTTTGTGAACACATCACATAATCAATGACACTTGCCCCATTGTATGTGTTTCAAGTGGAGTTCCCGGACCTTTTCCATCTATCTAGACCATTGCAAATAATTAAGTTGAAAGCACCACACAGTGTAAGCAACTCCTCTCCAAAATTATTTCTAAATTTTTCGTCTTTTGAACATCTCACCCATTGGGGATTCTACTCTTCAGTGAGACGAATAGGATTATGATCCTCTTTGCAACAAAGAATACTAGCTTGCTGATTTTTCGTTCTAGCATTAAAATCACCCACTAAGAGTACGCAGAAATATCTTGCTTTAAAGCTAAATATGAATCCTTGTTGTCTAGCCCCTTATTTTTGTAAGTTTTTGAGACTTGAGGGGGAAAATAGCATACTTCAATTCTAAATTGATTCTCATTCTCTGATATTTTGAACCATAAATATTGTTTATTTGCATCTTCTTTCATCAACTGAATATGATGACCTTCTTTTTCTTTCACTAAAACTAATATTCCTCCATACCCTTTGCCATTTTCTACTACCTTGTTCTAAATTGCTAACTTCAAATAGCTGTCAAACATAAGAGTTTTGCAACCATCATGTTCATGAGTTTCTATGAGAAAAATTATGTCTCTACCTTCCGCAATAGACCCTTACCCAGGTCCCCTCCTTCAAGGGTATCCTCTACAATTCCAAAAAACTAAACTTAGGTAGACCTGGGTAGGATTTGAATGTTACACAGTTTACACATAAGACTCGAATTTGAGTCTTCACCCCTTTTCATCCATGTTTCTCTTGTTGTTTTCCTTCCTATTATTTAATTCTCTGATTTTTCTTTACTGCCAGCTTTCTACCCTGTTTTGTCCCGAGTCCCAAACATTGCAATAATGCTTTACCATTATACAACCATGTCCTTTTCCATTCATTTCTTACTTCCCTAATTTTCTTCACTTCTTGTCTCTCTCTCCTCTTTCATTTTCCCTCTAAATAATCACTCGCAGACTCTCAGATCTAGGGTGGTTAATAAAACAAACCATCATAACAGATATTTGCATTTTGATCACATCCAATGATGACTTGTAATGGTAATACCTAGTGATCACATAAATTTTCCATAACCTATAAAAGAACAAGAAACCTTTCAACTCTTATTCGGAAAAAGAGTCACATCTATTCTGTCCCAAGTATGGTTCCACAATGTGGCTTGGTTAATTATTAGTACATTTTATCACATGATGGCATGGCTTACTCAAATGGAATTTTCTACTCTTCTACGAAATGGAGAAATCTTCAGCTACGATGGGACACTTCAAACATCGTCCGACATCCTCCCATCTGATGACCTCAGTTCCTCCTGGTGGACCCCCTTTCCCCTCCACTGGCTGCCTATTCCACCTCGCTCCCCCACGACCACCCCACTCACATCTGCTCCCCCACAACCACTCTCTCCCACTCCACCTAATGCATTGAAGACGCTTCCTTATATTTCAAACAAATCCTTTTCTTGAACATGGCATCTAGGTATGGATGATTTATTTTCTATTTTAACCTATAGGTTTTGTGGTTTTGATCTGGTGCAATTTTATTCTAGATCTGTGTGAGTTTCGTTGTGTAAGGATTGGAATCTTGGAAGCAATGGGTTTTTCTTTTGTGTTTCTATAAATTTAGCTGAAATTATTTATTGTTGTTGCCTTTGTTATCACTTCCAACTAATAATTTTAGGGTTTCCTACATCCTTGACATCGTGTAGCATTTCCTGGTTAACTTAAGGTTTTTTTGTTTGTTGGAGACTTTAGCTAGTTTCTTTATGGTTTTATGGTTTTTTTGGGAGGTTTTAGCTTATCTTTATTGTCTTAAATTGTTTTTTTTTAATTCGGATGGTTTCTTGGGGTTTTAGCTGATCTTTTCCTAATTTCATAGTTTTCTATGGGTTCCTAGTTGGATTTTTTAGGGATTTTAGTTATACTTAGTGATCTAGTTTATTTTTGTAGGCTATCCTAGATTCCTTGAGATTTTAAGCTAGCATTTCAACATATTTGTTGGCTTCTTTATTTTTTTCGGCTACTTTAATAACATTTTGTTGGTTTACATGTAGAGAGTTTCTAGCCATTGGGTTTTCAATAGGGAAAATTGAAAAATGGAAGTTTATCTTAAAGTTTATAAACCTTGGCGAATATTACTAGTCCCCAATATGTAAATTGTAAAATTTTTGATAAATTTTTTGGGAAAATATTTAGGTTTCTAATTATTTCATATTAGCATATATAATTTTTTGGCAATTTTTAGTGAATCAATTTTCAAAAAAAGAGAAATTGACGAATCCTTTTTTTGGAAAAAACATGGAAAACTAGCCTGCAGCTAAAATTTTCCCTCATTTTCAACTGGGTTTCCATATAAAGAGGCATTTGCTATGTAATCAAGTGGTGGGATATAGAAATATTTATCAATCATGCTCAGTATTGGCACCTAGAGGCATTGAACTTGAATTTGAAATTTGAAATTGAGACATCTTGAACACCGCGGATCCAAGTTCAATATTGTTCTACAATGGTGTACTCCAGTCAGTGTTGAGATAATAGGCTTGGCCCTAACAAAAATCCTCATCTACTGAGCTTGGCACTTTATTTTCTACTGTTGCAGCTTATTGAATTTCTGGCATTTGGGTAATTCATTCTTGGAATACTACAGATCCAAGTTAATATAGTACTACACTGGTGTACTCCAATCAATGTTGAGATAATAGGCTTGGCCATATAAGGAATCCCCATCTGCTGAGCTTGGCACTGTACTGTCTTCTACTGCAGCTTATTGAATTTCTGGCATTTGGGCAATTTTTCATACACTGTCTGCTACTGCAGTTGCTTGAGTTTCTGAGATTTTGGAGATTTTTCGTTCACTGCATTTTGATGCAGTTGCTTGAGTTTCTGGTATTTGGGTAGTTTTTCATTCATTGTCTCCTGTTGCAGCTTATTGAGTTCTGGCATTTGGGAAATTGATCATTTATTGTCTCTCGATGCAGTTTATTGAGTTCTGACATTGGGAAAATTCTAAGTTTTTTGTTCTTTCATTTTTTAACTACAGATGTCTGTTGACCATTTTTTTAAGATTTTGTCCATCATCTCAAGCCAGTATGGTCCCTTAACTTGCCCTCTTTCTATCTTTCTTGCCCCCAAATTTGAGACATCAAAGCCTTTGTTGAGCTTTGTCTAGGCGGAAAGTGGTTATAGGAGTTTACCATAATTAAATTTGGTTAAATTCTCAGCCTGTATTTTTTATGGGCTTAACCTGAAATAGTAAGTCCTAGGAATTTCAATGCTACTCTCCGATCAAAATTTTGGTTTTTCATGTGAAAAGAGAAGGTGAAAGTGCAAATTTATTGCTGGGCAGGCAGGAAAATACTGTTGTTAACTTGTGGGTTTTTGTAGTATTATCTTCTGGTGCCTACTGTATAATATATTCTATTAATACAGTGATCGGGGCTTTTGAAGCTCTAATGGCATCTTTTGAGCATAATAACATTCAAGTATTTGACAATGATAGATTTCCAATAGATTCTAGCACGATGATTCAATCTTCTTCTTCTTCAGCCCTTGCCCCTCTTGTGTCAAACGCTGTTGGAATTTTGCAAATTCCAAAACAGAATTGGAGAATAAAACTCCCCTTCTTAACACAGAGAAAAAAATTTAAAATCTCATTCACAGACAGAGTTTCAATTCAGAAAAAATTTATATTCCATATAAAAAAAAACTGCTGTTACAATTCTTCCTCAAGAGAGGGATTACAAAATAATTTTGACTACTGCAAACACAGTTCAAAAATTATCAATCTGTCATTCACTATTGTGTATACAAAATATTTCACACTGCTGTGTAAAACATAAAACACTCTGTCTCTAAAAAAAAACTCACTGTCTTTTTCAGAATATACACTGCTGTGTATTTTAAATTCTGCTCTCTGTTTTTTAACAACAATCCTCTGCTGTGTAAAAAAATTACCAAACAAAATGACTCTGTTTCTGTATATATCCAAAAATATCCGTGTCATTAAAATGAATCAACCACTAAATTTCACCGCTTGACAAATATTTAATGGTCTCATTACTTCTGTCAGCACCGCTTACAATTTGCATTGATGTCAAGTTCTGCTTGCTGGCACTTTGATTTTTTTCTTTCCACACTATTGTGCTTTCATAAAAAAACTGTTCTGTGTATTACAAATAATACATCAACCCTTTGCCTCACGGTCCTTTTTAATATATAATTCACATATATTAAAAATAAAACAAATAACATATAAAACATATAAAAAACTGTTTCAAAACATATACGCTGGGCAAATAAAATTAAACCCAAATTCTTTTGTTTAAACCAAAGTGTGGGTCCCGGCTGACATCAGCAGCTCCGAGGGGGTATGCTCCTCTGCCTGCCCTGCTTGCTGGACCCCCGCGGAAATGGACTGCCGCATGGTAATTTAACTGGGCAGTTGGAAATTAATTCCAACACTCCCCCTTAATTTCAACTTCTGGGTTTTCCTACATACCCATGCATTTTCTGAAATGTTCAAAGCTTTTCTGCTGAAGTGGCTTTGTGAGGATATCTGCAAATTGATCCTCTGTTCTGCAATGTTGCAAAACAATCTCGCCATTCTTCAACAATTCATTATGAAATAAAACTTGGTGTCAATGTGCTTTATCCTTTTATGAAAAACGGAGATTTTAGACAATGCAATAGTGAACCTATTGTCACAAAATATCTTGTCCTTTACTGTTCTTGACATAAACTTCTCAACATTTTTCTCATCAAAGCATACAACCTTATTAACTGTATGGCTGCCACATAATGCTGCCTCTGTTTGTAGACAATGCGTTAATGGTACATTTCTTAGAAGCCCATGAAATGGCTCCTGAACCCATATGAAAAACATAACCGGAAGTGCTCTTCCGATCATCTACACTTCCAGCCCAATCACTGTCTATGTATCCAACTAAATCTGAATTTTCTGAAGTAGTATACAAAATACCAAACCTTTTTGTACCTTTAACATACCTCAAAATTCTTTTTGCTGCTTGCCAATGTGCATCTTTTGGCTTTTCCATAAATCTGGAAATTAAACTAACAACATGCATTATGTCCGACCTAGTTGCAGTCAAATACATAAGGCTGCCAACTATGCTCTTGTACAAGCTAGGATCAAAATCCCTGTTGCTGTCCTCTTTGCTGAGTTTTAATCCCATCACTGTGGGAGTGATCGCTGATTTGCATTCCTGCATGTTAAATATTTCAAGCACCTCATTCACATGCTTTGCCTGTGAGATAAAAATCTCATTTTCATCTTGTTCTACTTCTATTCCCAAGAAGTATCTCAACAAACCCATGTCAGTCATTTCAAATTCTTCCTTCATGACTGTTTTGAAATGTTCAATAAGGAAATCATCATTACCTATAAAAATAACATCATCAACATACAAGACTACAATCAAGATTTTACCGTCTTTTTCTTTGATGTAGAGGGTGGGTTCTCCCTCACACTTTTCAAATCCATTTTCCAGTAGATAGGAGTCTATCCTACTGTACCATGCTCTTGGTGCTTGCTTTATCCCATAAAGAGCTTTCTTCAACTTGTATACTTTGTGCTCTTGGCCTTTCTTTTCATAACCGAGAGGTTGTTCAATGTAAACCTCTTCCATTAACACTCCATTTAGGAATGCTGAATTCACGTCCATTTGGTAAAATTTCCATTTGTTTTGTGCTACTATGGACAACACTGCTCTCACGGTTTCCATTTTGGCAACTGGTGCGAAAGTTTCCTCATAATCAATCCCATGCTTCTGCTTATATCCTTTGACAAAAAGTCTTGCCTTGTGTCTCTCTATTTTTCCTTCAACATTACTTTTGGTCTTGTAGACCCATTTAACACCAATGACATCTTTACCTTTTGGGAGTTCAACCAAATCCCAAGTTTTGTTCCTCTCTATGGCATTTATTTCCTCATCCATAGCTTCTATCCATTTCTCATCCTTGATGGCTTCTTCGAAATGAACATGATCATCAACATGACAATATAAAGAAAACAAAGAATTGATACCTTCATTAGCTATATCTTGTTCATAAATATCTTTCAAACTTCTGAATTTCTTACCTCTTTCATTAGGTGTACAAATGCTTGAAGAAGCACTTGAATTTCCTCCTTGTGGTGTGCTTGGAGAAGCACTTTCATTTCTCCTCAAGGGTGTGCTTTGCTGCTCTTGTGTTGGTGCTGCTGTTTGGGGATGTATTTCAGCCAATTCATCATCATTTTCATCATGAGATAAACAATGTTTAACATTCACTGTTTTCTCTATGCTTCCATCCCAAGCTTCCTCCTCAATAAACTGAACATCTCTGCTCACAATAAACTTCTTGGTGGATGGGTTATATAACCTATAGGCCTTGGATTCCTCACTATATCCAATGAAAATACATTTCTCCCCCTTGCTGTCCAACTTCTTTCTTAGCTGATCCGGAATGTGTGCATAAGCCACACATCCAAAAACCTTCATGTGTGTGACACCTTGCTTTGTGCCACTCCATGCCTCTTCCGGCACTTTGTTCATAACTGCTTTTGTAAGGCACCTATTCAAAATATATGCTGCACAATGTACAGCTTCTGCCAAATAATCATTAGGCAAATGCTTTGCCTTTAAAATGCTTCTTGCCATGTCCATTATGGTTCTGTTCTTCCTTTCGGCTACTCCATTTTGCTGCGGAGTATATCTAGTTGTAAACTGATTTTCAATACCATTTTCTCTACAAAAACGTAGAAAATCTTTAGATATATACTCACCTCCTCTATCAGTCCTTAAGACTTTGATATGCAGCCCACTTTGGTTTTCCACAAGTGCTTTGAAGTTGCAAAACTTTTCAAACACTTCACTTTTATTTTTCAAAAAGTAAACCCAAGTTTTTCTTGTAAAATCATCTATGAATGTTAGCACATAGTGGCTGCTAGCAAGTGATGGAGTTTGCATCGGTCCACATACATCTAAGTGGACAATCTCTAAGGGTGCTTTTGCCCTTATGCTTGTCCCGGAAGGAAAACTTTCTCTGTGTTGTTTCCCCAAGATACAACCTTCACAAAGGCTGTCTGGTTTCTCTATCAATGGTAAACCACTTACCATCCCTTTTCTGTTCAATAAATTAAGACCTCCAAAGTTGAGATGTCGAAATCTCAAGTGACATAACCAATTATCATATTTTGGTTCGCTTTGGTAAGTCTCTTGTGCAACTGCTGCTTTCTCTTCACCATTCTTCAAGTCTGCTCTCATTCTAAGAGGAAACATTCTATTCCTTGTCATCTTCACTTCAGCAATACACTGTTTGCTGGGTGGTTTATCCATGATGGTACAAACATCATTATCAAAGAAAACATTATACCCTTTATGTAAAAGCTGTCCAATACTTAAGAGGTTACACTTCATTCCTGGAACATAATAAACATCTGCTATGGATTTATTTGCACCTAATCTTGTTAAAACATTCACATCTCCTTTTCCCATAATAGAAACTTTGCTATCAGTTCCTAGTGTGACTTGTGACTGCACACTCTCATCTAACATAGAAAACATTGATATGTTTCCTGTCATATGGTTACTACAACCGGAGTCTAGAAACCATAAATCCTCATTATTTTCTTCAGCCATATTACAAGCTAAAAACAAATTTTTTTGGCTGCTATTTTCTCTTGTGAAATGTGCACTAGTTCCACTTCTCATATCTTGTTTCTTCTTTCTACATTCATTAGCATAATGACCATATTTTTTACAATTGTAACATTGGACATCGGATTTGTCATACCTTTTTCCTTGATCATTCTGCCATCCACTTTGCTGGCTGCCTTGGTCATGGCTGTGACTTTGACTGTTGCACCTTCCATGTGAATGTGAAGGGTTGTTCCTTCTACCTCTGTTTTGGCTTCTGCCTCTTCTTCTTCCTCTGCCTTGCCCTCTTCCTCTTTCGAAAGACATCTGGGTCTTAAAGGCATGTTCTAGAGATGAGTTTCCACTCCTACCCAATCTCTGTTCATGGGTCATCAGTGATGCATGTAGTTCATCCACTGAAAACTTTGTGAGATCCCTAGTCTCCTCTATGGTGGTGACAATCACATCGAATCTTGAGGGTAAACTTCTCAAGAGTTTTTCCACAATCCTCTTATCTTCAAGAGTCTCTCCATGAGATCTTATTTGTGTGACCATTCCAATCACATGAGTGAAGAATGAGTCAATGTTATCTGACTCTTTCATGCAGAGAGTCTCAAAGTCTCTCCTCAGCAACTGAAGTTTTGCTGTCTTCACTCTTTCCATGCCTTGATAAGCTGTCTTGAGAGTTTCCCATGCTTCACTGGATTTCTTGGCTGCTGCTATCCTCGGAAACACACTCTCATGCACTGCTTGATATAAGAAGAAAAGAGCCTTGGCATATTTCTTCTTATTGTTCTTCAACTGTTCTCTTCCTGCTTGAGTTAAGACACAAAAATATGCTTCATTTGCTGGCTCTTCAAAGCCTTCCTCAACAAATTCCCATAAGTCTTGTGAGGTAAATAATGCTCTCATAGTTATTGACCAGTAGTCATAATTTTTCCCTTTAAATTGTGGGAGATGGATATTTCCCATACCCATACCAGTGTTGGCTCCAGCCATTCTGCAGTCTTAACTATGATTTAAAAAAACTTGACTTTGTGTTTTAAAATTAACTGACTGTTCTGCAACAGTAACACAAAAACTATATAGAGAAATACCTTTGGATTCTTCTTGTCTGAGTCTTCACACTGTTGGAGAAGCTGTTGCAACAAAGAACTCCTTTCCTTCAGCTTATTTGACCTTCAAATAGTCTGGACTAGCTCTGATACCATGTTGGAATTTTGCAAATTCCAGAACAGAATTGGAGAATAAAACTCCCCTTCTTAACACAGAGAAAAAATTTTAAAATCTCATTCACAGACAGAGTTTCAATTCAGAAAAAAATCATATTCCATATAAAAAAAAACTGTTATTACAATTCTTCCTCAAGAGAGGGATTACAAAATAATTTTGACTGCTGCAAACACAGTTCAAAAATTATCACTCTGTCATTCACTACTGTGTATACAAAATATTTCACACTGCTATGTAAAACATAAAACACTCTGTCTCTAAAAAAAAACTCACTGTCTTTTTCAGAATATACACTGTTGTGTATTTTAAATTCTGCTCTATGTTTTTTAACGACAATCCTCTGCTGTGTAAAAACATTACCCAAAAAAATGACTCTGTTTCTGTATATATCCAAAAATATCTGTATCATTAAAATGACACAACCACTAAATTTCACCGCTTGACAAATCTTTAATGGTCTCATTACTTCTGTCAGCACCGCTTACAATTTGCATTGATGTCAAGTTCTGCTTGCTGGCACTTTGATTTTTTTCTTTCCGCACTGTTGTGCTTTCATAAAAAAACTGTTCTGTGTATTACAAATAATACATCAACCCTTTGCTTCACGGGCCTTTTTAATATATAATTCACATATATTAAAAATAAAACAAATAACATATAAAACATATAAAAAATTGTTTCAAAACATATACGCTGGGCAAATAAAATTAAACCCAAATTCTTTTGTTTAAACCGAAGTGTGGGTCCCAGCTGACATCAGCAGCTCCGAGGGGGTATGCTCCTCCGCCTGCCCTGCTTGCTGGACCCCCGCGGAAATGGACTGCCGCATGGTAATTTAACCGGGCAGTTGAAAATTAATTCCAACAAATGCCACCATAAAATCATCATCATCCCCATCATCATTTCTAGAGAGGAATTTCAAGAGAAAATAACAAGAACTAGGCTGGTACTTGGGTGTTATAAGGCGGCCATGGGGTCGTTATGCTGCAGAAATTCGAGACCCCATGACCAAAGAAACACATTGCCTCGGAACCTTTGATACAACCGAAGAAGCAACCTCGGATTATCACGGGGTTGCACGATCAATGAAGGTCTCACAACATATCACATCCCATCAAATAATCATAGGGCTGCAGGATCAATGAAGCTCTCACAACATATCACATCCTATCAAATAAAAAACTTGGTCTAAATTGAAAATTATTAGACAGTGAATGGAAACATATCACATGCCATCAAATAAAAAGCTTGGACTAAATTGAAAATTATTGAATAGTGAAGGGAAGAGACATCAAATGCATTTTATTTTAAGATAACAAGATCTCCATAATATAGTATTGAATAGTTGAAGGTTAAATTTTCTGCAAATGTTGAAAATAAATTTGATGGATTTCATTTTTAGATCATTTTCTCCAAATTTAGATTGTCAATGATTACATGATAAATTAGAATTTGTCAAAATTAGACTCATGACTGGTTATAATTAATTTCGTGAGTGTAAGTGTTATTATTCCATGACCCTATCCTAGAAATGTTTGCGAGATAAATGCAACTAATAGCTACTTATTGATCGACCATCCATCAGAAATGATTGTTAGCACCAAGGGAATAGTCGGTAATTATAAGAAATTATTGGATATTTAATGTACGAGCCATTTCAGTAAATCAGTAAATCCACAATATGTTGTCTATGTGGATATAAGGTAGCATTATGTTATCAAAAATAATATGCAATATAAGAATTTCACAGGATTTGGCAATGGGGATATAAGTAAAGGAATCCACCGAATTACTCGAGCAGAATTTCCAATACATTTGAGCAGTAGCAGCAACAACAACATGAGAAGATGCTCCTGCATCTCTGTCAACAAATTCAAAATACAATATTCTAAGCCAGATACAATAAAATTTGATCAAATTCTCCCTCCTTCATTCTCAATCTTTTCATGTTTCCCTCAACCCTCTGTCACAAACTTGAAATTTGGTGGATGAAATCGATTCAACCATTCTCGAGTTTGGATGGTTGTTTTTCAAATTCAAATGAGTATGTTGGATGCGGAGGGGAAGGGAATACGTATGTTGGATGCAGAGGGGAGGGGAGGGGAGGCGAACTCGAATACGTATGTTGGATGTGGCACAAAGAGACCCTAGAGCAAAAAAATATAAAAGTAGTTTTCAAATTTATATAAAAGAAAGAACACGTGGTGTGAGAGTGGAGCAGAGGGGACGGCGGAGGATAGACTTAGAAATAAGCTTTGCCGACGGCAGAGCGGGGTGGCAGAGGCAGCTGGCGGTGAAGGGGAATGGGGGAATAGGGGGTCCACCAGGCATCGCAGGTCATCGGAAGTGTCCCATCACTTGAGCCCATCGTTGTAGGGGCCTGGGGGCGAAGAAAATTCCTTACTTAATTATTAGTACGATTTGTCACGTGGCCTTTCACATTAGTCATTTCCAAACCTACATTGTGAGATACAATGACAAGTGAATAAATTCCGTTAGTTATAATTATAAAATTTTATTCTTTAAATTGTAATTTTTTTAATATTAAAATGGATTAAGCATTTTGAGAAATTTATTTAGGAATTTTCATCTATATTTTTTTTAATTTGGTATCCAATCTAAATTTAAAAAGAACATAATAATTTATCCATCACTATAGTTAAAGAATCATTTTCTAATTTAAATTTAATATATAATATGGTTTTAAGTTCCAATTCTGAATACATAGCGCTCTTATGATTTCAATTAGAAGGAAGCGGGGTCCAGAGCTCATATCGAGGTTTTTAACTCCAATCCCCTTCGCATTTAAATATATTTTTGGCTTTGAGGAATATTTTGTATGTTTATATATAATATTTTTATTAAATGAATAAGTATATATCAATTCAATTAAATGTACTTAATTTAAATGGATTGAATATATAATTATGTTAATACAAAAATTTTATTTATTATATATTTAGAGTAGATGTTTCTATTATTGTGTAAGGGCTAGTAGTTGTTATAAAACTAGTTCCACACATCCATCAAAAAATTACTATAAAACATCAAAAAATTGCACATAAATAGTTCATACTAAGTTATACAAGTTATTAAATTATGTTCAAAATATATCCATATATTTATTGGATCAAAAATTGTCAGACACCAAGTCTTAACATAACAAGTTCACAAGACATCCTATCTCAAATACCTCTAGCTTTGAATTACCAATTAATTCAAAATGCACTATAAAACATTCCAATGAATTCTATCCAGGAGTACACCTATCCCATCAAATGAACACGCATTTATTTCCACTGGATCAACACATCCCATTGTTGGGTAATACCAGCACACGAACAAGTGAAATGTGTGTCAACCATATCTACACGTATGTTTAACCATTCAACCAAGTGAAGGCAATAAATGACACCATTCAATTTATGAATTATTTCAAAGGATGCAAAAAATCACACCAACCCTTCCAATTCAAGAATTAAACACAACAACCCTTTCAATTCATAAATTAAACACAGGAAAGCACAAGGATCGACCATGAAATTTTATCATCCATTAGATCAAGTACAAATCAATCCAAAACACACATTTGAATTTGGGAGATGAAAATCCATGTGAATCTTCCCTACCAATCAAATTCTACATAAAAAAATATAAGACAATCTGAACCCTTACTGACTTTCATTTGAAACATTCATTCTACTCATCAGTTGTTGGAGACATACAATTAGAGTGTGTGCACAATATTACATTCATTATATTCATCAGTTGTTGGAGACATAAAATCAGAATGTGTGCACAATGTTACATTCATTCTATTCATCAGCTGATGGAGACATACAATCAGAGTGTGTGCACAGTGTTATCAGGTTTAATTTTATTGAATAATGTTATCATGTTAATTTTGTTGTTGTTATTTTTTTTATTTTTTTTGTTGTTATTTTTTATATGATTCATCATTCCCATAATGTTTACACAATAGTAAAATTCTCATAATTTTTACACAATATATTCCTTGATAGACAGGTTCTAACATCATGCATTTTTTGAAAGACAGAGTTCACATGCCTTAGAGGTAATATGTGATCTACAAAAGCACCAAGAAAACGAATAGCTAAAACACGTGACCAAGAAACCATGGAACCCAAGAACACTTATTACTTTTCCATGCTTCTTATCCTTAATCTAATATTAAGGGCTCCCTATTCTAATGCATAAGAGGGATTAAGATCAAGACTACACCCTAATTGTACGAAGAAAACAAGAATTGTGTAATTACATGCCCAAGTCTACATAGACTATTCACCAATTACCATTGGAAACAATATGTAGTGTTACAAAAGGAAGACTAAAAAAAATCAACATGTTTATTTTCTAGTGATGTATGCTCTCTGGTACAAGCTATGTTATTGTTTATACACCTCACATAATTTAACCTATCAAAGAAGTAACTATTATCAAACTACAAACAAGGATTTGATAAAAAATTTAAATTATTTGCAACCCAAAATTGTTTAGGGACACATGTATTACCACAGATATTGTCCTGGAATTCAGCAAAAGGAAATGTTATATTGAAGTTGTAGTACATAGCTAAAGCATTGATTGTTGTTGCTCATTGATTACAAAGGCTAATAAATTACCTTATTTGATAATACTACATTGACATGGTATTATTAGTTATATACTTATTTGCAAGAGTTATGTACCTATAATTGACTCGAGGCTTAGTGGGTTTTGGTTCTTCCGTCCTATAAAAATTAGGGTATAATAAGTAGTGAACTTAGATTGTTGTTTGGTCAGATTAGGCATTTCAACTTGTATACATTGAAAATATACATCATATTCCATGCAATAAGCCTTATTTTCAATAAGAAATTGCTAATGCATGAATTATTGGTGATCTACTAAGAAAAATCAACAAATTTTTTTTTTTTTAAATCGAAATTTCATGGTAAATCTGCAGGTTATTGTAGCCATGCCAAGCGTTTCTATTATAGATTGTAAAAGGAATGGGAGGAGACAAGGAACCAAGGGGGCCCAACTGTGATCTAGTTCATTAGATGCAGATAGGGGGGTGATGTGAATGCTCCCAATGCTCCAATAAATGTCGTTGAGAATGAAATTGTGTGTAAGGACATAGACTAGGTCTTCTAACTAAACCAAATTTATCATTTAGTTTAATTACAATAAGAATGAAAACAACATGTTTATAACTCAACATTTATTTGATAATAATATACAAGTAAAACAACAACTAAGAAATTTTAATTGCAACAATTTACATAAATAAAACAAGAAATGAGAGAATACGTGTTCAAGTGACTTGGTTGGGATTCTCTTGACTTTTTTGGGATGCTCCTGTTGGGATACCCTACTGAATTTACCTCCCCACCAACTAGGAATAATTTCCTAGCCCAGGGAACCTCCACAAGTTCCCTAGCCCTCTGAGCCCAAGTCCAACTAGTTGTAGTGTGTTCAAGTTAAAACCAACACTCTCCAATAGATCCAAGTTGAGTTCTCTCATTTTTCTCTCCATTCTTTCCCTTCTCCTTCTCCATATCCACATTCCTCCTCCCAAAATAAAATCTTCCAATGCAAAAATAAAGAACAAGCCCCCCCCATTCTCCTCTCATCCTCCTTCCCTTTATGTTTCCTCCTCTCATCCACCTTAACCACTTACCATTAATTCCATGAATATCCCCTCATCCTTATAATTTAATAACCTTGATTTTCCTTACCATATCTTATCCAAAAGTAGATTTGAGAAGACACCTTGGGAATAGAAATATGGATATTTGATTTAGAAATAAATTGAGGAATACCATATCTTATCCAAAAGTAGATTTGAGAAGACATCTTGGGAATAGAATATAGATGTTTGATTTAGAAATAAATTGGGGAAGACCATATCTTATCAAAAGTATATTTGAGAAGAAATCATAGAAATTGAATAATAACAAATAATAAAAGTCATATTAGTAAAATAAATTACAGTTTCACAAGTGTAGGCATATACTAATATTACTTAATAATTATAAGTCAATATTTCCATGTTAATTAAACGCTAATCAAAATTAACCTGATAGGATCCAATAGGACATTACATACACCCCTCCTTTAGAAACATTTATCTCGAAGTTAGAGTGAAAAGGACCCAAGGAGATCAAAAGAAGTTTGACAATAAGTCATAACAAAATAGAAAGATATATTAGTCAAATTAAGTAAGTCAAGAAATGATACCATTTCCCACCAAGAGTCTCCAACTAACCTATAGCCTCTTGTCCTTCCTAACCTACTTCCACTCCCATCCTATCCATCCTCTGGTGCAATATACTATGGCATCAACTATACGAATCTAACCACTGATAAAACCAATATGGTGGAAGTGTCGACTATGTCAACCTATTTTCCCTATCAGGAAACTAGCAATCGTCATCACACATCTAGGGGACTGTTTCCATCATTTCCCTCCCATGATTCCAGGCTTGGAGGTTACATGGTGGTAAATTCATCCACACCTCCTCAGAACTAGGGTTAACACCCTAATATGGAACACACTACAACACTGGTTGGATACTTGTCATTGAATAATCTAGTCAGGCAGTCATGTCACCTATCATTTGCACCTTACCCATGTCATAATAGTTCATATCAAGTGTATAATAAATGTATAATAACAATGTACATTACACCATTCCTGATTTGATGTCTCAACATCCCCGAGTCAATAATATGGATATTGGTTATATTCCTTTCCAATCTGCAGGTTAGTCCTCATCCATAAATATAACAACAAAACACACACACACACACACACACACATATAATTGATAATAATCATCATGTTATTAATTTTTGTATCCATGTACCAATTTGTTCATTTTAATTTTTTCAATATTGTCATGTTGGAAGTAAATATTACATAAGATAAATCATAATTTTGACAAGTCATTCATTAGATAAATGATATCCAAAAAAGTCACACATCAAATACTTTCATCACCAAAACCTAATCCATAAGTGTTTTATATAAGTGATTTCATCGGTTCAACTAAAATGCGCCAATATTACATAGTGTTCATAAATAAAACAAGAAGAAAATACAAATATATCCTCAACACAGGTAGTTATCTAGGTCAAAATGAGCATCAGAAATGGTCAAAAACTGGGGTAGTTGTGATGTATAATCTCCACATTCTACCAGGTAGGAGATCTAGGTTTAACTAAGGAACATAAAAGCATGCCTATTTATTTTCATTTAACTATTGAATGCATGAATATATTATATAACATTTCCAAAGAGGTTAAATATCTTACACATCAACTCCCAATTCTATATACACATTATGTCGTACATAGAATATTTTCTCCTAGATGAATGGAAAAATATGATCATTGATAAACCTTTATCCACCCATATTCTTATAATATTCGTCTAATGGAATACAAGTACATCACTATGGATAAAATATCTATTATTTTTCATTCCCATCAATACTAAATTCTCATTTCCAATTTACATAATTTTTAGTGGGTTTTCATTTAGAAATCGCCACTCCACAAAACACACAATCTTCTTCTTATGAATGAACTTGGAAAGTTTCTTATCAATTGATTGTTATAGGCCCTAATGACTAGTATCTCACTAGAATAAGTAAACATATTCACATATGGAGATGATGATTTTTTTTTAAACACTTCAATATCATCTCAACCTTCCACCACTTCAAAATTTCCCAATATTTCATCAACATCTAATGTTATATATTTCAATAAATAAATAAAAACGTTGTCTTATTGTATATATATATAACATATATTCAACCATAACATGATTGTTTCTAAGTTCAATGTAATGTAGAATCATTGAAATTAATATCACAAATTTTAAAATTTGATAAGATTTAGCTATAATCTTGAAGCCCTGAAGTATGTTTTCAATACATCTAAATTTTATATAATCTATACATTCAACTATATTACAATGGACTTTTCTTCAAATATCCATTTAAACAAATAGGTATCTAGTTCAATGGTGATTTGAAAATTCAAAATAACTATTAATATTATATATAAACATAAATTTATACCAAAAATTGTGATTAAGACGTGAACCTTGAATCGATCAATGAAAATATTTTTTTAAATAATTACTACTCATTTATCAATTTCAAATTTTTTACATATAAACACTTTCTATAACTAATAAATATTTTATATCTTCTACTATAAAGAATACGCATGCGCTCAAGGTGGTCTGTGTGTGAATGCCAAGTTTAATGTTTCTATTTAAAAACTTTAAATATAATGTTGATTTTTATAATACTAAAATTAAATGTACAACAATGTTGATTTTTATAATACTAAAATTAAATGTACAATTGGCAACCGATGAACAATTTTTTTTTTCATTTTATTTTTTTCTCGTTTTTTTATGGATCTTCTCATTAACAAAAGTAACTTACAATTTCAAAAGCACATGATGATCCTTTTCAAAGTAGCATCATTCAAAACTACGTTTTAAAATTTTGTGTAAACCATTTCAAGCATATTAAGTAATAAAAAAAATGGTTGAAACTAATTAGATATTACTTAATATGGCAGTATCATGAAAGCTTCTCCCAAACACACAACCAAAAGCTTCTCCCAAGCTCAAAATTCTATTTTTTTTCAATTCAAAATGAATAAAAAACCTCTCTTTGGATTCAATTTATTTCATTGAGGAGATCATTGCAACCAATAGTAGTTGAGGAAAATCCTAAAAAAGTAATTCTACAACCATTGTAGATTTCATTAAAAATGTGATTAATAAAACAATTGGAAAAAAAGATTTGCCAATTTCATCGAAACATTTATAGATTACATTAAAAAATGTGGCCAATAAAACAATTGGCTTGAAAAACTAACCAATTTCATTAAAAATTGTGGTTAATTATCAAGATACCTATACTTTCAGTTTTACCCTAGTTTTATTTTAAAATATTTTACTATAATTTTTTTTTTAATGCTAGTATACATTCAATAATGGCTGCATATTGGTGACCTATTCTAGCAGCTTGATGAGAGCATTTGATGTCATACCGTATTGACCATAGGTTGTTTCATGTCAGTTGTAGGTCTCATTAAACGCTACACATAACCATTCTTTAATGATGGTAATATTTTACCCTGTTTGTCACGTTAACCTAACTAAGAAAACAACCACTAGAGGGCGTAGTATACGAATTATTTGAAATTTACTCAACCATGGTTTTCACTTCCTATAAAACAAAATTTGAATTTGAATTTAAATCTTTCTTAATTTAATATTATTTATATTTAATTAAAGTACAAGAACTAAATTTTTGTAGGCACTCTGCAATTATTTGAATGGAGCATCTGTCACAATCAATCAAAGTACCTGTTAGCTGAAAACATGGACAAAATAGATGAATTTGTGACTCTGTCGGTGAAGTAGATCTCGTCATTAGGGTTACAAGGGTTTCGTCTCTGTAGGCTCGGAAGGAAGAGTCCGAGTCTTTTTGTCGTACAATATTTCTAAGGGGGGTTCATAATACAAGGCCTACAATTTTTCTATATTTAGGTTTCTAGGGTTTGAGTGGATATTCCATCCAACGGCAACAGGTTTTTAGGGTTTAGTCAGAATGGATCCAACAAGTTGTGGGGTGTGCTTCACTAACAGTTTTGTAGGTCCACAGTGTAGAACATTTACAGAGAAGACAAATTTTGGTGGAATCCCATTTGAGAGAAAAATTGTGACTGGTGTATCGGGGTGGGCCAATTTTTGAAGCTACTTTTTTTTTTTTTAAACCCCAAAATGGAAAACAAATCAATAGTAAATGTTAAAAATGGCAAGGAAATCTCAGATTTTGTGGAAATAAATCATTTAGGCCAAGTCAAAATTGCTTCAGGTGAGAAAACAGGAAAGTGGATTTAGGTAAATAAAAAACGATATCCAGGTATTTTAAAGTGTAGGATTGCCCGCTTTAAATGGGAACGAAAAAGAAGAAAACATTCAAATTGAAAGAAAAAAAATAAGGTAAACAAAAGTAAATAAGAGTTAATCATTTATAGTCCCACAACTACACCTCTTACTTGGTCATCAAATATATATGTCCAATAACTGATGAAGGCCAGGGAAACATTGGAAATTTTGGAAGCCAAAGAACAAGAAAGGGACCACAAATTTTCAAATATCACACTTGCAAATCAATGTTTAATGGAAGGTAATATAATTTTAAAAGAGAAGGTAACAATGTTACAATATGCTTTAGAGGCAGGAAAATGAGAATGGGAAAACATGAAGGTAGCATGGAAAATCAAGAATGAAGCAATGACAACAAACAAGGATGTCATAATCTCTAAAAAAACTCAAGTAGATACAAAAATGGTTCAACAAACAATCATTTCCAAAAAGAAGGAAAAAGAGAACAAGAGGACATACATTCCAAAAGAAATCAAAACTAGATTTTAAGACATTAATCCTCAAAGGATAGAGGAAAACAAAGATGTAAGTTCTCTTAGATCACAGGAAAGAGAACAAAAAGAAAGAAAACATAGAGAAAAAAACTTCATTCTCAGGGGAATAAGAGACTATGGAAAGAATGAAAGCACTTTTAATTTGATAAGGGAATTTTTGAAAGAGAAATTACAGTGGAGAGGGAAAATTTCCAAGCAAGGAGGGTGGGAAAGATATGTGAGGAGAGGCCTCGACCCATAAAATTCATCATGGAAAGTGTGCCAAAAAAACACCATCTCTTAAGCAAAAAGAAACTCTTGAAAGCCTCATATTTCTTCCTAGATGAACATTTAACTAGAAAAAAACAAGAAGAGAGAAGAGAAGAAGTGGAGAAAGTTAGAGCAGCAAGAAACAAAGGGAAAAGAGCATGGTTGTACAATGGTAATGCGGTTATCATAGAGTTTGGGCCTCATCGGAAAACAGGGCAACAAGCTGACAATAAAGAAAAAATAGGTAATTATATAACAGGGAGGAAAACAACACGATAAACATGGATGAAAAGGGGTGAAGACTCAAATTTGAGTCTTGTGTGCCAAACCTCGTGGCAATCAAATCCTACCCAGATCTACCTAAGTCTAGTTTGTTGGAACTATAGAGGTTATCCTTGGAGGAGGGGACCTGGGATAGGGCCTATTGCAAAAGGTAGATACATAATTTGTCTCATATAATCTCATGAACATAATGGTTGAAAATGTAGAAACTATACAATAAGAATGTATATCATGGATTCAATCGGATTTAACAATGTGCTAAAGCTAGATATTGAATCACTTCTACAAATCAATTGCGAAATTAAAAACACAACTGCCAATCACATGAAGAAAAGAAGAATCAATCAAACCACAACATAGATAATTTCACGGGGAAATCTTGCTGCTATAAACCCCACTATCTTCTATTGTATATTCAGCATGGATGCATGAAACAATTACATACAACTATTCTCACAAGAGCCCTCCTGTACTCAGCCAACTATCTCACACTGCCCTGGATAAAACTGACCAATACTTAGTCAATTTTCTACCTCATGACAGCCTTGCTTGCGCAATTTATGTGGAATGCAATCCCTATTCGTTAGGAATTTTTTCCTTCCTCGACTGCACCAGGATCATGGGAAATCCAATGGGTGTTTGTTTGCATGGGTGCAACCCAACAATCCTACAACTGATATTCAACTTCCCTTTCACCTAGATCTCAACCAGGTCTCCACTGGAACTGACATGCATGCAGCTAATAATAGTAAATCCTCAGTTCCATGTGAGATCACTGATTGTGAATTAAATAATATTTAATTCACTTCATCTCTAACTAGTGTATCAAATAGTTACAACTAGCACAACTGAGTTTAACTCACTTAACTGAGTTAAACTGATTACAACCTACATTAATTAATTCACCAGTGCACTTCGAACTATGTTACAGCTAGAATTAATCTACATACCTCACCAACTACCATCAACTCGAAATTCATGAGTTAACTGAGTTGATCACACTCACTTAAATATTACAAGTTATTTTGAGATTAGATTACATTTTATTGTCCATCTTAATTAAGGGATAACTAAAATAGACATGCACCAAATTTAGCCCACACCAGTGTAGGTGTTGCTAAGACCTATGGTCCCACATTAGTGTAGGTGCTGCTTGGACCTCCTGGTTCCACACTAGTGTAGGTGCTGAAATTTCTTGTTGAACTTCAACACTCCCTCTCAACAAGAAAGGGATTATCCTTCACCCTAATCCCGACTCTATTGTATTCAAATTTTCTCCCAGTTAGCGCCTTCGTCAAAATATATGCATCCTGATCTTCTATGGGCATGTACTGAAGTAACATTATGCACCTCTGCACACAATCTCTGAGATGGTGGTACTAGATATCTATGTGCTTGGACCTATCATGAAACACATGATTAATCGAGAGTTTAATTCAACTCTGATTATCACAATGTATCACTGTCGCATCCATCTGAGAACCAAACAAACCAACTAAGATCTTTCTCATCCAGATAGCCTCACATACATCTTGAATTGCTACCATTTACTCTGCATCCGCTGAACTGAGTGCCACAAATCGCTACTTCCTGTTGTACCAAGAAATTTTTTTAGATCCTATGCTAGGATCCCTCCAGTTGTGATCTTTCTGTTTGATGGACTGCCTGCCCAATCTGCATCCATGAAGCCTTGAAGATTCACTCCCTTTGTCTTTCTGTACCATAATCCATACTCTGATCTGCCCCTCAGGTATCTCAATACATGCTTCCATGCCTTCCAAAATAGCTTGGTAGGCTTAACCATAGCTTGACTCAGCTGGTTAACTGCATAGAAAATTTTTGATCTAGTGTTCACTAAGTACATCAGTGAACCAACTAAATTCTTGTAGACAGTAGCATCCAATACCTCTCCTGAAGTAGCATCCTCTTTCCTCCAATTAACTGGAAGAGGAGTGTCCATGGGTTTGCAGCTCTCCATGTTAAACTTACCCAATATCTATTTGGCATACTTGCCTTGAGAAGAAAAAAGTTCACCATCTCGCTGCCATATTTCCAAACCAAGGAAATAATGAAGGAGTCCCATGTCCTTCATTTCAAACTCCCTTGCAAGATCCTCCTTGCATGAGAGTATCAGCTGCTCATCACCGGTAAAAATTAGGTCATCAAAATAAAGTACAATAGTCAATAACTTACCCTCAACCACAATCTGCTATAGGTTTGCATCAGCTTCACTTTTGGTGAAGCCCAGTCCGGTGAAATAGATGTCAAGCTCAGCGTACCAAGCACGAGGTGCTTGCTTCGGCCCATATAGTGCTCTCTTGAGTCGACACACATGCGACTCACTGTCGAAGATCTCGAAACCTTCTGGCTGATATATGTACACTTCTTCCTCAATAACTCCATTGAGAAACACAGTTCTCACATCCATTTGATGAATGTGCCACCCAATCTGTGTTGAGAGTGAAAGGATGGATCTAATGGAAGAGTACCTTGTAACTGGTGCAAAAGTCTCATCATACTAGATGCCCTGAATCTGTGAGAATCCTCAGGCCACAAATATGGCCTTTTACTTCTCCACAGTCCCATCAGAAACTTTCTTTACCTTATAGATCCATCTTGATCCAACCATTGATTTGCCGACCAGTCTTGGGAAAATCTCCCATGCACCGTTCTTGACAATGGGGTCATACTCCTCCACCATTGCATAAACCAAAATTGGTTTCTACACTGCCTCCTGAAAGGAAGATGGTTCAGTCACAATACATTTTCTCATAAGAGCCATGTATCCAATAAACCTGTCTAGAGACTGTCTTTTTCTGCACTGTGAAGTAGGAGCTCCTACATTCTCTGCAGCATCGTCTCAATCTATCAGCCTTCGTGGTGTGCCTTCTACCATTTATAATGGATGGCTCTGCATTATTGTTTTCTTCCACTCCATGATCCTTTGCATGTAGCTACTCCACATCTTGTGGCTCATCCTTGGGAACCAAGAGTTCCTCCTTTGCATGCAAATCTAGCTCCCTCTCAAGGGACAATCGCATGGATTTCTCCTCATAAAATTTTTTATCCTGTCGCACAACAGTCATTCTGTTGTTTGGAAAATACACCTGATAGTTGTGGGGAGTTTCAGTGTACCCTGCAAAAATCCCAATCTCAACTATTGGTTCCAACTTCTTCCTAGCGTCTTTGGTCACATGCACATAAATAGATGAGCCAAAAATCTTAAAATGTGAAACATCAGATTTATTACCAGTGAATGCCTCTTCTGTTGTACTCATGCCAAGAATACTATGAGGACAACGGTTCTGCACAAATACCATTGTGTTGAATGCCTCCTCCAATGGATGCATCGGTAGGCCTTGATCATGAAACATCTCTCTTGTTTCACCCATAATCATTCTGTTCTTTCTTTCAGTGACCCCATTCTTTTGTGGCTTATGAGGCGCTATCAGTTCTCTTTGAATTCCTGTTTTTCTGCATAAGTTCTTGAATTTGTTAGAGATGTACTCACCACCATTATCACTCCTAAGATCCTTCACTTGCTTCCCTGTGTCTTGCTCCACTAGTGCTTTAAACTCAAGAAACTTTGAGACTGTCTGATATTTATTCTGCATGAACTAGATCCAACACTTATGAGAAAATTCATCAACAAATAGCACATAGTACTTATGCTTTGTTGTAGAAGTGAAATAAAATGGTCCACACACATCTGTGTGAACTCTCTCAAGGATCCTCGAGGCTTGGTTCTCCTTCTCATGAAAGGTGGAATTTACATATTTTCCCATAGTACATCCCTTTCATGTGTATGACTGTGCAAGTGTACCCTTGGGAAGACCCGTAGAAATATTTTGCATGACTTTCAAGGCTCTGTGATGAATATGGACCAATCTCCTATGCCATAACTCACCCTCATCCCGGCTCACCACTTTGTCCGTCTTTCCCATTAATGCTACGCAACCATCTACATCCATTTTGTAGATATTCTTAACTTGAATCCCAATATTCTTGGCTTGTCCTATTTTTTGTGTCACAGGAAATATTTTCCTTCACTGAAAACAACATGGCATAGCCTCTATCCTCCAACATTGCAACTGAGACTAAATTTTTCTTCAAACCTACTACATGCATTACATATTTTAATTGAAAGGGTTTATCTGACTGTCTCTGGAAGGTAATGGTACCAATCCCGGTAGCACTGTACCGCCCATCATCACCCACTTCAATATGCATATGGATATCCTTCTCCTCCAAGCTACTGAAAAGTTCCTTGTCTCCCATTGTGTGGAAGGATGCACCATTATCCAAATACCACACAGATCCCAATGCACTTGACACCATGCATGCGATAAATGAGAAGTCAATCTCAAATTGCAAGGTCAAAGCCTCACCATCTGCAGATCCTGAAGCCTTCTTGTTCTTCTTCTTTTGTGGACAGTTAGTAGCATAATTCCCATGCTCGTGATAGTGAAAACACTTCACTCTGGACATGTCGCGCTTCTTTCCATCTTTGGACTTGGATTTGGAATGGAACTTCTTTCATTTCCCCTTCTTCGCCTTGGTAGCCAAAGTAAAATCTTCTTCATCTTCATTCTTAGATGAAGATCCATCTCTGGTATTACGTTTGAACTCCTCCTGCACCAAATCTGACCATAGTCGTTCCCAATCTAGCAGATTTTCCCTTCCATTGATAGAGTCTTGATAAATATGCCAACTCTTGGGAAGTACTAGGAGAGCTAAACCCACCAAATCATCATCAGCGACAATAATGCCAATGCTCCTAATCCCAAAATTGGTCAAAGTTTGCTAAATCTTTTGGCATGGAGTTGCCTTTCTCCATCTTGATCTTTCTGAGTTTATCTTTCAGTGCCAATTTCCTATGGTCACTACTGCTCTGAAATAGATCCGTCAAATATTTCCACATAGCATATGGTGTCTGTTTTCCATGGAGACTTGAGATAATGTGGTCTCGTACTCCCTCCAATAGGATACTCCTCGCCTTTGCCACTTTCTTTTTCCATGCATCAATATTTGCAACATATTTTACAGCGGGTTTAGGAACATCATTGTCAATGAATTCCTTCAAGCCATTGACTTCGAGTACCAAATCCATCCTGTCCTTCCAACCAATATAGTTAGATTTTACCTTGAGTGCATACTCCAATCTCAAGCCATTGAAATCGATTTTGATCCTGAATCAACTATAGCACCAAGAAATTATTTTTGCAAATTCGAATTCTATTCAGTTACAAACTCAGCTCCTCCTTCACTATTGTGATTTCCTATGCTTAGATACCATGTAAAAATTATACAAAAATCATGTATATCATGGATTCAATCTTATCTAATAATTTTCTAAAGCTATATAATGAATCACTTCTACAAATCAATTGCGGAATTAAAAACACAATTGCCAAACACATGAAGCAAAGAAGAATCAATCAATCCACAACACAGATAATTTCTAGGGGAAATATTGCTGCTCAAAACCCCACTATCTTCTATTGTATATTCAACATGGATACATGAAAATAAAAATATTCTCACAAGAGCCCTCCTATACTCAGGTAACTGTCTCACGCTGTCCTGGATAAAACTGACCAATACTTTGTCAATTTTCCGCCTCCTGACATTGTTCCTTGCTTATGGAATTCATGTGGAATGCAATTGCGATTATTTAGGAATTTTTTCCTTCCTTGACTGCACAAGGATCATGGGAAATCCAATGGGTGTTTTTTTGCATGGGTGCAACCAAATAATCCTACAACTGATAGTCAACTTCCCTTTCACCTAGATCTCAACTGGGTCTCCACTGGAACTGACATGCATGTAGCTAATAATAGTAAACCCTGAGTTGCATGTGAGATCACTGATTGTGAATTAAACATTATTTAATTCACTTGATCTCTCACTAGTGTATCAAACAGTTACAACTAGCATAAATGAGTTAAACTGATTACAACCTGCATTAACTAATGCACCACTGCACTTGGAACTCTGTTACAACTAGAATTACTCTACATGCCTCATCGACTACCCTCAACTCGAAATTCATGAGTTAACTGAGTTTATCACACTCACTTAACTATTGCAAGTTATTTTGAGATTATATTACATTTTATTGTCCATATTAATAAATGTATAACTATAATAGACATGCACCAAATTTAGCCCACGCCAGTGTAGGTGTTGCTAAGACCTGTGGTCCCACACTAGTGTAGGTGTTTCTTGGACCTCCTGGTCCCACACTAGTGTAGGTGCTGAAATTTCTTGTTGAACTTAAACAGAAAATCTCCTATGTTTGATAGTTATTTGATGTTAGGAGTTTGGAACGAGGATGCAAAAAATGGCAAAGGGTATGGAGGAATACTAGTTTTAGTGAAAGAAAAAGAAGGTTGTCACATTCAGTTAGTGAAAGAAGGTACAAATAAAAAATATTTATGGTTCAAAATAACAAATAATGAGAACCACATAAGAATTGCAACATGTTATTTTGTGCCTCAAGTATCAAAAACTTACAAAAATAAGGGGTTGGATAGGGAAGATCCATATGGAGCTTTAAAGCAATATATTTCCGCATATTCTCAATGGGAAGAAGTTCTTTTAGTGGGATATTTCAATGCTAGAACAACAAGTCAACAAGATAGTATTCTTTATTGCAAATAATATCACAATATTATTTGGCTCATTGAAGTGGATAATTCTCAATGGTTGAGATGTTCAGAAGAATACAAATTTAGTAATAATTTTGGAGACGAATTTCTTAAATTATGTGGTTATTTCATCTTAATTATCTGCAATGATATATATAGATGGAAAAAGTCTGAGAACTTCACTTGCAATACATACAATGGGTCAAGTGTCATTGACTATGTTATTTGTTCACAAAGCTTAATATAAATGATAGATGAAGTTAAGATTGGAGAGAATATTGGGTGTCAGGAGGGGGAGGGGTTCTCATTAACGCTTAAGGAACAATTGTAGACCAGTATGCTTGGGGTTTGAGAAAAAATATGAAAAATCAAGATGAAGCATATGGGCTACTCTAAGAACAATAAGTTGAATCAAATCCTTGCAAGAATCAAAGGACTTTTATGACTCTTTGAGAAAGTTCATATCTTTCATATATTAAGAATGTTGAACTAGGAGGCAGAAATTCAAGTAAATATAGCCTGGCCAATAAAGGAGAGCCATAACCAAGTAAATGGAAATGAATTTTTACTCACTATCCCCTAGCCCTGATCATGGATAGTATTTTTTTAAGGAAAACTATTTCCCTCTCAGGATAGTATTAAAAAAAATGAATTTAGAGATAAATTGGGAATTTTGTATCTCTAATCATTGTTTTGATTGGGCTCCTACCATTTTATTTCCTTCCCCCCTAAATCCCCTCTCTCCCCTCCACATTTTATCTAACTCGTTCCCTTGTTGGCATGGCTTCCCCCGACCCCCTCTCCCCTTCTTTCACCCCTCGCTTTCATCTCCCTCGACCCATCCTCTCACCTTCCTCACCCTCCCCTCATACCTCATTGGTATCCCTTTTCATAACCCCCTCCCCCCTCCACTTTCTCCTTCCTCCATGTGGCTTGTATAAAAAGGATAAGGTTGCATGATCATAGAACCTGTAGAGTGTCACACAAATATTTTATTTCATCTGGTGGCAACAATACAAGGTTGATCATGACACTTGGTGATGGGATTGGCATAAGTGTGGGAGCTCTCATCCCATTGCTCTGTAGACGGGCTCGTCACATGAATAAACTAACCAACTACATGCAAGAACCCTATGTGAATGAGCCTTCATTAATTTTGTAGGGGAATATATGATGGCTCGCGTGAGGGGTGGTTAATATGCTTCAGAGGAATTTCGTTTCAATCAGAAAGACAATCATGGATAGAAGTTGTGATATTGGTGGTAAGTGATTACTTGCTCGGCTTAGCGAATATAAAAAAATTAGGTTACATAGAATGGAATTTCATTTGACGAAAGGTCTAGGCCCTGCAGGCTATTTTTTCTAGGTCTTAGGGTTCTGGTTGGGGTTTCTTGTGGGTAATTGGGGTCTCAAAGCATATAGATGAGGATAATTTAAAGGTGGTGGGGTATCTATATGGTTGTGGGTGTTTGAGAACTAGATTTGGGTCCTCTGTGTCTTTGTTGTTATCCGTGGGTGTAATCGGGTCTCGTCTTGAGTGTCCCTTGAATAATTTATTGATGTCGCCCTCGAGCGGATTTTTTTCCTCGAAGTGGATTTCGGGTCTTGGAGTGGAATTTTCAGTGTTTTGACATTGGAATTATGGGATCTTTTGGAGAGAATTGGTAGAATTGGGAGCATCAGGTTGGAAACAGGAATAAATGGTTTCAACAATCTATAAATTGAGCCCTCGGATAGTGGGAATTATAGTTAGTTGGAATTAGAATGAGTCCAATTCTACACTGTCAATTGAGTCCTCAGGTTTTCTCTCTTGGGAAGTCAACATGGAACCAAAACACTGGGGATTTTGTTGAAAGTTTTTTGGAGGAGTATCATGTTGTTTCGAAAGGAAATGGTAGTGTTGTCCCCCATTGGCCACCTTCTCACAACACTTGTTCACTCCTTGTGAAAGGGAGCACCATGAATTAAGGGAAAGCCTGTCAGATCTTAAGAGGTGCTTCTAGATGCAGCATGAGGATGCCTACGAGAAGAGTGAGATAGACATCGAAGGGAACCAAAAAATTCACCAGCTTTAGGATGAAGTCTATGCTTTGTGCAACTAAATAGAGGAATTGAATTTCAACTTGTCGAGAAGAAATCCACCATAGATGATGAATCTATTGGTGTTATGTGGAATTATGAATTACAGATAAAACACATTCCCTAAATGTGGTGCTAAGAATTTAGAAAAATAGATCAAATACTTTGCAGAAACTTTCTCTAAGAGTAAATAAACATACAAAAGGATAGAGGAACCTACTTGTGATCCAAGCGCTTCATATTCTCTTTCTGTCTCTCTTTTTGTAGCTTCCAATCCAACTTAGATCGTCAGACTAGTTCCTGCAAGTATTAAAAAATAGAAAAGAGATTGCAATATACAAATGTATATTTATCTTAATCAGTTAAATTGATTAAACATGAAACATATATGTCATTTAGGAATCCATCATATGAAAATTAGAAACATAAATAGATACATATATGGGAAAATGAACAACAATATTTATTAATGGATAGAAAGGGGAGTTTACAACCAGAGATTGATTTGATGTCACCAGCTCTATAATTCATCCCAACCTCATCACAATAAAAATCTCACCAACAACATATCACTCTTATCACTCTCTCAATTGAGAATCAAACAACATTTCTTTACCAAATTTCTTCCTTCCCTATCACTAGGATTTGTGCTCAATTTATAGGGCAACTGATGGTAGTTTCTCAATCAATGACTTTCTAATAATAGGTAAGACATGTTCCCAAGCTCAGAGGTGTTATATGGACACATGGATTCGAATTTTGACACATATAGAATCTTCTAGAAGGCACTGGCCATGTGGATATTCTGTAACAATGAGAATTTTATTCCCATTTGACCAACGCACTCTTGAATGTCAGGAAGTGCTTTGAACTTTGAAAAGCACCCTTGAATGGAGGAATTTTCATATGCAAAGCAGTTAGTCCCTTGAGAGGCTGCGTTGGTGAGCTCACAAGTGATATAACATATACTTCAACCCTTGGAAACCTTGCAATAGAAGTCATGAATAGTTTGTTCATGTCTTAGGGCATGTAGCAACTGAAATGATAGGGGATGATAGACCCTAATTCATTGGTCCTGGGGATGATGTCCAGTTTGACCAGGTCATTGGGAATGATGCTCAAATTGACCTATAACAGCTTACCCCTAAAGCATGAAGTCAAAATAATAACAATATTTTTTGAATGAGATGTTTTACAATGTGATGGGCTAGAACTGAAGTGGAGTGGCGACCTGCATCAATCTTACAATACATTAAATCATGATATATCCTCTTGATTACAAATTGTTGAGGGAAGGCATTCCCATGCTTAGCACATAAACTATCTAATGACATTTACATAGTGCAGAAATTCATCTACATTGGAATGTTTCCCAATACAGACAGTCCTCTAGATATAGGCCCATGTTTGGATGACGATCTATATGTATGGTCACCGTACGGATGATGTGTACAAAAATCCTGAAATCGTATCCCGGATGGCTGAAACTAGATCTAGGATATTATTATCTTGTTCACACTATCGTTTGGGTATAAGTCTAGCCATGCAAATATATGATTTGTAGTCAAACATGGTAAGACATTGTTTGATTACTAGCCAATGATGTGAGCTGTTAACAAACGTGAGAGAACCACCATTGATGTTAATGGCTCTCAAGGTACTATAGTACATTTCGTAAGGCATGAATAGATGATTTGATGTTGAACACCAAACAAAATATTTCGGTCAAAGGTCTGGAAGTGAGGATCTTGTTAAAAGAGAGGATCTTGTCAATACTATAACAAGCCTCATGGTACTAGAAGATGATGTTTCTAATTAAACTTTCTGGATGATGATTTGATGTCGATAGGAAGCCACTTTATCACGAAACAGGAGTTATTGATTTTAGAGACAAAATGTGACTTGATATAGCAATCTTCAGGGATGACTGTCATGAAAATTAAAGTTTATGAGAATTGCAGAAGGATGAGTATTCACTGGATGACTTCTCTTGAACATATCGGCGACACTGAGATGAGTTGTCAGCATTGACCCAAAACCAAAGTGAAGGTATGATGAACCATAGGTATGAATGAACCATCAAGAATATTACCCAACCTAAATAGTCACAATGATGGAGTGAAGTGTCATGTTCAAGAGCGACCTGCTACCGTAAAAAGTTTTGTTCACTTTCCCAAATTTTCCCCGGTCATTTGTCAACCAATACCTCTTTGTTTTTTAACAAGCTTGAGGAGGATAACATATTCTTTATATATAATTCAACCTTTCAGGCGAATAATGTGTCGCTATTTAATAATTTAACGAGTCTAACGATGAATGAAACTCGATTCTTGCTATGATCGACAAGCCCATCGCTATTTTATGTTTTAATGAGCCTAACGACAGTGACATCTTGGTCCTTTTTCATATATAGAGAGTTTGTAAAAAAGGACAAAAGAAAACTCCATAGGTACTTTTTCGTAAAGTTGTCGCTCAGATCCGAAAAAGTGTAAAATAATATCTGAGAGAACCTCTTAGCCATGTTTGACTAAGGCATTAATTTTTCGTAAATAATCTATCTCAGTCTGGAAAAAGGGTTAAACTTATATTGAGAACATATCAATTCATTTACTTTTACGAGCTTGGAAAGATTAGTGCTCGGCAATAGTTTCACATTATCGGAGTCTAAAAAGAACTAAAATAAGACTCTAGGGGTTCCTTTTTCGCTGTTATTGAAGCTCGAAAAAGAGATAAAAGTGCGCTTCAAATCCTTTTTCGTTTTTATCAAAGCTCAAAAAATAAGGATAAAAGTATGCTTTGTGGTCAAATCATTCTTGAAAAAAATGTGCACGACTAATCTACTTATCAGTTGCAAATCAGTTCAGAACAACATCAAATGGATTAAAAATACTTGTTTCATGATAAAAATTGAATAAAACCATAGTCACGACAATAAATATGACTTGCAAATAATCAAATGACTAATTAAAAGAGTTTTACTATTCATTTTTACCATTTGAAAGTTGCTATTTTCATTTTGGAGCTTTAAACCTATTTTTTCCCCCGAACTTTAGCTAATCATTGCATTCGATTCTGTGGACAGTTTTCATTGTTGTTTGATCCAAGTTGGTGCCATAACCCCCCTCTTTCTTTCAGGGGTTATTTCATTTCATTTCGTTGCAATTTTTTAGGGATTTGGGCCCCTTAGGGTAAATTATTTTTTTAAAGAGGGAAACACACCCTTGGGTATTGAAAACTACATTGTAATGCACTAAAAGTGAAGCCTAGGTGCATATGAAACTCAATGTCTATTGACCAAGACTTCGTTGGGCACAATTCACAATTTTTATTCTTGCATTGTACCCAAATTTTGCCTAATGTTTTTCATGAAAATGAGTCTAATGATTCTTATGGTTATGTTTAAGGGATTCATTAGACTAGAATGACGATTAATTGGAGAGAAAGAGAGCATGAAGAAAAAAATATGATTGCCCTTAATGATCTAGGTACTGTAAGAGCCCTAAGATATCTTGGGTTATTAAAATACTTCTGCTTATCAGGTATGAGGCAAAAAATAGAACTTTTGGAGTTCCTTGTTCGTGCATGGGATTTGGAAATTGAGGCATTTCACATTAGGAACAAAGTGGTTCCTATTACAGTGGAGGACATATATTTTTTGATAGGCTTGTCGAGGAAAGGCTTACCCATTTCTCTCTCAGGGTATACTCTCGGAGGAGATACAGTAGAGGACTATATTTTGCAGTATTTCTATCCAGGGGCAGAGCCAATCAAGGATGGGAAAATAAACATCTATGACATTCGTGATTTTCCTTTGAGAACCATCCTATTCATGATCGCAAAGCTTGCTAGTACCATTACACTACATGTAGCGAATAGATCTTATATGCAGTATGCGCTAGAGTGTATGTAACCAAAAGTTTTCAAATGGTTTGAAGCTGTACTTTCTGTTGAGGAGGTAAATCCCCTCTGCGGACAGAGGCGACCCCACTAGCCCTAGATTGGGTATAGAAATAATTGAATCATGTAACGACTTTGGTTCCTAGTTACAAGAAAAAAAAAGATCATGATAAGTAACCTACCTCAAATCCCACGCTGTTTTTGTCGATGGAGAAGCGGTGCTCCTCGCCTCTAGCTTGACAGATCACAATCCTTCCATTCGTCACGTCCGGACACCTGTACACATGCAGAGAGATGATGACATAAAACGTAATACTGAAAGCATGTAAATATATATCAGTCAGAGAGGATATAATTCATTGCATCACATGAAAGAGTAAACACAAGAATGGAACCAAAATCAGAGTCACTTATATTATAAATGAAAAAAGGGAGATTACAACCAAGTGCTCTGACGCTATGATCTTCCTTCGACAGGCTTCCAGTGGAGTGTGTATCAATAAATCCTATCGGGAATCTGGACAAAGCTCTTTCTCTTACGGGGTTCTCTTCTAATCTGCTCTTAATAGTAGCCCAGTTATAGTTTCCTTCCTACAAGTTCAGCTAGCTAGCAAATAGAGAGGGCAAGCTTTTATAGATGGAGGAAGGGAAGTTGGGATCCCTATAATCATGGGATAGGCCCTATCTTTAAGGAAGGTTCCATGAGAGGTGGAAAAACACTTCCTATACATGGAGATCCAGAGCCAAACCACTCAACTTCTTTTCATGATTCATTCAGAAGTTTGTTAGAACCAAACTTCCGCCATTTATTTTTTAAAAACATCCCTTAATAAGCTTGGTGAGAGTTATACACAGGGATAGAGTGCCATTTGGTGCGCCTTCTAGTGTGGATTTCCCTCATTGGCGCGAGGGATGAATTGGCTAGTCGCGCCAAGGCTAAAACATATGTTTTTTAGGATTTTTCAGAGGAAATGTTCTTCAGGACAATGTTTGTCCTTATGCAAGAGGATGCCATGAAGGTGTTTTCAGAAAATTTTACTGTTCACAGGTCACTGCAATATTCCTCCAATGTACGAGATGAGGGATTGCAGGGACGATGAAAAAATGATGTGTAACAGATGCCCCCTAAAGCATGAGGCCCGAGAGAGAGGGAGGGGTGAAATGCTTTATGATAATGCGCCCAACTGAAAACACTGCTATTGGAAGAAGTGTGTATACAAATAAAACTGATATCTCTGATACATGATATGTGGTATGGGAACAACCATCCATAATAGAGTGCACAATAACTAGAATCCAATGTATGGACGTAGCCATCCCGCAAAGAAGGATCAACAAGTAGACTCAAGTATGGTCGCAACCATCCAATCAAATGAGTCATGTAATAAATCATGATAATCCAAAAATAACCCGTAGCCTGGATGTTATCAGACAATATCCAGGGTCTTGTGCTCCATCTCGACCTGAACATAGTACAAGTCTGAGCATGCGAATATGTGAGCTGAAGTCAAACATGCAAGAACATCATTTTATTAGCAGCCAATAATGAAAATCATTAACATATGCGAGAGGAACCACCAATAATGACGATGGCTCTCAAGGTACCAAAGGTACAATCCACGGAATTACAGTGAGCTGGCGTTGAACACCCGCAGAATCATCCGATCGAAGGCCAATGATGAAAACCTTGTGTCGAATGCAAAGAACCTACCATTGAGGCATGCAAGCTCCAAGGTACCTGAAAGGAGTTTTTAGATCAACTTCCTGGATAATGAGCTGAAGTCGACAGGAAGTGACCTTGATTGAAGGTGGGCCATAGTGATTCCCACATCATCAACACGAGATAGAGGAATATGATATTTTTGAATCAAGATCAAATAGAGAATCATAGGGAGGTTGAAAAACTGCAGAGGCCAACTTCTCTTGAACATATCGGCGACACGACATTGGATTTGGAAGTATTTGACATCAAGGGATATGAGGTCATGGTGACGTGGCAAAGATCATATGAGCGGTCAAAAGAGATTACCCAAACCCATGGAGGCGAGAAAATAATGAGATGAGATGTCCCCAACCCAACATGAATGCAGACAAGTGCCATGTTCAAGAGCGACATAATTCAGACACGACGATGATACTAGTTCCATTCCCCCCCCACCATTTCTGGCGAGTACCCCAATTATTTTTGGAAACAAGCTTGAAGGGGATATCATATGCTTGCGATATAAGTTTTTCCTTCAGACAAATCCAACCTAGTAAATTTAACAAGCCCTAGGAAGGAGGAACTCGAGTAACGTCATTACGACAAAGTCCGATGTCATCAGTTTTTAACGAGTCTGAAAAAGGAAGAACTCGGCGCCTTTTGATGTTTAGAGAGTTTGAAAAGATAGTAGAAAAGAAAAATCTAGTAGTCCCTCAGATCCAAAAAGGTAGAAAACTATGTCTCAAAGAGCCTCCTAGTCGCGATAGGCTAGGGTATTCCTTTTTCGTAAATAATCCATCCCAGCGCGAAAAAGGGGTAAACCTATACTGGGTAGATGTCGTTTCACAGCCAATTTAGCGAGCTCAAAACGATAAGCGACTCGCCAATATTTTAAATTTTAGAGAGTCAGAAAAGCACTAAAAGATGACTTCAGTAGTAACTTTTTTGTGTTTTTACCAAGTCCGAAAAAGTATAAAATACAACTCGTGTCGTCATCCTAGTTTCGTGAAACCTTGTTGCTGCACAAGCAAGTGTAAAACCCATTTTTCGACAAAATATAGTGAAATATTTGGAAAACAAGTCTCAAAACCTAAAGTTGATTTCGAAAAGTTATAAATATGACCAAATAGTAAAAACATATTTACTTTTTACTTTTTACCTCTTGTGCAGAGCGATAGTGAGTTATTTCCCTACGATCTTGCGGTGACGATTGTGGACGATCCAGTGCACCATTCTGGATTCTGTCTTTTCCAGGTAAGAGCCGCTTCCATTGTCCATTTTGTAAGCCATATTTCATAGCTTTCCATTGTGATTTTTCATCCCTCAGGGGAGGATTTGCAAATTTAGGGCTTCTGCGGTTGGCGTGAGTATCAGGCACAGACCCGTGCCAATCGAGCTATTTTTGCAAAAGGGTCGCGCTAGGTGGCACCAATGTCATCAAAACAGTTGTGCCAACTGCACAACCTAATATTTCGCTCAAATTTCACAAAAATTGAACCAATCAATTGAATTTTTGAATGCCCAAGGGATCTTACAATGTATTTATGACCAATTTTTTGTAGGTAGAAAGAAAAATGGTGATCGAATGGAAGGAAAGGGAGCATAGTGAGGAAGAAGAAATGGAAATGGAGAATGAGCAGTGCATGAATGCTCTTCGTAACTATGGCTTGAAGAAATTATTCTTAACGCCATGTCGCCGGGCTTAGCCCGAACTATTACAATACTTGATTAGCATCTGAGGAGAAATTTAGACTTCGAGATCAAGTACTCAAGCTTGAGGTATCGGATGTGTACTTTATCATTGGATTGTCCCGCAGAGGTCCAATTCCAATTATGACAGGTACCAAGCCTTCTAGTGAGAAAATGGCAACGGTCATGGAGAGAGTGTGCCTAGGGGCACAAACAGGATTAGGTAGTGGCAAAATTGACATTCATACCGTTCCCGATCTAGCACTCAGAGTGGTGCTACATACCATTACGTGGGCTGTGGGGTCGCAGGAACTGCATGAGGCTACCAAAACACAACTCCTCCTGGTGTCAGAGTGCATGAACCCAACAATATTTGATTGGGCCACAACCATAACTATGAACATCAAACGACAGTTGAAAAAATGTAAAAAGGCCAAACTGAAGCAGTTTGGATACGGGTCAATCTTGGTCTCGTTCTTCCTAGAACGACTGCCTATCTTCCAAGGCCAGGGGGCGATAATTGCAAATCCATCATTTAGGGAGCCACAGATGGCTCGATGGGCAGCATTGATGCCCAGGGCAGGGGGTCGCCAGCAGATGTCATGGCAACCCAAGTTCTTTGGATGGCTCCGACGATAGTTGATCGTTGTAGAGGATTGGCCCTATGCAGGCACTGATTTCACAGGAGACCTAGACCTTCCGCTCCTAGAAGGAGAGGACTGGGATGAGGAGCTGGGTAAGACTCTTTTCATTTTATGAGTTTTATTATTTTTTGGTATACATGCATGTTCTAAAAGTTGATCCTACATGTGTGCAGATGTTGGCCCAGAGAGGCCTGCTGGGATGTCACCGATAGGGAGGAGGACTCCACTCGCCTATAACCCTCAAGGTGAGGGGGGCGAGGAGGATGCACTGGTACAGAACATTGAGGGGATTACTCGCGGGGTTTCGGACTATGCTTGCCTAGTTCATGTCACTATGGCTTATCAGAGGCACACCGTCAGGGTGCCGAGTCACCTCCATCACTTACTGAGGCGATTGGTGCGAGCAATGACGTGCTACCAGGAGCACCATGCCGATTAGTCGCCTAGGATTTTATTTTCACATTTTTGAGAGACATGCCGTCTCCAAATGTAATTAAAACAAACATGTATATTTTTTTTGATTTTATATGATGCACACGCTACAAACATTTGACATATATATATACATCTACTTCTACATGGATCTTGCTTACATATGATGATGTTTTTTATAAATTGCGTAGATGTCTATCTAATACCATGTTGGCTACTGCACCTGTTAGTGTATTCATTCGTCTGGGTATATGCTGATATGTGATGTAATCAAAATTTCTTTCCAATAAACGAATACGTAGATACAGTCTTAAAATGTATGGATTTCTAACTGAATAATGACCATTTAGCTGTAACACTACAAGTTGTGAGTCCAGATATACAAGTAATGTGCGAATACCGAGGTTAACAACCTCATTTAATAATTCCAAAATGGCACTATATTCCACGACATTATTTGTAGCAGGCCCTAGACAAACACCTTGCAAATTGAATAACTCACTAGCAGGATTGTAAATTACCCCGGCTGCCAAAGACAGGTTCCTGGTACTGCGGGAGGCACCATCCGCGAAACCGACATAAGGAGTAATAGAAATCTGCACAATCAGGAAGACCCAATGAGAAAAATAATTCTTACAAAGCACACCACACCACACATGCACAAAAATGAAAAAATCACCTATGTACATATACTATGCAAGAATGATTCAAGCATAATACTTCTTCAGGTACAACCCATTTCTGGGTTGTGCTAAAGGAAGACCTTCATAATCGATCAATGCATAAGCCCCATTTTTTAATACGCGTTTAATGATATAGGGCCCATGCCACATAGGTTGGAATTTACCAACCCCAAGCTTGTCGTGAGCTCTATCATACAAGAGGATGAGGTCCCCTTCGATAAAAGAGCGTGGAGAAACCGTTTGATCAAAATGAGCTTTAACCCGCTTTTTTTGTGCTTCGATAACCAAAGAAGCCAAGCGGCGAGTTTCGTCCAGTCTTTCGAGATATAGGAGATTTTCTTCCTCCAGGGAAGTATTGGGTAGTAATTCCATAACCAACTTTAATGAAGGGATCTCACATTCAACCGGAAGAGTCGCTTCCAGACCATACACCAACTGAAACGGTGTGAATCTGGTCACACTCTTCACTGATGTTCGGTAGGCCCAGAGAGTTGAAAATAACTAGAGAAGCCAATTTGATTTGTGTATACCAATTGTTCGTTGAAGCATCATGACAAGAACTTTGTTCAGTACAGCTTCAACTTGGCCATTTTCCTGGGGGTAATATGGCGTCGAGTTGTCGTGACGCAAGTCCAACTTTGATGTAAGCTCTACCATCATGTAGTCCCGAAAATGAGAGCTATGATCAGTGACGATGGCTTGAGGAATTCCGAAACGTGTAATCACATGGTTGAAAATGAACTGTGCAGCTTTCTTACCATCTGCGGCTAATTTAGGCATCGCTTCGGCCCACTTGGTGAAGTAATCTACAACAACGATGATATAAGCATGCCCCTCGGCTGAGTGAGGATTACATGTCAAAAAATAAATGCTCCATTTGGAAAAAGGCCCCATGGTAATGACAGGATGTAATGGGAGGGGTGGTGCACGCATCTTGCGTTGGAAGATCTGGCACGCATGACACTTTCGGACTGCAACAATAAAATCTTTAAATATAGACGGAAAAAAATAGCCCGCACGAAGGATCTTTTGTGTGGTAGCATAACCGGGCATGTGACTGCCATAGGTGCCACTGTGACAGTCATTTAGAACTTTCTCAGCCTCTTCTAAGGTTAAACATCGGCGAAGTACAAAATTGACTCCGACCCGATATAAGGTATCTCCGACAATGCGATATGGTTGTGACTGGTGTCGAACATGGTGTCGAGCATCCTTTGTTAACTCAGACTGGAAGGAAGATGTATGGAAGTACACGATGATATTTTCGTACCATGGATCGAGAGTGCTAATTAGAAAGAGAGTTTCGTCCGGGATATGATCCTCGGGTTGAGACAGAACAGAGTCGGTAGGGAGAGAGAAAATAAGATCAACAAAAACTAGTGACTTCTTTGATTTGGCAGTAGCGAACTCCAAATCAAACTCTTGGAGGATCACAATCCACTTTTAGTACTTGCCCCCCAGTAATTTTCGAGACAAAATGTAAGTCAAGGGGTTACAGTCGGAAATCACGGTTACCATACACAACAGAATGTACTGGCGAAGCCGTTGAATGGTCTGGACTGCAGCCAATGCCAACTTCTCAACGTGGGCATAACATGTTTCAGTGTCGAGGAGATTCCAAGATAGATAATAAACCACGTGTTTGTTACCATCATTATCATCCTGTACCAGAACCATGGCAATAGTGCTGAATGCGGCAGCCAGATAGAGGGTAAAGTCGCGATGATAGTTGGGAGGACGTATTAATGGAGCATTTATGAGCAACATTTTAAGGTTATCGAAAGATTGTTGAGCAATCTCGTCCCAATAGAAAGGGACGTCCTATTTTAGAATTCGCGTAAACCCTTTAGCTACCTCTGCATAGTTTGGGATAAAGCGATGTAAGAAATTCACTTTCCCCTGAAGACTCTGAAGTTGATGCAGTGAGGATGGGGAGGGGAGATTAAAAAATAGCCTTGAACTTGAGAGGGTCAAGGTGAATTCTGTCCTTAGAGACAATGAATCCCAAAAGACAACTAGAGTCAACGTACAAGACGCACTTGTGAGGATTAAACCTGATATTGTAACGTCTGCAATGGAGAAAAATCTGGTGGAGATGTTCGGGACGGTCTTCGCGCAAAGTTGAATGAGCTGGCAGGTCATCTATATATGACTGAACAATATTACGTATGTCGTGAAAGGCATAGGACATGGAACCCTGGAAGGTGGCTCCAGTGTTTTTCAAAATGAATGGGAGCTTCTTATAGGCAAATGTTCCCCACGGATAGATGAAAGCGGTCTTATGTTGATCGGATGGTAGAATATTAATTTGATTATAACCTGAAAAGCCATCCATAAGGGAATAGATCTCACTCCCCGCAAAATCATCAATGATTTGATCTATAAAGGGGGTGGGATAGTTGTCCTTAGGGAAAGCCTAATTGATATCTCGGTAGTCAACACAGACTCGAATTGTGCCCTGCTTTTTATCCACAGGGACAATATTAAAAACCCACTCTGTCAAAGGGATTGGATATATGAAGCCTGCTTTAATAAGTTTCTCAACTTTAGCTTTTATAGCCGACTTTTCGAGGATGCACTGGGCGCAGACGCTACCGCACAGGCTTTGCACCAGGATAGGTGGGAATTTCGTGCATGACGATACTGGGATTGACCCTAGGTATCTCTTCATAAGACCATGCGAAAACATCATGGAATTCACGGAAAAGGCTAGTGTACACTTTAATCTCATTGGGAGAACAAGTGACTCCCACATAGATGTTCTCAATGACCCTCGGTTTAACAGAGATGTCGATAGGCATCGTTTGGGTGATATTACTCAGATTTCCTTTCGAAAATACTTCATGAGTCAATATTTGCGTTTGGAGAGGCAGAGAGGGAAAATGAGATGCAAAACGCTTGAGACAATTAGACATTGCTCCCAGGCTAGGCATGAACGAGGAACGATGATGGCCATCGCTCCATGGCAGATCTTTGAGAGACATAGTCTCCATGATAGCTTCGTCAGACAAAAAAACTTCTCCCAAAGTATGAGGCATATCTGCATCACCGAGCCAAGGGGATTGAGAATAAATATCAAGAGCCATGCTCAAAGGAGCATTATCAGCGAGAAGAGGATCAGATGCGGCGATGATCTTGCAATAATTGATTTCAACTGGAGTCAAAGGCATCGATTCTCCAAAAGAGGCAACCTGTTCAGGAGAAGGGATGATCCATGGGTCATCCGACCTAGAGATCATGTTGACTTGAACGGTGTTCAGTGGTGGAATGGGAAAAATACCCATAAGAACAGGGTCCTTGAAAAGACCTGGTCCTATACTATCGGGGTTATTAGGAATTTGGTCCACGTATGGCAGGTTGTTCTCGGAGGATGAGGTGAAGAAAGACAACTGGTCTATAGTAACAATCTTGCCCTCGTGTGGAAATTTCAAAAGTTGAAAGAGGGTGGACGGAACACACAACATGGCGTGGGTCAAGCTGCGACCGAGTAGAATATTGTAGTTGAGTTTGGCATCAACAAATTCCACTTCGACATTGACTGTCTTACCTTGCAATGTGATCGGTAGACTTGCGAGAACACCCAAGGGCTTTGACTCCCTTCCATTGAATGCCTTGAGGGCATTGGGAGATGAAGTAAGGGCTGGAGAGCCAATGACCTTCCAGCAAGAAGATGACATAACACAGGTAGAGGCACCTTCATCCACAATGGCTCTGAATATTGAGGTCATTGATACCGACTTGTATAACAAGAGCGATCTGGTGCAAAAGTCGAGGGACGAAATTCTCTAGATCGAAGGTGAGAAGGCTAGAATCAGCAGCGTCAATGCCACCAATTGCAAATAAAAAAGCTTTCCTCTGAGATGGGTAACTCTGGAGCACTTTCAATGCAGACATTGCGGAAGGCGCCATTGAAAAATTCTCAACAATCCTGTAATGTTGAGCGACACAGGCATTTGGATTATAGGAAGACTTACAGAGAACACCTTTGGAAGGTGGTCGTACAACGGGTTCAATACTAGGCTTCTCAATCTCAAGAGGACCAGAGGAAAGTGGGGGAGGAGGGCCATCAACGACTTCCTTCCCAGCTGCTTAGCGTGATCTAGCATAATCCTTCGACCGAGTGGCAATAGAAACAGGTGTAGCACCATTCATCATGAAAACCTGAGACCCAAATGGTGTAGATGGTGAAGGCTGCTTGACCATCTGGGTTTGCTAAGATGCAAACGGTACCTTAAGAACTGTCGAAGTTCCCTTAGAGCCCTTAAGAAGTTGACTAACCTCGGATCACCTGGGACAATATTTGGTGTAGTCGTCTCTGTCACAGATCAGGCAAGGGTACTTCGGTTTACGTTGTGAACCATCATCAGCACGTGGTTTGGAGGATTCCGATTTCGGGGCATCGGATTTGGCTTTACCTTTTCCCTTCTTCTTCCCTTTGGAAGTCTTGTCCACTGGATTGGCCTAGACGACATTGACCTCTGTGGTCTTAACAGAATCCAGAGTAGCGGGAGGGGAAAAGTTGTTGGAAGAATTTGATTTCTGCTTCCCATTAGAAGACTTACGAGAAGTCTGAGAGACGAAACCAATAACACTGTCAACTGATGGGGTAGCTGGTTCTTTAGAGGTCCCTGGCCACGAGGCATCAGTCAAGATATAGTATAATGTGCCAGACTGAGAGTACACTAAATTGAAGTACTGGGCACGAGCAATGGCTTGTTCCTCGGTCACACATGCCCCCATAGAAATTTCCTGTGTAATATTGTTGACAAAGGAGGTAGTGAACCAGTGAGTTAGAAGCTGATCAGGAATGTCAAACTTGATCAGACAATGACGACGTCTCCACTCATGAATATGATCTAAAATATGAGAGGCTTTATCCTTTTTCAGAGATGTCAGGAGATGCGTCCTGACTTCATAGTGGACCGGTAAATGGAAATGTGTCAGGAATGCCATAGCTAGAGTATTAAAATCTTGAAAAATACCACGGTGTAGTTCAATGTACCACTTAGCAGCAGCACTAGTGAGAGTGCACTGGAAAAGGCATAGATGAATTGAGTCATCTATCCAAGAGTTCAAAGAACACCACAAATGATAAGTCATGACATGTGCTTGGGGGTCTTCTCCAGATTTCCCTTAAAATTTAGGACAATCACCAAGCACCTTCATCGGAACTGGAGGCCAATATGGATTATGAAGAATCAGATCATTGGTCAACTTGGACACATCCAGTAATTACAACGTGGCAAGGAAAGGAAATTGAGGATTGAAAAGCATGCCAGGTCCCTGATAAGGACCTATACCTGTATTCGAGCTTGGTTGAGCATAATTCTGCCCCCATTGGTTCTATCACAGAGGATTCTGACTATAGGGGGTATAAGCCGTATAATTGGATTGATCTGGCGGCTGAAAACTAGGATACAAGGGTTGATAACCAGGGTACTGGTTCTGATTATATGTGGGCCCCGTTTGAGCAGTGTATGGATTTGACTACGGAGTATAAGTATAGCCTGTTTTTTTAAGGTAATAACCAGAACCTTGGGGCGGGTTGTAAACCGGTCGAGATTGACCTTGAAGGTAATAGAGGCCTTGGGGTCAAACGGGCTATTGGTAAATGGAACCCTACTGAGTATGATAAGTGGGACCCTGTTGAGTCTGATAAGTGGGACCTTGCTGAGTCTGATAAGTCATGTGCACAGGAGGGTTCGGCTGTGGCATGGAATAGATCGGTTGCTGAGCAGGGTTAACAGGTTGTGTAGGTTCTCCTGGTTGAACAGGTTCACCTGGTTGTGTAGGTTGCCCTCGTTGAATAGGTTGACCTGGCTGAAAAGGTTGTCCTGGTTGAACAGGTTGACCTGGCGGGGGAGGGCCAGGTTGTGCTTGATAACGAGGTTGACTCGTGGCAAGACCATAAGATGGCCCTGGTTATGGAACATTTTGACCGATTGGAAAATGAGGTTGCTGAGGTTGCACCAATAGTTGAGAAGGATGGGTTTTCCCCCCAGGACCATATACTGGTCTAGGTTGATACCCCGGTTTCCCTGTGGGTCCTTGAGTTTGCCTTGGTTGGACCACAGGGTGAGGCTGCAGAGGTTTAACTTGAGGATTGTAAGACTGCCCTTGTGGACCATAAAGCAATCCTTGTTGAACTGAAGGTTGTCCCTGTAAGGGTTGTCCTTGTGGGTCATACACATAACCTAGTTGGGCTGAAGGTTGTCCCTGGAAGGGTTGTCCTTGTGGGACAGAAACATATCCTTGCTGAAACAAAGGCTGTCCCTAAAGGTTTTTCCCTTGTTGATTAGAAGGTTGCCCAGGTTGGGTAGACAGAAAACCTTGAATATACTGATAAGCCTCAGTAGCAGGAAAACTAAGAGGGTTTCCCTGCTCATCATATTGATATGGAAATACATAAATCAGGGCACCATCTTCGCCGTAATGGGAAAATTAAGGACGATTAATATCTTGAGAGAACTGACCAACCTCGGTGTTCGACAGTTGTAAAGACAGTTGATACTCCTTGGGAGAAATATTCTCCGGAATAGTGAAAGCTATATAAACGTCTTCAGGAACTGACGAGGTCCTAGCTAACTGAGTAGTGACAGTAGGCATAGACGTAGCCACGCAAAAAATAGGTCTAACAGGTGCCAATGTAACAAAAGGAGATGCCATGAAAGGCGTCGATGGCGACATCCCTAACGTGGGGATAGTCGGCCTTGTGGATGGAGTTGATACTTCAATAGAGGAAATACTGGCCATGACCTAACTTAAATACCTATATCCAACAAGGAGCGAAGGACCAGGTGAAGACATAACAGAAGGTTCGGGGATGTCTTCGGGAAAAAGCTGGTAATCTTCACCAGAAGTAGGAATTCCCTCACTAGGAGAAGGATCAGATGAGTCCATATTTGACTCCGCCGTAAGATCTTGCAGGAGACGATGGGGACTAGGAGTTATGATAGCAGCTAAAAAAGGCGATCCTGATGTAAGAGGAGGGAATTTTTCACCAACTCCAAATCCAAACCAAGTGTTGGACAAGGGCCAATTGAAGTCAACTGGTCCTCCAAAGGGAAGTTCAGATATAACCGGTCCCCCGTCGAGAAAATCGGATACAATGGGATGTTGATACTTAGCATAGGACTGGGAGACCTCTGATGAATTTTCTATGTAAGGACTACCAGTAGATGAAACTAAGGGTTCCACCACTGTGCCTGTAACGAAAAGAGGAAGAGATTAAAAGCAAAGACACACAGGCAAAAGCCAAGGCAAACAAAAACAACCCGAAAGATAAATCTCTAAATGGGTGTGTGATCGTAGGTGATTAATTTTACCTCATTGAAACTGGAAAATTCACTGTTTCATGTTTTAAGAGTCTAGAAACAAATAAAATATGACTCTATCACTTTTAGTTTGGAAGCAAGCGTGAAAGGACAAGCGCTTGATGATCTTTTCAAATTTAGTGAGTCGGTAAAGATCAAAATGATTTCTCTGGTAATATAGGAAAATGGGTGTACCAGATATCCGTGAACTGCCATATACACCTTGGTAAAAATGAAAAATAAATCAACCAAGGACTTGACGTACATGCAGGTAATCTCCCCAAATGTTGTGTCTGGTGTATCACGGGTAAAAGGCAGCAGACTCGGCTTCCTATAGATAAAGGATTGCAACCTAATGGGGTCTCCCTTTATATACTCGATGGTACAGGGAGCACAAGTCCATACTAGCGCTATCTGTATCCAGATGGCGAGCGATAGCTGCTAGGCTTAAAGACGACAGAACACGTCTCTACCTTAGACTACTAGATGTTCCGTTAATGTTCCAATGTTGCCTTAGGTTAATTCGGTAAATTTTAAAGTTGATCTTCAATTTACATTTAAATTTCAAGGCCCTATCGAATGTTGGATCTCATAAAACCTCTAAATGTAAACTACATGCCACAAAACGTCATTTTGTTCAATGAAGAGATATCTACGGGAGGGTTGAGATCTTTCAAATGACAACAAAACGAACACACAAAAACATCCACTACTATTTACAATGCAAGCTAATGAAACTAGAAAAGTTCTTTTCTGGAGTTATATCACACGAATAATGTGAAAGAGCTTTCAATTTTCACTAAGATAATCAAAACGAAAAATATTTTGATTTTGTATTTTTCAGTATATTAGAGAAAATTCACTAAATGAATGAAAAACTAATGAAAACACCAATTCGATAAATGACAAAGAGAGCTAAAGCAAACAAACTCACTTAATTCAAATTCATGCAATCAAGACTCAAACCGGTGATGAAATCCCTCAAAGAAAAAAAGAATCTCGAAAGAGACTCAAAAAAACTGTGTAATCTAGGCTTGGAGCAACACAAAGCGAAATCGAACGAAAGGAAGGACAATCACTCAATTAACGCAATGATTCAATGAGATGGAACAAAACGAATTCATAGAAGCAGAAACAAAAATGACTGGGCAAGCAAGGACCCAAAACTCCCATGGGAGGCTTAGTGCACTGAAGCACCTAGAAGCCCTAGGGCTAGAATGCAAAACTGATAGTAGAGGGGAAAAAACGGGAGGACAAGGGCCAAACGCAGTAAAAAATGACTTCAAGGCACTCAATCAATCATAAAAATGACACCAGGACCAAAACTCAAACTCAGGGAGCCCGAAAGCAAGAAAACCCTAATACCATGAAGCGTTGGCGTGCTTGTTTGGCTATAATCTGCGCCAAAAAGGCATTGGCACGAGGGCCTAACTAGAAACAAGTGCCAGCTGGCGCGACTGTTAGGATAAAAACCGCGCCAATCAAATTTACCCTAGAAAAACAATGAAAAAGGACTAAAAGAGACTGGATCTGGTATTCTGGGGGCTGATCAGGGGTTTAACACCAAGGAAGGTGAACTAGAAACGCAGATAAATCAATCAAAAGCCAAGAAAGAACCCAAAGGAGGAAGGACTAACTTCCACTGAATTCCCTAGTGGAGTCGCCAAATTGTTGAGGAGGTAAATACCCTCTGCGGACATAGGAGATCCCACTAGCCCTAGATTGGGTATAGCAACAATCGAATCATGCAAAGACGTTGGTTCCTAGTTACAAGAAAAACAAAGATCAAGATAAGTAGCCTACCTCAAATTCCATGCCGTTGTTGTCGATTGAGAAGCGGTGCTCCTCGCCTCTAGCTTGATAGATCACAATCCTTTCGTTCGTCACATCCGGACACCTGTACACACCCAGAGAGACGATGACATACAACGTAATACTGAAAGCATGTAACTATATATCAGTCAGAGAGGATAGAATTCATTGCATCACATGAAAGAGTAGACACAAGTATGGAACCAAAGTCAGAGTCACTTATATTATAAATGACAAAAGGGATATTACAACCAAGTGCTCTGACGCTATGATCTTCCTTTAGTGGGCTTCCGGTGGAGCGTGTCTCAATAAAGCCTATCGGGAATCTGGACAAAGCTCTCTCTCTTAAGGGGTTATCTTCTTCTCTACTCTCAATAGTAGCTCGGCTATAGTTTCCTTCCTACAAGTTCAGCTAGCTAGCAAATAGAGAGGGAAAGCTTTTATAGATGGAGGAAGGGAAGTTGGGATCCCTATAATCATGGGATAGGCCCTATCTCTAAGGAAGGTTCCATGAGAGGTGGAAAACCACTTCCTATACATGGAGATCCGGAGCCAAACCACTCAACTTCTTTTGACGATTCATTCAGGAGTTTGTTAGAACCAAACTTCCACCATTTATTTTTAAAAAACATGCCTTAATAAGCTTAGTGCCAGTGATACATAGGGACAGAGCGCCAGTTGGCGCACATTCTAATGTGGATTTCCCTCATTGGCGCGAGGGACGAATTGGCTAGTCACGCCAAGGCTAAAACATCTGTTTTTAGGGTTTTTCAGAGGAAAATTTCTTCAGGAGAATGTTTTTCCTTATGCAAGAGGATGCCATGAAGGTGTTTTCAGGAAATTTTACTATTCACAGGTCATGGGAATAGTCCTCCAATGTACTGGATGAGGGATTGCAAGGACGGTGACAAAATGCTGTGTAACACTTTCTTAAATAAAAGAAAAACTGAGCAAGGCAAAGGAAGGAAGGAATAAAAACTTTATTTATGGTTTGATCCTCATTTATTTTGCCTTAGAGCGGATTCCACTGATGCAGCCTTTGCATGTGACATTGGGTGTGTCTAACCCTAGAGATCCGAGGATGCAGAGATGGGTAGAAATGATGGCTAGACATCCAGGCCAAGCATCCATCATTTTCTCAATTGCATTCTTCACCTGGTTCAAGCGACAGGTTATCGCCATCGATGAGTATGCATATGCAGTCATTGACTTCCGAGGAGATCCAGATTTAGCTTTTGCCAGAAAGCGCTCAGTGGGGTGAAATCGGTAAGAATTTTTTGACCATGATTTTTTATTTTTCTAGGGTTTATACATGTTTTTGTATTTTGATGTTTTCCCAAGACTAAACTAAAGTTTTAATTTAATTCAGATGTGGGTCCAGCTCAACCAGTATAGGAACAATAGCATGAAGTGGATGAGCCAGCAGAGAGGGTTGTCGGGAGAGAAGTCCTTCAGGATTTAGACATGGTTGAGACTCTTACTGAGCTTTGGCAACACATAGAGAGGTTTACCTTGAGGATACTGGATTGTCGGATTGAAGAGTTACCCATGTGACTGCAGCTCCATACTATCAGTGTTCCTAACCGCTGGATGCGGTTATTGCATAGGATAGCTAGATCAATAGCATGTTACCATGAGCATCAGTAGTTTACTTTTGACATGTTGCATACATTTTGAGGTCAGATGACCAATGTGTCTTGGGCATAAATTTTGTAAAAACCTATAACTATCTATCTATTTGATTTCAGTATTTTCCTATGTTTATTGTGCAATCCTTTTCAATTATGTGAATGTATATTTACATGTGTTGCAAATGTCTGTTGCTAAATAATTGGTCAATGTGTTCAAGTTTCTGGATATGTGTTGATATTGAATAAAATCAAAATGTATTTCCAAAAGTAAAACTCTTAGGAACATATGATGCAGTTTTGGATTTCTAATAGTATAAACACTAGTAATTTGTAATACCACAAGTTGTGAGTCTAACCTTATGATGATGCGGTTAATACCAAATGAAATGGCATCAGAGAGAAGTTCGATCAATGCGCTATACTCAGCAATATTTTTTGTCGATATACCAATACAAATCCCTTGAAAACTCACTAAGTCGCCGTTTGGAGTGAAAATGGCCTATGCTGTAGAGGATAGGTTCTACATACTATGAATAGCACCATCGTCATACCCAACAAATGGATCCAAAGATGCAAAAATCTGCGATGAAATGTAAAGCATATTACTAACATCAAGAAAAATCTAATAAACAAACTAAGAGAGTGAATGCAAATAAACAGCATATATATACAATATAATACAAAAAATTACTATTCTCATGATTAAGCATAGTAACATTTCAGATACAACCCATTTTGGGGTTGCGCCAATGGAATTCCATTATAATCTACCAACTCATAGGCACCTTTATCAACAAGTCTTTTGACAATATAGGGGCCATGCCATAATGGCTCAAATTTCCCTGTACCTATTACATCAGCTTCCTGATCATAAATAAGGACCAAGTCTCCCTCTAAGAAAATTCGAGGCTATACATGCTTGTCATATTGTGCCTTTATTCATATCTTATGTGCTTCGCTGGCTAATTGGACTTCATGACGCGTTTCATCAAGATGGATGAGGTTAAAATGATGCGCTTCTTCATCTAAGGTGTCAGGTAACAAGCCAATTGTGAGTTTTAAGGAAGGTATTTCACATTGGATTGGCAAGATAACTTCCAGACCATACACCAATTTAAAGGGGGTAAATCCAGTTGTGTTTCTCACCGAGATTTGGTACACCCACAAGGCCGAGTACAGGATCAAATGCCAGTTTCGTTTATGAACTCCTATCATTTTTTGAAGCATTCGTTTAATAATTTTTCTAATAGCCTCAACTTGTCCATTTGATTGTGGATAATAAGGAGTATAACTATCATGTAACAGTCCTATCTTGGCAATAAAATCAGTCATTATGTGATTACGAAAATGCTTACCATGATCTGTGACTATAGCTTGTGGGACCCTAAACCATGCAATGACATGATTAAATAAAAACAATGCAGTTGTTTATCCCGTGTTGTTGAATGTATGCATCGCTTCAGCCCACTTGGTAAAGTATTCTACTGCGACATTAATATAACCATACCCCTTAGATGAATGAGGGTTATAGGTCATGAAGTCAATGCCCTATTTCAAAAATGGTCCCACAGAGACTACAAGATGCATTGGCGCTGGCAGTTTGTGGATTTTACAATCAAATATCTGGCACGCATGACAAATTTTGACAGCGAGGATCTAGTCATGAAATATGGTAGGCCAAAATCAATTGGCACGAAGTATATTCTGCGCGGTAGCGTATCCAAACAAGTGTCCACCACAAGCCATAGAATGAAAATCATTTAAAACCTTTTCGACTTGCTCATGAGTGAGGCGCCTTCTTAAAATTGTATTGACACCACGATGATAAAGTGTATCTCTGACGATTAGATAATATTTGGCTTGGTATCGAATACGTCGATGGTAAGAGCAAGAGGTATCAGGCCAAAAATTCTGGGTCTGGAGATAAATGATAAAATCCCCATACCAAGGATCAGATGATATGATCAGAAACAGAGACTCGTCAGGAATAGATGGTTCTGACATAGTAGCAGTACTATCAGAGGGAAGGTCACATAGAAGCTTAGCCAAAACTAAAGACTTCTTTGACATGGATTTGATGAATTCCAACTCAAATTCCTACAAAATGACAATCCATTTTGAATAATTTCCCCCCAGCAATTGACGTGCTAAAATATAAGTCATGGGGTTGCAATCTAAAATGAAAATGGTCTTCCAGAACAGGATATAGTGGCGAAATATTTGGACAACTTGAACAACTGCCAAGGCAATATTTTCTACGTACGAATACTTCACTTCCATATCAATGGTATTACAACTCAAATAATAGATCAGATGTTCTATCCCATTTTCTATTTGTACCAATACCATAAAAATGGTCATATCAGCCATGACCATATATAATAAATAATCACTTTGATAATTGGAGGGATACATTAATGATGCCTGGAAAAGAGTATCCTTGACAGCATTAAAAGAAGCTTGCACAACTTGGTCCCAATGGAAGGGAATCCCCTTTTTCAAGAGCCGAGTAAATCCTTTAGCCATTTTCGCATAGTTGGGTATGAACCTCCTTAGGAAGTTAGGATTTCCTTAAAGTTTCTATAACTGAAGAAAATTTGATGGCGCAGAAAAATCAAGAATGGCCTAGACCTTCAATGGGTATATTCGAATTCCTTCTTTTCAGACGACGAATCCTAGAAAATGACTAGACCCAACACAAAAAACACATTTATGTGGATTGAGGTGTATTTTGTAGTGTCAGCAGTGTAAAAAGATAACTCTCAAATGCATCGGGTGATCAGTCTGATTTCATGAATGTGTGGGTAAATCGTCTATATAGGGTTGAACAATGTGCCTGATGTCATTGAAAGCATAATGCATGGCTCTCTAAAAATTTGCGCAAGCATTCTTTAAACCAAATGGGATTTTTCTGTAAGAAAATGTGCCCCAGGGGCAGATGAATGATGTCTTATATTGGTCCTCTGGGTGGATATTGATTTGATTGTAGCCATAAAATCCATCCATGAACGAAAAGATTTCGCATCCAACACAATTGTTAATAATCTGGTCGACAAAGGGAGTAGGATAGTTGTCTTTTGAACAAGCAAGATTGACATCCCGATAATCGACACACATTATGATGGTTCCTTGATTTTTCATAACAAGAATGATGTTGGAAACCCACTCAGTTAGCGTAACACGAAAATGAAACCAGCACGCAAAAAATTTTCAACTTCTGCTTTAATGGCAGTGGCCTTCTTTGGATGAACAGGATGAAAGCGTTGACATACTGGCTTGAAATCAGGGTACATATTAATAGTGTGTTCAAAGATACTAGTATCTATGCCTGGCATTTCCTTGTAAGGCCAAGAAAATATATCACAGAATTCACGAAAGAGAGAGAGATATGTTTTGAGTTCTGATGGAGAACAAGATAAGCCGACATGAATTTCTTCTACAACGTTGGGTCGAAATATCGATAGAAATGGTTTCTTCAATATTTGAAATTTTTTGCATGGAATCGATTGCATTAATAGGAAAATAATTCGAAAAGAAATTTTTGATCGATGGGTGATATAGTACACTAAGATTATCTTCTTCATAATTAGGAAGATGGGAACGATGATGATAATATTCCCATGGTTCTCCTTCTAACATCGTGGTTTCCAGAATATTCTCATATGTTAAGAAATTTGAGGAAAAAGGATCAGATTGAGTACCAAAATCTAACGAACGATCTACACAAAAAACCGACGACGGTGATTTCGTATTCGCTGCCCAAGCCAGATATATTGATTTCTATGCCATCTCAATGGGGCTGGGTAGTAGAAACTCATCCAACGTAACACCTTCAGAATCACCTATACTCTTTCTTAAGCCACATGGAGTGGAAGAGATCATGTAGGATGTATCTATACTTGCAATTTCTGCGGACGTTGTAGGCGGCGGTAATGAAAAGGTTCCCATGAGAGTGGAATCCTTTAAGAGTCCTACACCAATGTTCTAAAGTGTGATTTGGGGTGCGTGAACTAATGGAATAGTTCCAATTACCTGGGAACTGGAGGCAAAGAAGGATAGATGATTGATGACTGCGATAACACCTTTATGTGGAAAGGAGATTATTCTGAAATATGTAGAAACAATCGTAGTCATAACATATACCCATGGCCTTCCAAGTAGAATATTGTATTCAAGGGGTCCGTCAACAACCTCAACTTCAACATTCATTGTTTTTCCCCCTAGTTCAACATGAAGGTTATAATACCACAAGGCTTATATGTACGTCCATTGAAAGCTTTCAACGTCGTTGGCGATTGAGATAGGCACGGTGAGCCAAGTGACTTCCAACAATTTAGATACATAATGCACGTATATGCTCCCTCATCAATAATAGTACGATGAAAAAGGTGATTGAGAACATTTACTTGGATGGAGAATGTCGATTCTGCTGGTAATTGCGACACATAGCCCATATGATTAAAGACTACGAGATTAGAATCAGTCGGATAAATTCCACCAATTTCTGACAACAAAGCTTGTTTCTAGGAGGAAAAATTTTGTAGCACCTCAAGCACTGACATAGTTGAAGGGGATTGAGCCAAATATTCAAATATATTATAATTTTGAGCAGCTCTGGCTCGACGATTAAATTTTGATTTATGGACGACTCTCTTCAGTGGCTTGATTTTTAACTCAGCAATAATAGGTGGCAACATTGATTCCATAGACGGATTCATGGTCGAGGTAGTAGGTTTATTAATAACTTGACTACCATAATATTTATTACGCGTTGACATCAAAACATCTATTGATGGATTCATGATAGATAACATAAGCACTTGGGAACTTGTTGGTGAGGTAAATCCCCTCTACGGATAGAGGCAATCCCACTAGCCCTAGAGTGGGTCTAGCCACAAATGAGACAAGCTATAATATTGATTCCTAGTTAATGAATGAACGAAGATTCGATAGATGACTTACTGGAGGTCCTACGCTGTTGCTGTCGTCAGAAAGAGTGGCTGCCTCTCATTCCTGGTTTGAAAAATCACGATCCGCTCATTCTCACGCTCAGATACCTGCACATACACAAGAAACAAAAACGATATACAACATACTATTTCACATTCATAACTATCAGTCAGTCAAAGAAGACTAAATCAATTGCATCAGATAATAATAACATAATTATGGAACCAACACCATAGTTGAGTATATTAGTGAAATAAAGGAAGGGTACAACCAAGCTTCAACATTGCGGTATCCTCCAACAGGGTTCCGGTGAACTGCGTTTCACAAAGGTTCATCAGGAATTCAGACGAGTATCTCTCTACAGAATTATCCTTAGTTCTACCTTCTCAATAACAATTACTTAGCTATAGTATCTCTTCTCCAAGTTCAGCTTCTGGGCTATATGTTTAGCTATCTTTCATAAAAGGAGAAGTCCTATTTATATAGAGGGAGAGGGAGAGGTTAGGATCCCTATAATCATGGAAGGGAGACCTATCTTCAAGGATTGTTCCATTGGAGGAGGAAACCACTACCTAAAGAGGGAGATCCGTGGTTCATCAACTTAACCACTTCCTGTGACTCATCCCTGAGGTGGTTAGAAGGAAACTTCCACCTCTATTTTGTTAAAAAAAATTCCTAAAATAACTGGCGTGGGCACAACACAGAGACAGAGCGCCAGCTAGAACGGGCTCTAGTCTAGATCCTCCACATTGGCGTGAGGGGTGAACTGGCTACCCGCACCAAGGCCAAAACATAGGTTTTTGTGGGCTTTTTGAGGAAATGTTAAACACGAGAAATGATGTCCTTATGCAGAAGGATTCAAAGAAGGTGTTTGCAGAGTATGACACTGCTCATAGGTCATGGGAAAGGCCCTCCAATATGCGGGGCAAAGGATTGCAGGGACGGTGACAAAATTCTGTGTAACAGATGCCCCCTAAAGCATGAGGTTTGAGAGAGGGAGGGGTGAAATTATTAATGAGAATGCGTTCGACAAAAACAATGCTGTCAGAAAACATGCAAGTGTGAATACAACTGATACATCTGATACTTGACATGTGGCATGGGCACAACCATCCATAATATAGTACATAAATAGTGAGATCTGAGGTATGGACATAGCCATCCAGCAGTAGGGATCAACAAACAGACTCAGGTATGGTCGCAACCATGCAATCAAAAGAGTCATATAATAAGTCATAGTAATCCACAAAGAACCCATAGCCTGGGTTTCATCAGATAAAACCCAGGGTCTTGCACTCCATCTCGATTCGAACAAAGTAAAAATTCGAGCATGCGAATATGTGAGTTGAAGTCAAACATGGAAGAAAATCATCTGATTACCAGCCAATGATGAAAGTCGTTAACAGATGCGAGAGAAACCACCAATAATGACAATGGATCTCAAGGTACAAAAGGTACAATCCATAGAATGTGAACAATGATCTGACGTCGAACACCAGCAAAGTTAGTCGATCTAAGGCCAATGACGTGGACCTTACGTCGAATGCGAAGAACCTGCCATTAAGGCATGAAGGCTCTAAGGTACCTGAAGGGAGTCTCTAGATCAACTTCCTAGATAATGAGTTGGAGTCGACAGGAAGTGACCTGACCAAAGGTGGGCCATGATGTTTCCCAAATCATCTATACGAGATAGAGGAATATGATTTTTGTGAATCAATACCAACAGAGAATCAGAGGGAGGTTGAAAACTTCAGAGGAAAAATTCTCTTGAACATATTGGCGGCACGACACTGGATTTGGCAGCATTTTACATCAAGGGATATGAGGTCACGGTGATGTGGCAAAGAGCAAATGAGCAGTAAAAAGAGATTACCCAAACCCATGGAGGCAAACAAATGACGAAGTGAGATGTCCCCAACTTGACACGAATACAGACAAGTGCCATGTTCAAGAGTGACATACTGCCAACACGACTATAATCTGGTTCCATTTTCTCCCACCATTTCTGGCGAGTACCCAAATTATTTTTGAAAAAAAAGCTTGAAGGGGATAGCATATGCTTGCGAGGTAAGTTTTTCCTTTGGAAAAATCCAACCTAGTACATTTTATGAGCCCTAGGAAGGAGGAACTCGAGTAACATCATAACAATGGAGTCTGATGTCATCAATTTTAACGAGTTTGACAAAGGAATAACTCGACATATTTTCATGTTTAGAGAGTTTGAAAATAAAGTGGAAAAGAAAACTCTAGCAGTCCCTTTTCGTAAGTAGTCTCACAGATCTAGAAAGGTAGAAAATTGTGTTTGAGAGAACCTCTTAATCGCGATAGGCTAAGGTATTCCTTTTTCGTAAATAATCTATCCCATCCTGAAAAAGGGGTAAATGTATACTGGGTAGATATCATTTCGCAGCCAATTTAACGAGTTCAAAATGACAAGCATCTCGGTAATCTTTTTCAGTTTTAGAGAGTCAAAAAAGAGCTGGAAGACAACTCTAGTAGTGAATTTTTTGTGTTTTTACCGATTCTGAAAAAGTATAAAATACAACTCATTTCTTCGTCATAACCATGTGAAAACCTGTTGCTGTACAAAAAGGCGTGTGTAAAGTGTATTCCTCGAAAATGTGATAAAATAATCAACAAATATGTTTTAAAACCTAATTTAAGATTTAGAAAAGTTATAAAATGGCATAAGTGGTAAAAATTATTTACTTTTCACATTTACCTCTTTGTAGAGCAACAATGACCCATTTTCCTTGCGATTTTGTGGCGACGATTGCGAGCAATCCAGTGAACCAATCTTGATTCCGTCAGTTTCAGGTAAGAGCCGACATCATTTGCCATATTTTGAGCTAAATTTCATTACCTTTATGTGTCATTTTTAATCCTTTAGGGTTGGATTTGTCAAAACTAGGGCATCGCAGTTGGCGTGGGTTTTAGGCACGGACTCGTTCCAATCACCCCTTTTTTACACAGGGATCGCGCCCATTGGCACGACTATTAGTGAAACAGTCGCGCCAACTACACAACCCAAAATTCACCTAAATTTAAAGAAAATTCAACCGTTTTCTTGCAAATTTCGATGCCTAAGGAGAATTACAATGCTCGTATGAACAATGTCTGTAGGTACCAAGCATAAAAGATGGTAATTGAGTGGAAAGAGAGAACACATTAAGGAGGATGAACTAGCCATGGAGAATGAACAATGCATGAATTCCCTCAGAAACTGTGGGCTAAATAAATTCTTCCTGACACCGTGCCTCTGGGCTCAACCATAATTTCTTCAATATTTGATAAGAATTTGGGACGAGGATCAAGAAAAGTTTGTGCTTCGAGATCAAGAGCTTGAACTCAAAGTCTCTAATGTGTATTTTATCACTGGATTGTTGCATAGGGGTGCAGTCCCTATCTTGAGCGGAACCCGTCCTTCCGGGGAAAGCATGGCAATGGTAATTGACAGGGTGTGCCGAGGGGCACGAAAAGGAATAGGGACTGGAAAATTTGACATCCAAACCATCCCTAATATGGCACTAAAAGTAGTTCTGCACACTATCACGCGGGTTGCAAGATCACAAGCATCGCATGAGGCCACAAAGACACAACTGCTTCTTGCCTCAGAGTGCATGAACCCGACTCTCTTCAACTAGGATGAGGCCGTGACTATTAACATCAAGTGGAAACTTACCATGTGTAAGAAGACCAAACTAAAGCAGTTTTGGTATGGATCAATTCTGGTATCGTTCTTCTTGGAACGACTACCCATATTCCAACATCAGGAGGTCATTGTCTCGATGCCACCACCCAGAGAACCATGGATGGCCCGATGGGCTGTGCTGATGCCTAGAACAGGGGGTGGCCAAAAGATGTCTTGGAGGCCAGAGTTTTTTGATTGGCTCCATCGACAACTGATTGTCATGGAGGATTTTCCCTATGCTGGCACAAACTTCACCGGTGATCCAAACCTCCCACTCCCGGAGGGAGAGGATTGGCATGAAGAGCTAGGTGAGACTCATTTTTTATTTTCATGAGTTTATAATTTTTTGGTATATATGCATGTTATAATGGCTAATCTTATATGTGTGCAGATGTGGGCCCAGAGCGACCTACAGGTATGTCGCTGATAGTGAGGCGAACTCCTCGTGATTTCGATCCTCATGGTGAGGGCAGTGACGAGGAGATAGTACAGAACCTAGATGGGATCATCCGTGGGATCCCAAACTATGCTCATTTCGATGATGTTTCTCGTTCTTATCAGAGGCACACTGTAGGGGTGAACAGTCATATGCATCACTTGCTTAGGCGGTTGGTACAGGCGGTGACATGCTATCATGAGCCCCATGCCGATTAGGCACTTAGGCTTTTATTTCCACACATTTTTGAGAGACATGTTGTCTCGCGATATAACTAAAACATAAATATATATATTTTTTGGGTTTTATGATGCACACGTTGCAAACAATCGATATATATATATATATACATCTATTTTCTACATGGGTCTATTTACATATGATGATGTTCTATAAATTGCGCAAATTTCTATCTAGCACAATGTTAGCTATTACATCAGTTAATGTATTCATTCATCTTGGTATATGTTAATATGTGATGAAATCAAAATGTATTTCAAGTAAACGAATATGCAAATACAATCTCAAAATGCATGGGTTTCGAACCAAATAATGACCGTTAAGTTGAAGAACAACAAGCTGCGAATCCAAATTCACAAGCAATGCGCGTATGCCGAGTTTAACTGCCTCGGTTAATAGTTCCAAAATAGCACTATATTTAGTGACATTGTTTGTAGTTGTTCCTAGACAAATACCTTATAGGTTAATCAACTCACCAATAGGATCGTAAATTACCTAGGCTGCCGAAGACAAGTTCCTGGTACTGTGGGAAGCACCATCTGCGAAACCGACATAAGGGGAAATAGACATCTGTTGAACAAACAAGACCCAATAAGAAAAAAAAACCTTACAAAGCACATCAAATCAAGCATGCACAAAAATGAAAAAATCACCTATGTACACATATCATGCATGAATGACTCAAGCATAATACTTTTTCAGGTACAACCCATTTCTGGGTTGTGCTAAGGGATAACCTTCATAATAAATAATATCATAAGCCCCATTATGTAACACATGTTTGACGATGTAGGGCCCATGCCACATGGGTTGGAATTTACCTGCCCCTAGCTTGTCATGAGCTTGGTCGTATAGGAGAATGAGGTCACCTTCGATAAAAGAATGAGGGGAAACTATTTGGTCAAAATGAGCTTTGACTCGCTTCTTCTATGTTTCGATGACCAAGGTAGCTAAGCGATGAGTTTCATCCAATATATCTAAGTAGAGGAGATTTTCTTCCTCAGGCAAAGTATTAGGCAGTAATTCCAAAGCTAATTTGAGTGAAGGGATTTCACATTCAATCGAAAGAGTAGCTTATAGACTATATGTTTGTGCTCAACCTAGTGTACCTAAATTGAGTTCATTAATTGTCAACCAGGGTTGGTAAACTGCTAAAGTGTGGTGCACTATATGTGCCTAGGTATTTGTTTCTCACTACGTTGTGTTTAGTGTTTTCTGATGTTTTTGGTTTTATTGTTTTATGTTTGAAAAGGGAAAGAACTAAAAGCTGGTGAAAAGAAGTTGTTAGCATAAACTATGGATGGAAAATAACAAATACAAATACTAAAATAGAGCAAAGCCTAAACTATGGCTGGCAAACAACAAATGCAAAGCTTGATAATGACTTCATTGCAAGGAAATAAATCAAAACATGAGCTTGAAATTATCCAATTCATTCATTAAAGATGTGTTGGAAGAACTTGAGAAATGGACAAGTTAAGTATAAATGAAGTTCTCCTAATTAAACAATCAAACAATCAACTTACAATGTTACAACATCTCATCCATAGTTTAAAGGTTTTTTGGAATATATTTGGAAAAGAACATTTGTAGCATAATAACATTTCTACTCTAAACTAGCTTCTAATTCTGTTCTGCAACTCAATTTAACACCACTAGGCCTCACTCAAAAGTTATAGATTTCCTTTTAGAATAGTCTTTGAGAAAAGGCTTATTTGTGAAATGGTAAAAAGGTTGCAAAATACTCCAGGCCTTAGACTAATACTAGCTTCTGTCCAGATGATTATATATTAATATGAGTTTGGAACAAAAGAAGTTTTGTAAATAATGAAGACCGTGGTATTTAAATTTAACAACTAATACAATTTAAAATGCAATGGATAGCAACTAAACTTGGAATGTTAATACAGTGAGCTAAGACTAAACTAGAGTGTTACTAGTCTACTTGAAGTGCAATGAACAGTGTTAAACTAAAAATCCATTATCAAACTTGAAATGAAATGACAGAGCTGAACTAAATGCATTCTACCTCTGGAGTGCTGTAACTAAATTAACATGCAACTATCCTAAGGAATTCTACAGCCCATCTTGTTCAATATGAATGATATTTTGGAAGAGTTTGTGAAAACGAGTATGGATGTATTATTCAATGCAATTGAACATAAACATAAAACTGAAAGATAATACAACTAGAATCTAAGACACCACAGTTGTTTCTTATTCGTTGTTAATGATGTTTTGGAAGAGTTTTTAAGAGTAAGACCGGCTGTGACACTTAGTGTAAACAAGCAACTAAAACCTACAATACCACAGCTATGCCTTATTCATCGTAATGATATTTTGGAAGAGTTTATTAGAGTAAGTCTAACTGTGATAATTAACAAAAGGAAATGCAACTAAAACCTACAATACCACAGCTATGCCTTATTCATCGTAATGATATTTTGGAAGAGTTTATAAGAGTAAGTCTAGCTGTGATAATTAATGTAAACAAATATGAACATAAACTTCAAAAACTTTCCTAAGCTAGAAATGAAAACGAGACTAAAATACTTATCTAAACCGTATAAACAAGGCTGCTCAGGAGGCAGGGGCCCTCTACCACCAGAGTAGCATGAAATCTACTTCAAGATTGATTCAACGCTTTCAAGGAAATGATGCTTCTTTCATTAAAGAGAAATTACTTCAAAACAGAGTGTTTTCGGACTTCTAAATTCTAGCAATCAACCATAAAATCTAACCTTGTCCCTCGGTTTCCCGAGCATATTTATAAAAAAATTACATAACTGTATCTGAGATAACATAGGAATAATTGTATTTCCTAATTAGAATCGAACTAGAACTCTGAAGGTGGTCTTCGTAATATGGTTAAGGACATCTGGACTGTCCTTATCCTGTTAGGAGTCTACCTCCTAATTTAAGTTCCCACGTGCATAACCGCCTACAAGATTCCGTTCAAACTTTGTGGAGAGAAACAAATGATAAGGAGATGATGTGGAATATGACCATATGTGCTTTTCTCTGAAATGACACCTGGAACATGTGTAGACATGAAGATGGCTGCAGAATTGGCAACTAGCTACAGAATGTCTGCATTTTGTAGCTAGATTTAGTTCAAAAAGTACTACAATGACAAAATCATAAAAACATAGCAAGTTAGTCATGATATTCATTCTCAAAGAAATTTTAACTAATTATATTGATCAATTGAGCTTGAGATTAACAATGGACAAAAGAAATGGAGTGGAATGTGGTGGAAGAAAGAACATTCTTGGAGCTCAACATACCCCCACTGCCAAATTCTTGCATGTCCTCATGCAACTATTCCATGAACTCTGAGACCTCTGCAAGAACATCCAACCCTCTTCTTCTGCTTTTCCTGGTAGTTAAAGGCCTTCTAGGCTTTCTGATGACTAACTTGAACCTTAAATTGGTAAGTGCCCTGATTAAATTTTTGTTTGTCTTTTTCAATTTTTCATTGGACTTTTCCACTTTGTCCATTTGTAGAGACAGGGTTGAATTCATATCAGTTTTCAATTTAACTTGCTCCCTCAAAATATCATTTTCAGTCCTGATATGTCTATTAAGTACTTCTAGCTCGTACTTATCTCTTCCTAGCACATCTATTTCAGACTCTGGTGGACTAGGGGTTCCGTCCCTACTTTCTGAAGCTCTTATCTCCAATGACTCAACATAGTTGTAAATTTATTGCTTTGCAGGGTCTATTTCAAGAGTTTCTTCATCAAAATCCTGCTCAGTAGGTGTTTCTTCGTATTCTATGTTTATGACTCCAGTTTTTTTAACTTTTTTTTTCTTTAGTATCCCCCTCAGTCTGTGGCTCCTCCTCGGTTGAGATGGCCCTTCTCCTTTCCCTTTGGAAAATTTTCTTATGATCCTCTCTTTCTTAAGCTGCTTCTTAATCTGAACTAATTTTTCAGAAATCACTTCTTCACTGCTTTCTTGTATTGTTTTACCAGTTTCAGTTTTGGAGGATTTCCATTTTCTGCTTCTTTTTGTAGGTTTATCTTCAGGTGGAGGTTCCTTTGGTTCCTCAATGTGATTTCTCACCAAGAAGTCATCCCAAGTATCTCCTATTTTTGCTAAATGATGTTCAATTAAAATCTTGACTAAACCATGGTGGTATAAGGTTGTCTCTAGAAATTGAATTCTCTTTTGAACACTTGAAGCCATTTTCTTTAAACTTTGAAGCAAGAAAAAGGGAAAGTTGAGTTCTTCTTCTAGAAAATGCATTATTAATCCAATATGGTAAACATAGAAAGTACCATATCTACCTTCACAAGTGATGAATTTTTGCAGGACAAGCAACATGTTCCTCCATTTGTTTTTTAATGCAGAGCTAGGGATACCCTTTTTAAAAATAGTGACATCCATACCTGGTGACTTGAGTATTTGCTTCCATGCTTCGTTATGAAATTCTATGTTCTTAAAACACCTTTCTCCTTGTCTAGGAAATCTTGTTGCTTCTGCAATAAAAACCTCTGTGACAGTGAATTTAATATCTCCAACTTCAACCTCGGCTCCATTAAAGGATCTTGAAAAAGTTTTAGTAACCTCTTTGTGGAAGCCACTGAATTTTTCAAGGAATTGCAACCATCCTGCTTGTTGTAAGATTTCTCTTATTTGGGGATAGCCTTCCAAGTATTTAGTGCCAACTGGTTCAGTTCTCACGATGAGGCCCATAACTTCTTCTTCAATCTTCAATTCACTAGTCTTCTGCTCTCGGTGGGAATGGCCGTTAACAAATTGTTTTTGCCCCACAAATGTTTCCTCTGTTCATGGTGACAATGGTTGTTACAGAGATACCTCTGTCTCACAGACCGAAATGGTTAAAAGTTGGCTACGAGAAATAATGATATGGAGTGGCTATAGAATGAATATAATGAGGTGAGGATGATGTATATGAGTTGAAAGATATCACAGAAGGAAAGACAGCGGAGATATTTTGTAACGAATTCAAAAATCATCATTAAATGCTCAGTGACGTGACTAATCCAATCACTTCAGTACTTTAACCGTTTAGATTTTTAAATGATGATCGGATATGGGTTTTGAAATGGAGGAATAGAAGGAGTTTTATCCAAAGTTTTTGCGGGGAGGTTAGTAGGCATGATCAACAAAATTAATTAAAACAACTTTTTGAATAATATATAACTGAACTATACTAAAATTTTTCACGATATGTCACCATAACAATTTCATACCTTTGCCTTTGCTTTGATTTTCTTGTGATCTTCATATGCTTTGTTCTCCCCTGAAAATCATTACTTTTTGAGTCCTCATAACCTTCTTGATTTTTCTTGTTCTTGGATATGAAGGATGATTTTGTTGCAAATCAAATGATTACTAGACAGTGCTTTCAGGTTCTCTGGCTACAGAATGTCTGACTGGCTGCAGAATGTCTGATTGGCTGCAGAATGTACCTGTAGAGAACTTTGAATATGGTTTGAAGCTGGAATGATGAAAGGTTGTATGAAATGAATAGTGAAATATGGTAGGATTGAGTATGAATGAAATGAATAATGGAGTGGAATGGATCACAACTTATGAAATGGAGTGAAGTATGAGAAGTGGCCTACAATTCATGATATGTATTATTTAATTGCAGACAAACATCATATTTTAAAAACCTGGAATGAAAATGAGGTGGAGCATGGAGTGAAGTGAATGAAGTGTGGATGAATGAATGAAATGGAAAATGGATGAGTGAATGAAATGGAAAATGGATGGACCATAAGTGAAATGAATCTGCACTTATGATTTTGTAATAACTACTTATAGAAAGAACAAATTTGAAAAGCTAGTGTCAGAAAGATTCTGATTTTCACTCCACCTTTTCTGTATAAACATGCCAATCAGTGATTCGTTTTCATGTTTATACTTTATTTTTTATTTATTTTTTAATATCTGACTTCAGAAAATTCACTTAAGTTGATGAAGAAGAAAAATTCTTCTTCATTAACTTCATATCACTGCTTTCCTGGAACTTCTTGAAAAATTATTCTCTTGAGAGTGGTTTGTGATACAGCTTCAATCTATGACCATTCACAAGAAAAGTGACCTCTTCTTCATCTATTGTCCTGATTTTTATTGCTCCATTATGAAAAATTCTTATAATTTCATATGGCCCAAGCTAATGTGTTTGAAATTTACCTTGAAAATCCTTGAACTTTGAATCAAACAAGAGATCCCAGTCACCTTCTTTGAACTTCTTCTCCTTGATGTACTTGTCATGCCATCTAGTCCTTTGCTGTTGGACTATACTTTTTTTCTGAACTGCATCTTGTCTGATCTCATCCAATTCATTAATCTGCTCCAATCTGTGCTTTTGTGCCTCTGATAGATCAAGTCCTAGCTGAACTGCCATTTTGAAAGTTTGAATCTGGAACTCTATGGGAAACAAAAATTTCTTTCCATAAACAAGTTCATAAGGAGTATGGCCTGTTGTGTTTCTCCATGTAGTTCTATAGGCCCACAAGGCTTCAGGAAGCCTATCTACCCAATCTCTTCTATGTAAATGAACAGTCTTTGTTAGGATTCCTTCAATGATCTTATTAGTAGATTCCACTTGACCATTTCCTTGTGGATGATAAGGAGTAGATTTTCTATGTATGATTTTGTACTTCTCCATCATTTGCTCCACTAGCCTTGATGTAAATTGAGCTCCTTGATCTGTAACAATTTCCCTTGGGACACCAAAACGAGTAAAAATATCCTCAAAAAGAAAAGTAACTACAGATGCTTCATTAGCAAAAATTAATGGCTTGGCCTCTACCCATTTGGTAACATAATCAGTGAAAACTAATATATATCTCTTTTTTCTTGATGGAGGACTAATAGGTCCTACAAAATCCAAAGCCCATTTTTCAAAAGGTTCAATATGTACCTGAGGTTGTAATGGCATCTTACCTGAAGGAGAAGGTTTCCCTACCCTTTGGCAACTGTCACACCTTTTGACATACTCTTTAACATCTTTAAACAAGGATGGCCAATAATATCCTAAATGAAGGATCTTATATGCTGTCCTCTTATCAGCAAAGTGTCCGCCACAAGGTTCATCATGACATGCTTTGAGAATCTCAGGCATCTCATCTTCCCGAACACATCTCCTAATGATAAAATCTAGACCAGTCTTGTACAAATCATTAGCAACCCATGAATATTTTGCATTGTCATGAATGATTTTTCTTTTGTCTCTTGCATTCATTATTGAAGGAAATTTTCCTGAAACTAAATAATTAGCAATGTCAGCAAACCAAGGAGTCTGAGTAGAAATTGCAAAAATATATTCATCAGGAAATTGATCTTCAACTGGAGTGTCATCTTTGATGTTTTGGAGTCTAGATAGGAAATCAGCTACTGTGTTTTGTTTTCCAGGCCTATCTATAATGGTAATGTTGAATTCTTTTAAAAGAAATAACCATCTTATGACTCTGCCATTAGTAATTGATTTGTTCATTAAGTATCTAATTGTAGAATGATCTGTGTGAACAAAATTTTCATAGCCTATTATATAGTGTCTGAATTTGTTTATGGCATGAACAACAGCTAAAAGCGCTTTTTCAGTTACAGTATATTTTAACTCTGTAGGGGTCAAATTTTTACTGGTATAGTAGATGGCATAAGGAATCAGGTCTTTTTGTCCCAATACTGCTCCTAGAGCTGTATCTGAGGCATCTGTTGAAATATGAAAAGGTAACTTCTAGCTAGGTCCCCTTAAAATAGGTGCTTCGGAAATTTTTGTTTTCAGGGTCTCAAAGGCTAACTGGCAATCAGGATTCCATTTGAATTCACAATCTTTGGTAAGTAATTTGAAGAGTGGAGATGCTATCTTGGTGAAGGTTTCTATAAATCTTCGATAATATCCTGTAAATCCTAGAAAAATCCTAACATCTTTTTGACAACTTGGAATAGATAAGTTAGAGATGACTTCAACTTTTGACTCATCAACTCTAATCCCATCCCCTGAAATGTGATGTCCCAAAACAATTCCTTCAATAAACATCATAAAACACTTTTCATGACTAAGTGAAATATTTGCTTCTTTACATCTTTTTAAGACTTTTTCCAAGTTTTCTAATTCTTCTTCAAATGTGTTTCCATAAACTGTGAAATCATCCATACACACCTCTACACAATCATGTATTAGATCTGAAAAAATTCCTAATACTGCCCTTTGAAATGTTGCAGGTGCATTGCATAATCCAAATGGAAATACTCGGTAAGCATAGGTACCCCAAGGACAGGTAAATGTGGTTTTGTCTTGATCCTCAAGTGCTACTTGAATTTGATTATAACCACTAAACCCATCTAGAAATGAGAAGTACTTTTTACCAGCTAAGGTATCTAACACCTGATCTATGAAAGGTAGGGGAAAATGATCTTTAAGAGTAGCTTTGTTTAATTCTCGGTAGTCAATACATACCCTCCATTTACCATTTTTCTTTGGCACAATTACCAAAGGAGAAACCCACTGACTATCGGAAATAGGATAGATAAAGTTGACATTCAACAATTTCTGCAATTCTTCTTTAACAATCTCCCTAAGATTTGGATTCATCCGTCTTTGAGGTTGTCTGATTGGTTTACAATTTTCCTCTATGTAGATGTGATGAGTGCAAGTCTTGGGGCTTATCCCTCTCATATCAGTGTACTCCCATGCATATGCAGAAGAATGTCTCTGTAAAATTTTGACTAGCTCTTCTTGTTGAGATTTTTCTAGGTTCTTGTTTATGTTTAAAGTTCTGCCTGGAAATATCTCACTTGTAGAGTTGCCAAATTTATCCATAGAATGAAGAGACATCTGTCTTGATGATAAAAACTCAATGTTGGATTCTTCTTGAAATTGTTCATGTTTTCATTCCGAAGAAGATTCAAATTTTTCTAAAGTATTCAGAATTTGACTATCTTCACTAATTTCTGAAATTGTGAAGAGAGGTTGTAAGTCTTCTTCATCCTCTATCCATTGAGTATCATCTAAATCTGTAATTGTCCTTGCTGGAGGATACAAAGTGAATTTCTTAGTTCAACTACCATCATAGATGTACATATCACCAGATCTACAACTAATGAAAGCATCAGTTGTAGCTAACCAAGGTCTCCCTAATATAATAGGATGTCCTCCTAGATTATTCTTAGGAGTTAGGATCATAAAATCCACAAGGTACTCCCAAGAATCTAGGGACATTGGAATGTCTTCTATTACCCCATCAGGTTTGATCACAGATCTGTCTTCTAATTGTAATAATGTGGGGTATCAGAAGGATAGGAAGTTAGTTATGCGACACGTCCTCATGACCTTGTTAAATATAAATGTGTGTTGTGATTGAATCTCAATTAAATGATGGGCCCTAACTGAATCCCACAGGTCAGGCCACCCAGACAACATACATCATGACCTCCTGCTTTGCTTTCAAATCAGTTAAATTCACGTCTCTTGCTCACTGGGTACTACACTCAGCATAACCAACAGCTTTTTTTTTTTAAAAAGTGACCTCACAAATGTGGATTTTATAAGGTAAGAAAATACGCAGTTGTTCTCACTTTGATAAAACTCATTTATTATTTTTGCCAAAATTGGAATTTCCTTGATGGCTTGTAATAATGGAATCTTAATGCAAACATTTCTCAGCTCATCTAGGAAATCATAATTAGGCACCATAATTTGTTTTTCTACACCTCTATCAATTTGTAATCTTTCTAGAAAGGGAAGTGTAGGAGTGGATGTTGATAGCTGCTCTAATACAAGAGTTGAAATTATTGATTCTTTTTGTTTTGATTTTTCAATGTTTGGGTCTTGAAAAGATGTATCTTCTTCAAGACTTTTATTTTCCCGTAGAGAATCTTCCTCAGAGTTATCTTGTTCTTGTATGATCACAGAAGGTTTCCTCTTTTCAAGTATTCTTCTAGACCTAAGTTGAACATCACTAAGGTCTATAGGAGTAATTAAATAAGTTGGAAACTGTTGGCCTTCTATCATATATGTATTCTGAGGATTTTTATTGTTGGGGTTTGGTATGGGTTGAGTAGGCAACTGATTTTATTTCTGAGGAAATGGTAAGGGAAGTGGTTGATTTTGATGTCGTGGATTTTGAGGATTTTGTTGAGGATTCTGTTGAAAATTTTGTTGAGGAGGGAAATGTGGATATGGTGGATAGGATGGTGGATACTGATAGTACTGAGAGTATCTTCCATAGGGATTTTGTGAACCTTATGCCCAATCTTGAGATTGATTTTGAAATTGGGGCCAAGGTTGCTGCCAAGAATTCCAATTTGGTGGAGGTTGATTATACATTTGATCATGAAATCCTTGTGTTTGAGGTCCTTGCCAAGGTCTTCTAGAGACAAAATTAAGAGATTCTGTGGAATTTGCAGAAGTTTCCTCTTGAAAGACAACTTTAAGACCAGGAAGTGAAGGAAAACTCTTGGTCTCATGTTTTTCTGAACAAATTACACAAGTCTCTACAACTTTTTCATCCAGAGGACACTCTCTTAAGGCATGCTTCTTTCTACATTTGGGACAAAAGGTTTCTAAGGCATAAAATTTAGATTTTTGCTTATTTTGTAACTTAAGGGTGTCTATTTGTTCACTAAGACTCCCTAAGATATCATATTTGAAATCATCAAGCATATGTCCTATTTCTGCCCTACTTACTGTCCTAGAAGCAAACTTACTTGCCCTTGCAAGAGCAGGGTCTCTTGGGCCTTTTACAGTTTTGGATTTCCCTCTTGAAAGGTTAATACATAACTCAGATATTTCAGGTAATGTGAGCTGAGATATATCCCCTTTTCCCATCATGTTGAGGTTATCCAACCATTCATCCCTAATTGTCTTCAACAAGAGAGCTTTTAAGGTGTCTTGATCTAAGTTCTCCATTTTTGCTCTTTTGATGTTGTAATGAAATCTCTCCAAAAAATCTTCCAGGTTTTCATCCTATTTTTGTATCATCTTGAACACTTCCTCCTTATGATTAACTGGCATACAATAATCCAAATACCTCTCTAGAAATTCTTGTTTCATGTCTTCCCATGTCCTAATAGAAATGTTGATCAAACTCATAAACCACTTCAATGCTGCTCCTTTCAATGTTGAAGGGAATAGTTTAAGTTTTTGAGTATTATGTAAGTAGTCATAATTTCCACACATGACTTCAAATTAAAATAGGAAGGTTTCAGGATCTTCATTTTTAAGTCCATAGAAGTTTGGAAGGACAGAGGGTGAAATGTTTTTCATAGCTGTATTGGTTTCTTCATCTACTATAGGAAACCCAAAAGAGCTTCCCATCTCTCTTCTACCTCTTACTCTGCCTCCTTCACCTTCTGCACCTCTACCTCCTTCTCCTCTACCTCTACCTCTACCCCCTCCAAATAATTTGTGTTATCCATTAAAGACTCCTCCTCCCCCTTCTTCTGCCATAGTTGATTCTTCTGTGGAAGTGGAAAAGTTTGTGTCTCCGGTAGGAGTCCTTGAATCTTCTTCTAAGACAGGTTCACTAGATGAAGTGGAAGGTCTTTCTAATGGAATATCTGATCTTAAGTCTTCTAGAAGTCTAGGATCAGTAAAGGATGGAATGTGGGTCTGAGTTGGAGGTGTGCTGGCTCTAGATCTTGATGAAACAAGTGGTGTTCTAGGAATCAAAATTCTGCTTCTACTTCTTATGAATCTACCCCTTGAGTCTCTCTCTCTACGCATATCATTGTTTTTGGGAGTTAAGAAACAAGGCTACCTAGTTACACTTCCCTGGAAACGATGCCAAAATGTTTGTGCTCAACCTAGTGTACCTAAATTGAGTTAATTAATTGTCAACCAGGGTTGGTAAACTGCTGAAGTGTGGTGCACTATATGTGCCTAGGTATTTGTTTCTCACTACGTTGTGTTTAGTGTTTTCTGATGTTTTTGGTTTTATTGTTTTATGTTTGAAAAGGGAAAGAACTAAATGTTGGTGAAAATAAGTTGTTAGCCTAAACTATGGATGGCAAATAACAAATGCAAATACTAAAACAGATCAAAGCCTAAACTATGGCTGGCAAACAACAAATGCAAAGCTTGATAATGACTTCATTGCAAGGAAATAAATCACAACATGAGCTTGAACTTATCCAATTCATTCATTAAAGATGTGTTGGAAGAACTTGAGAAATCGACAAGTTAAGTATAAATTAAGTTCTCCTAATTAAACAATCAAACAATCAACTTACAATGTTACAACATCTCATCCATGGTTTAAAGGTTTATTGGAATATATTTGGAAAAGAACATTTGTAGCATAATAAGATTTCTACTCTAAACTAGCTTCTAATTCTGTTCTGCAACTAAATTTAACACCAATAGGCCTCACTCAAAAGTTATAGATTTCCTTTTTAGAATAGTCTTTGAGAAAAGGCTTGTTTGTGAAATGGTAAAAAGGTTGCAAAATACTCCAGGTCTTAGACTGATACTAGCTTCTGTCCAAATGATTATGTATTAATATGAGTTTGGAACAAAAGAAGTTTTGTAAATAATGAAGACCGTAGTATTTAAATTTAACAACTAATACAATTTAAAATGCAATGGATAACAACTAAACTTGGAATGTTAATACAGTGAGCTAAGACTAAACTAGAGTGTTACTAATCTACTTGAAGTGCAGTGAACAATGTTAAACTAAAAAGCCATTATCAAACTTGAAATGAAATGACAGAGCTGAACTAGATGCATTCTACCTCCGGAGTGCTGTAACTAAATTAACATGCAACTATCCTAAGGAATTCTACAGCCCATCTTGTTCAATATGAATGATATTTTGGAAGAGTTTGTGAAAGCGAGTATGGCTGTATTATTCAATGCAATTGAACATAAACATAAAAATGAAAGAAAATACAACTAGAATCTAAGACACCACAGCTGTTTCTTATTCATTGTTAATGATGTTTTGGAACAGTTTGTAAGAGTAAGACCGACTGTGACGCTTAGTGTAAACAAGCAACTAAAACCTACAATACCAGAACTATGCCTTATTCATCGTAATGATATTTTGGAAGAGTTTATTCTAGAGTAAGTCTAATTGTGATAATTAAAAAAAGGAAATGCAACTAAAACCTACAGTACCACAGCTATGCCTTATTCATCGTAATGATATTTTGGAAGAGTTTATTAGAGTAAGTCTAGCTGTGATAATTAATGTAAACAAATATGAACATAAACTTCAAAAACTTTCCTAAGCTAGAAATGAAAACGAGACTAAAATACTTATCTAAAACGTATAAACAAGGCTTCTCAGGAGGCAGGGGCCCTCTACCACCAGAGTAGCATGAAATCTACTTAAATATTGATTCAATGCTTTCAGGGAAATGATGTTTCTTTCATTAAAGAGAAATTACTTCAAAACAGAGTGTTTTCGGACTTCTGAAATCTAGCAATCAACCATAAAATCTAACCTCGTCCCTCAGTTTCCCGAGCATATTTATAAAAAAATTACATAACCATATCTGAGATAACATAGGAATAATTGTCTTTCCTAATTAGAATCGAACTAGAACTCTGAAGGTGGTCTTCGTAATATGGTTAAGGACATCTGGACTGTCCTTATCCTGTTAGGAGTCTACCTCCTAATTTAAGTTCCCGCGTGCATAACCGCCTACAGGATTCCGTTCAAACTTCGTGGAGAGAAAAAAATGATAAGGAGATGATGTGGAATATGACCATATGTGCTTTTCTCTGAAATGACACCTGGAACCTGTGTAGACATGAAGATGGCTGCAGAATTGGCAACTAGCTACAGAATGTCTACATTTTGTAGCTAGATTTAGTTCAAAAAGTACTACAATGACAAAATCATAAAAACATAGCAAGTTAGTCATGATATTCATTCTCAAAGAAATTTTAACTAATTCTATTGATCAATTTAGCCTGATATTAACAATGGACAAAAGAAATGGAGTGGAATGTGGTGGAAGAAAGAATATTCTTGGAGCTCAACACTATATACCAACTAAAACGGGGTAAATCCAGTCGCACTCTTAATCAATTTTCAGTAAGCCCGAAGAGCTGAAAACAACATGAGACGCCAATTGGATTTATGGATCCCAATTGTTCGTTGAAGCATTGTAACAAGAAATTTTTTTACGGGTTCAACTTGGCCATTAGCTTGAGGTTAATAAGGTGTTGAGCTGTCATGACGCAGATCCAACTTAGATGTCAGCTCTGCCATCATATAGTACCGAAAATGAGAATCGTGATCAGTAACGATGGCCTGAGGGACACCAAACCGAGTAATAACATGATTGAATATGAATTGCGCTGCTATTTTACCGTCCACAGCCAGTGTAGGCATTGCTTCGGCCCATTTTGCAAAATAATCAACAACGACGATAATATAGGCATGCCACCCAGCCGAACGAGGGTTACACGTCATAAAATCGATGCCCCATTTGGAAAAAGGACCAATGGTAATGACAGGGTGTAAAGGAAAAAGTGGTGCAAACATCTTGCTTTGATATATTTGACATGCATGACATTTGCGTACTGCGACAATGCAATCTTTAAAAATGGACAGCCAGAAATAGGCAGCACAAAGGATCTTCTATGTGGTGGCATAACTAGACATGTGACCACCATAGGCGCCACTGTGGCAGTCATTTAAAACATTATCAACTTCTTCGAGGGTCAGACATCAGCAGAGTAGAGAATTGACTCCAACATGATAGAGGGTATCTCCGACAATACGATAAGGTTGTGACTGATGCCGAATGCGGCGTCAAGCATCTTTCATTAACTCAGACCTGAAAGTAGAAGTTTGGAGATACACGATGATATCATCGTACCACAGATCGAGGGTGCTAATAAAAAAAAGAGTTTCGTCTGGAATATGATCCTCGGAAGAATAAGGAGCAGATTCAGTGAGGAGAAAACAAATCAAATCAGCAAAAATGACTGATTTCTTTGATTTGGCAGTAGTAAAATCCAAATCAAACTCTTGTAGGATAATGATCCACTCCGAGTATTTTCCCCCCAGCAAATTTTGAGATAGAATATAGGTCATGGGGTTACAATCAGAAATCACGATCACGGTGCCTAAAAGTATATAATGACGAAAACGCTGGATAGCCTTGACCGTAGCTAGTGCTAACTTCTCAACATGTACGTAATGCGTTTCAGGGTTGAGAAGGTTTCGAGACAAGTAATAAATGACATGCTCATTACCGTCATCATCATCTTGAACCAAGACCATGGAAATTGTACTGAAGGCGGCAGCTAGATAGAGGGTGAAATCATGATGGTAATTTGGAGGACGTAATAGAGGAGCGTTGACAAGCAATGTCTTAAGTGTATTAAAATATTGCTGAGCAATCTCATCCCAATAGAAAGGGACGTCCTATTTTAAAAGTCGTGTGAATCCTTTGGCTACTTTAGCGTAGTTCAGGATAAAACGAATAAGAAATTTTCTTTCCCTTGGAGACTCTGAAGCTAGTGTAACGAGGATGGGGAGCGAAGATTAACAATAGCCTCAACCTTAAGAAGGTCAAGGAAAATTCCATCTTTAGATACGATAAACCGTAAAAGTCTACCAGAATCAACGTAGAAGATGCATTTATGCAAATTGAGTCGAATGTTGTAGCATCTGCAACGAAGAAAGATCTGGCGGAGATGGTCCGAGTAGTCTTTTCGCGCAGCTGAATGAGTTGGAAGGTCATCCAGGTATGGTTGAACAATATGATGAATATTGTGAAAGGCATAAGACATCGCACACTGGAACATAGCCCCAGTAGCCTTCAAGCGGAAAGGGAGTTTCTTATATGTGAATTTTCCCAAGGATAGATAAAAGAAACCTTGTGTTGATCAGACGGGAGAATGTTGATCTGATTATAGCCAGAAAAACCATCCATAAGGGAAAAATCGCACTCCCCGCACAATTGTCAATTATCTGATCAATGAAAGGGGTGGGATAGTTATCCTTAGGACATGCCCAATTGATATCGCGATAATAAACATAGACACGAATTTCTCCCTACTTCTTATCCACAGGGACAATGTTAGAAACCCACACTGTTAGAGGAATCGGATAAATGAAACCCGCTTTGAGAAGTTTTTCAACTTCAGCTTTTATGGCGGCAGCTTTCCAAGGATACACTAGACGAAGACGCTGGCGAACAGGCTTCACACCTGGGTAGGTGGGAATCTTTTTCACCACAATACTGGGGTCAATTCCAGGCATCTCTTCGTAAGACCAAGCGAAAAACATCACGAAATTCGCAAAAGAGGCTAGTATAAAGTTGGACTTCATCGGAAGAGCAAGCGACTCCCACATGGATGTTCTCGACAATTCCCAGTTTCACAGAAATATCAATATGCATCGTTTGAGTAATGTTACCCATGTTACCTTCAGCGAAGAGTTCATGAGTAAATGTAGGCATTTGAAGTGACGGAGAAGGAACTTGAGACGCAAAACACTCAAGACAGTTAGGCATTGCACCAAGGCCAGGCATAAACAAGGAACGATGATGCCCATCGCTCCATGGTAGGTCTTCGAGAGACATGGTTTCCATGATAGCCTCATCGGATGGAAAAAATTATTTCAAAGGATCAGGAAAATTTGTATCTCCGAGCCAAGGGGATTGAGAATAAACGTCGAGAGACATGCTTAAAGGAGCACCTTCAGAAGGGGGAGAATCAGATGCAGCTGTAATCTTACAATAATTGATTTTGATTGGACTAAGCGGCATTGAATCCCAAAATGAAGCAACTTGTTCAGGTAATGGGATGATCCATGGGTCATCCGACTGAGAGACCATATTAACTTGAACGGTATTTGGTGGTGGAAGGGGAAAGATACCTATGAGAGCGAGATATTTGAAAAGACCCGGCCCTACACTCTCAGGGGGAGAAGGAATATGATCCACGTATGGCACGTTGTTCTCAGAAGACGAGGTAAATAATGACAATTGGTCGAAAGTAATGATTTTTCCCTCGTGTGGAAACTTTAAAAGACGGAAGAGGGTGGGCGGAACACACATCATAGCGTGAGTCCAACTGCGACCGAGTAGAAGATTGTAATTTAGTTTAGTGTCAACAAATTCTACTTCAACATTGACTGTCTTTCCTTGCAACGTGATAAGAAAGCTAGCGAGAACACCCAAGGGTTTCGATTCCCTTCCATCAAATGCCTCATGGGCATTGGGTGACGAAGTCAGGGCTGGAGAGCCAATAGCCTTCTAGCAAGTAGATGACATGACACAGGTAGATGCACCTTTTTCCATAATGGCTCTATGGATGTTGAGACTGTTAATGCCGACTTGTATGACAAGCGCAATTTGGTGCGGAAGTCGGGGGACGAAATTCTCTAAGTCAAAATAGAGAAGGCTAGAATCAGCAGGATCAATCCTGCCGATCATAGATAATAACGATGTCCGTTGAGATGGAAAACTTTGAAGCACTTCTAATGCAGACATCGCGGATGGCGCCTGTGCTAAATCATCAACAATACTGTAATGATGAGCAGCATGGGTGTTAGGATTATAAGAATATTTCCGGAGAACACCTTTAGAAGGTGGTCGTACAACGGGTTCAACACTAGGCCTTTCAATATCAAGAGGACCAGAGGCAGGTGGGGGAGGAGGACCATCGAAGATCTCTTTCCCAGCTGCCTGGCATGATCCAGCATAATCTTTCAACCGAGTAGCGATGGAAATGGGTGCAGAACCATTCATCATGAATACTTGAGAGCCAAATGATGTAGATGGTGGAGTTTGCTCAACCATATGTGTTTGCTGAGATGGGAAAGGTTCTTTAAGGACCGTCACAGTTCCCTTAGCACCTTTGAGCAGTTGACTAACCTCGGATCGTCTACGAAAATCCTTAGTGTAGTTTTCCTCATCACAAATCAAACAGGGATACTTCGGCATTCGTTGTGAACCATCATCAGAATGAGGTTTAGATGATTCTAGTTTTGGGGCATCGAATTTGGCCTTGCCTTTTCCCTTCTTTCTCCCCTTAGAAGTCTTGTCTATAGGATTGGCCTGAACAACGTTGACCTCAGAGGTTTTACCAGAATCTAGGGTAGGCTGAGGAGCAAAACCATTGGAAGAATTTGATTTCCGCTTCCCATGGGAAGACTTGCGTGAAGTCTAAGACACGGAACCAATAACATCATCGACCGATGGGGTAGCCGGAGCTTTATAGCTCCATGGTCCTGGAGCCTCAGTTAAGATGTCATACAATATGCCCGATTGAGAGTACACTAAATCAAGGTACTGGGCGCAAGCAATGGCTTGTTCCTCGGTTACACATGCCCCCATGGCGATGTCTTTCGCAATATGATTGAAAAAAGAGGTAGTGAACCAATGAGTAAGAAGCTGATTAGGAAATTCGAACTTGATCAGGTGACAACGCCATCTCCATTCATGAATTTGGTCCGAGATATGGGTAGCCCGGTCCTGTTTCAAGGATGTTAGGAGATGCATCCTGACTTCATAACGAACCGACAATTGGAAATGAGTAAGGAATGCCATAGTGAGAGTGTTGAAATATTGAAAGATACCATGAGGCAGTTCGATGTACCATTTGGCAGTAGCTCCAGTGAGAGTGCACTGGAAAAGATGGAGTCGAACAAATTCATCCACCCAAGAATTGGAAGAACACCATAAATGGTATGTCATGATGTGTGCTTGGGGGTCTTCACCAGACTTGCCCTAAAACTTGGGACAATCACCTGGAACCTTCGTTGGAACCGGAGGTCAATATGGATTATGAAGAATTGGATCATTTGTCAATTTGGACACATCCGGTAACTCCAACGTGACGAGAAAAGTTAATTAAGGGTTAAAAGGCATAACAGGTCCTCGATAAGGACCCGTACCCATACTCCATTCTCGTTGAGTATAACTATTCCCCCATTGGTTTTGTCTCGGAGGATTTGGATCATAAGGGGTATAAGCTGGATAATTTTGTTGATATTGCGGCTGGGGACCAGGATACTGGGGTTGAAAACCAGGATACTGATTCTAAGTATACGAGGGTCCCGATTGAGCAGCATAAGAATTTTGCTGCAGAATATAAGTATGGCCTAGATTTTGAGGGTAATAAGCAGGACCTTTAGGCGCGTTTTAAATTGGTTGATATTGAACTTGAGGGTAATAACCGCCTTGGGGTCGAATGGGCTGCTGATAATTAGGGCCTTGCTGAGCTGGATAAGTCGGGCGCAGAGGTTGATTCAACTGTGGCATAGAATAGAGCGGTGGCTGAGCAGGGTGGACTGTCTATGCAGGTTGGCCTGGCTGAGCAGGTTAACCTGACTGATGAGGGCCACTAGGTTGCCCCTGATGAGCAGGTTGGCCTAATGGCTACAGTGGGCCAGGTTGTGCTTGATAACCAGGTTGACCTGGAGCAGGACCATAAGATGGTCCTGGCTGTGCAACATTTGGACCAATTGGAATATATGGCTATTGTGGTTGCACCAAAGGTTGTGATGGATAGATTTTCCCCCCAGGATCGTATGAAGGTCTAGGTTGATATATCATTTGCCCAGTTGGTCCTTGAGGTTGCCCTAGTTGGACCACAGGCTGAGCTTGTAAAGGTTGACCTTGAGGATTGTACGACTGCCCTTGCGGGCCATAAAGTAATCCCTACTGGACCGAAGGTTGTCCTTGTAAGGGTTGCCCTTGTGGGTCGTACGCATACCCTTGCTGCATCGAAGGTTGTCCCTGGAAGGGTTTTCCTTACTGGTTAGAAGGTTGCACAGGCAAGGTAGGTATAAAAATGGAAAGGAACTGATAAGCCTTAGGAGCAAGAAAATAGATAGGGTTGTCGTGCTCATCATATTGAAATGGAAGTGAATAAATTGGGGTACCATCCGTGCCATAATGAGAAAAATAAGACCAATAAGGATCCTGAGGGGACTGATTAGTCTGGGAGCTCTGCTGCTGAACAACCAGCCGATACTCCTCAAAGGAAAGGATGTCAGGGATTGCCATGGCAATCAAAGTCTCTACCACAGACGAAAATCCTGATGACTAAGCGGTGATGACCAGTGACGATGCACCCACGCAGACAGTAAGCCTAGTGGGGACAGACGTAAAAAAAGGTGTCTAAGAGACAGGTGTCATCGGTGACATCCATAATGATGGGAGAATCACCCTCCTTGACGGTGTTGATGTTGCCATGGAGGAAATACTGGCTATAATCTGACCCAAAGACCTATATCCAGCTGGAAGCAACACCGATGGTGAAGATTGAGCAGGCTCTTGATGGATATCTTCTGGGAAAAGTTGGTATTCTTCATCAGAATAGAAATACCCTCACTGCTAATAGGACCAGACGAGTCCATGTCTGACTCCACCGTGAGATCTTGTAAAAGACTATGGGGACTAGGAGGTATGATAGCAGCCAAAAATGGAAATCCTGATGTAAGAGGGGGAAAATGTTCCCTGACCCCAAACCCAAACCAAGCATTTGAAAGAGGCAAATGGAACTCAACCAGTTCTCCAAAGGGGTACTCTGATGAGATGATAGGCTGCTGAAGCTCGGCAGACCTAGAGGTTCGAGAAATTTCAGATGAATCGTCCGAGAAAGGAATACGTGTAGATGAAAATGATGGTTCCGCCATTGTGACTGTAGCACACCAGAAAAGGGAAAAAGAATGGAAAAGAATACTCTTGGATCAAAACAAAGGCAAACAAAGATAGGCCAAGTAACCAAACTTTAATGGGCGTGTAATCGTAGGTAGTTTATTTTACCACATTGAAACCAAAAATTTGTTGTTTCATGTTTTAAGAGTCAATAAATAGTCAAATATGACTCTAGTCTCTTTCAGTTTTAAACGAGCACGAAAGGACAAGTGCTCGATGATATTTTCAAATTTATGGAGTCAGTAAAGATCGAAAATGACTGCTCAGGTAGTCTAGGTAAAAGGGTGTACCAGGTTCACATGAACTTCCATATACACATTGGTGATAAAATGAAGGAAGAATTAACCAAGGACTTGACGTACGTGCAGGTAGTCTTCCTGAATGTTGTGTTCGGTGTATCACAGTTACAAGGCTGTAGAATCATCTCCCTATGGATAAAAGGATTGCAACCTAGAGGGCTCTCCCTTTATATACTTGACAGTATGGGGAGCGCAAGTCCATACTAGTGCTATTTGCAGCCAGATGGTGAGCGAAAACTGCTAGGTTTAACGATGCCGAAACACGTCTCTAACTTAGACCACTAAATATTTCATTTAGTTTAATTGAATAAATTTTAAGTTGATCTTGTATTTATGTTTCAATTCCAAGGTCCTACCGAATGTTGGATCTCACAAATCCCTGAATGCAAGCTACATGCCATAAAATAACATTTCGTTTGATGAAAAGCTATCTACGAGAAAGTTTAGGAGTTTTAGAGCGATAGCAAATAATGAGATGCACCCACGCAGACAGTAGGCCTAGTGGGGAGAGACGTAAAAAAAGGTGTCGTCGGCGACATCCATAATGATGGGAGAACCAGCCCCCTTGACAGTGTTGATGTTACCATGGAGGCAATACCGGCTATAATATGACCCAAAGACCTATATTCGGCTGGAAGCGACATCGATGGTGAAGATTGAGCAGGCTCTTGATGGATATCTTCCAAGAAATTTGGTATTCTTCATCAGAACTGAAATACCCTAACTGCTAATAGGACCAGACGAGTCCATGTCTGACTCCACCATGAGATTTTGTAAAAGACTACAGGGACTAGGAGGTATGATAGCAGCCAAAAATGGCAATCCTGATGTAAGAGGGGGAAAATGTTCCTTGACCCCAAACCCAAACCAAGCGTTTGAAAGAGGAAAATGGAACTCAACCGGTTCTCCAAAGGGGTACTCTGACAAGATGATAGGTTGCTAAAGCTCGGCAGACCTAGAGGTTCGAGAAGTTTCAAATGAATCGTCTGAGAAAGGACTGCCAATAGACGAAAATTATGGTTCCACCACTGTGACTATAGCACACCAGAAAAGGGAAAAATAACGGAAAAGAAGACTCTTGGATCAAAACCAAGGAAAAAAAAGATAGGCCAAGTAACCAAACTTTAACGGGTGTGTAATCGTAGGTAGTTTATTTTACCACATTAAAACGAAAAAATTTGTTGTTTCATGTTTTAAGAGTCAAGAAATAGTTAAAGATGACTCTAGTCTCTTTCAGTTTTAAACGAGCGCGAAAGGACAAGTGCTCGATGATATTTTCAAATTTATGGAGTGAGTAAAGATCGAAAATGACTGCTCAGGTAGTCTAGGTAAAAGGGTGTACTAGGTTCCCGTGAACTGTCATATACACATTGGTAATAAAATGAAAGAATAATTAACCAAGGACTTGATGTACGTGCAGGTAGTCTTCCTGAACGCTGTGTTCGGTGTATCACGGTTACAAGGTGGCAGAATTGGCTCCCTACGGATAAAAGGATTGCAACCTAGAGGGGTCTCCCTTTATATACTCGACAGTATGGGGAGCACAAGTCCATACTAGTGCTATTTGTAGCCAGATTGCAAGCGACAGCTGCTAGGTTTAACGACGCCGAAATACGTCACTAACTTAGACCACTAAATATTTCGTTAGGTTTCTATGTTGCCTTAGGTTAATTGAATAAATTTTAAGTTGATATTGTATTTATGTTTCAATTCCAAGGTCCTACTGAATGTTGGATCTCACAAATTCCTAAATGCAAGCTACATGCCATAAAATACCATTTCGTTCAATGAAAAGCTATCTACGAGAAATTTTAGGAGTTTTCAAGCGATAGAAAATAATGAGATGCACCCAGGAAGACAGTAGGCCTAGTGGGGACAAACGTAGAAAAAGGTGTCGAAGAGACAGGTTTTGTCGGAAACATCCATAATGATGGGAGAATTTTCCCCCTTGACGGTGTTGATGTTGCCATGGAGGTAATATCGGCTATAATCTGACCCAAAGACCTATATCCGGCTGGAAGTGACACCGATGGTGAAGATTGAGAAGGATCTTGATGGATATCTTCCGGGAAAAGTTGGTATTCTTCATCAGAACAGAAATACCCTCACTGCTAATAGGACCAGACGAATCCATGTCTGACTCCACCGTGAGATCTTGTAAAAGACTACGGGGACTAGGAGGTATGATAGTAGCCAAAAATGGCAATCCCGATGTAAGAGGGGGAAAATGTTCCCTGACCCCAAACCAAACCAAGCATTTGAAAGAGGCAAATGGAACTCAACTAGTTCTCCAAAGGGGTACTCTGACGAGATGATAGGCTGTTGAAGCTCGGCAGACCTAGAGGTTCGAGAAGTTTTAGATGAATCTTCCGAGAAAGGACTGCGAGTAGACGAAAATGATGGTTCCACCACTGTGACTGTAGCACACTAGAAAATGGAAAAAGAATGGAAAAGAAGACTCTTGGATCAAAACCAAGGAAAACAAAGATAGGCCAAGTAACCAAACTTTAATGGGCGTGTAATCATAGGTAGTTTATTTTACCACATTGAAACCAAAAATTTGTTGTTTCATGTTTTAAGAGTCAAGAAACAGTCAAAGATGACTCTAGTCTCTTTCAGTCTTAAATGAGCACGAAAGGACAAGTGCTCGATGATCTTTTCAAATTTATGGAGTCAGTAAAGATCGAAAATGACTGCTCAGGTAGTCTAGGTAAAAGGGTGTATCAGGTTTCCGTGAACTTCCATATACACATTGGTAATAAAATGAAAGAAGAATTAACCAAGGACTTGACGTACCTGCAGGTAGTCTTCCTGAATGCTGTGTTCGGTGTATCACAGTTACAAGGTGGCAGAATCAACTCGCTACAGATAAAAGGATTGCAACCTAGAGGGGTCTCCCTTTATATAATCGACAGTATGGGGAGCGCAAGTCCATACTAGTGCTATTTGTAGCCAGATGGCAAGCGACAGCTGCTAGGTTTAACGACGCCGAAACACATCTCTAACTTAGACCACTAAATATTTCGTTAGGTTTCAATGTTGCCTTAGGTTAATTGAATAAATTTTAAGTTGATCTTGTATTTATGTTTCAATTCGAAGGTCCTACCAAATTTTGGACCTCACAAATCCCTAAATGCAAGCTACATGCCATAAAATACCATTTCGTTCGATGAAAATCTATCTACGAGAAAGTTTAGGAGTTTTCAAGTGATAGAAAATAATGAGAACACACAGAAGCATCCACTACAGTATCTGATGCAAGCTAATGAAAATGAGAAATCTTTCCTAGAATTCCCAATGCTAGTTATGTGAAAGATTTTCCAATTCCACAATGCAAACAAGAATGCAAGCACAATTTTTTTTTTTTTTTCAATGTAATAGAGCAAACAATGCACTAAATGACATGAAAAACAAACCTTCACACTAGTTTGAGAATATCAATGCGAGAGTCGAAGCGAAACAATTCAATCAACTCAAAAGCAAAAAAAAAAAAAACTCAAACCAATGTTACAATCTCTCAAATCGAAGAAAGATGTCGAAACAAACCCATACAAGCAATGTAATCTATGGTTCGAGTGACAAGAAGCACAACTGAATGAAAGAGACAAGACTCATTTCACCAAATGCAATCACTCAAATGGATCAAGGGAGCCGAATGCAATCAAACAAGGAATGAAGTTGACCGTGAAACAGAAGACCCAAACTCCTACAGGAGGCTCAGCATACCAAAGCACTAGAAAACCCTAAGGCTACAATGCTGACAGGAAAGGGACAAACAACTGAAGGAAAGAGGCTGTTCACAATCACAAACAATCCCAAAGCACTCAAAACATGTCAATAAATCACCCAGAAACACAAGTACTGACCAAAAACTCCAAAACAAGGCAAACCCTAATACCTACAGGAATTGGCGCGACTGTTTGGCTATAATCAACGCCAAACAGGGGATAATGCGCGTGCTGAACTAGAAACAAGCGCCAGTGGCCACAACTGTCAGACTGGAAAACGTGCCAAACCAGTTAACCTCAGTAAAAGGAAAATTTTAAAGGACAGAGGTCAAATCTGATCCTTTGGGGCTGAACAGGGGTCTTAGACTCAGAAAAAATAATCAGAAAAGGCAAGCTAAGTAAGCAAAGACCAATAATAAGACCTAATGGACTAAATATTGATCCCTAGCGGAGTCACCAAATTTTTTGTGAAGTAAATCCCCTCTGCGGACAAAGGCAAAACCACTAGCCCTAGAGTGGGTCTAGCCACAATCGAGACAAGCTATAATATTGATTCCTAGTTAGCGAATGAACAAAGATTCAATAGATGACTTACCAAAGGTCCTACGTTGTTGTTGTTGTCGAAAAGAGTGGTTGCCTCTTGTTCCTGGTTTGAAAGATCACGATCCGCTCGTTTTCACGCTAGGATACCTATACACACACAAGAAACAACAACGATATACAACATACTATTTCACATTCGTAACTATCAGTCAGTTGAAGAAGACTAAATCAATTGCATAAGATAATCATAAAACAATGATGGAACCAACACCATAGTCAAGTATATTAATGAAAGAAAGGAAGAGTACAACCAAGCTTCAACGTTGCGGTCTCCACCAACAGGGTTCTAGCAAAGCGAGTCTCACAAAGGCTCTTCGAGAGTTCGAACGGGTCTCTCTCTATGAAATTCTCCTTGGTTCTACCTTCTCAATAGCAATTACTCAGATATAGTATCTCTTCTCCAAGTTCAGCTTCTTGGCTATATGTTCAGCTAGCTTTCATAAAGGGAGAAGTCCTGTTTATATAGAGGGAGAGCGAGAGGTTAGGATCCCTATAATCATGGAAGGGAGACCTATCTTCAAGGATTGTTCCATGGGAGAAGGAAACCACTACCTAAAGAGGGAGATCCATGGCTCATCAACTTAACCACTTCCTGTGACTCATCCCTAAGGTGGTTAGAAGGAAACTTCCACCTCTATTTTGTTAAAAAACATTCCTAAAACAGCTGGTGTGGGCACAACACAGGGACAGAGCACCAACTAGCGTAGGCTCTAGTGTAGATCCTCCACATTGGCGCGAGGGGTGAACTGGTTACTCACACCAAGGCCAAAACATAGGTTTTTGTGGGCTTTTTGAGGAAATGTTCAACAGGAGAAATGATGTACTTATTCAGAAGGATGAAAAGAATGTGTTTGTAGAGTATGACACTGCTCACAGGTCATGGGAAGGACCCTCCAATATGTGGGGCGAAGGATTGCAGGGACAGTGACAAAATGTTCTGTAACAGAACTAGAAGTTGGATCCGTCGCAACCAAATTTGTGTCCGGATTCGGAAACGGATATGTCAACACAGCTGACGCATGTGAGGTCTTAACCATTTTTTAGACTTTAGCGCAGTGAGGAAAATCCTGAATAAAGTGCTCCTGATTATAGATTATGCAAGGGTAACAAGGTTTCTGATTTCCACATGATTGATTAGATGATATTTCCTGTAGGGTAGATGTTTGTTTTTTCTTTCATTTCCCTTTTTTCTTACTTCCGAGTTGCTTGTCACTTTTTCCCTTGTCAAAGGACACGACATGGATTTCAAAAGAAGGCGCAGGATCATATTTTGTAGTATGATGTGTGCTTGTAGTACCGATCATACCGTCTCCGACATGAGAGTCCTTTGATGGAGGAGGAATAGTAAAATGAGATCGTGACACATTAGGAATTTTCTCATAGAGCATGCCAGACTGAGTATAAATCAAGTCTAAATATTGGGCATGAGCAATGACCTGCTCTTCAATGATGACTCCACCCTTAGCCACATCCTCAGTTATAGATGGTAACATGGACTTAATGAACCACTCAACAAGGAGCTCATCAGGAACAAATGTATTAACCATTCTACGATGAATATGAATATGATCATAAATGTGAGTAGCATTAGTCTGTTTAAAATTAGTTAAGAGTTCTGTTCTAGTTTGATATCATATGGGTAACTGGAAGTGGGTCAAAAAGACAATATCTAGGGAAGTGAAATTATTAAAAAAATCTCTTGGCAACTCAATGTACCATTTTGCAGCTGGACCAGTGAGCGTACGCTAGAAAATACATAGTCAAACAAAGTCATAATTCAGGGAGTTAGATGAACACCACAAATGATAAGTCATAACATGAGTCGAGGAGTCTTCCCCAAGGTTTCCATTGAACTTATGAATATCTTAGGGTAATTTAAGAGGTATCACCGACCACCAAGGAGCATAATTGATTGGATCATTGGTAATTCAGTTTAAATATGGTAACTCTAAAGTTGCAACAAAGGGAAACTGTCAATTGAGGTCGAGTTGAGCATAGCCAGGGTATGATGGAATTAATTGCGCAACAGGACTTTGAGCACCAACATAAGGAATATGTTGTTGGCAACCTAGATAGGGGTTGTTTTTATAGGAAAACGCTTAAGGATTTTATTGACAAAAACGTGGGTACGATACTTGTTGAAATGAAGGTTGTGGCATTTGAGCCTGAGGCTACCAAGGGGTATGTCCACCAATGTTATGACCCAAATTAGGATAACTTGGATTCGGTTGAGGATAGGTATAACTTGGTTGTGGCTGCGACATACCATAATATGGTAATCCAACTTGTGAATAAATGATTCCAGATACAGGTGGTTGTTGTAAACCAGCCGAAGGATTTGGAGTATGAGGGCCCAATACTTGATAGTATTGAGTTAAAGGATCTACTTGAGATGGCTGAGGAACAACAATTTGATCCTGTAATAGGGGTAAAGATGTATTGACAAGTGGATTTGATGTCGGTGGAATAGATTGAACCTGTTGAAACGAGTGTACAACTGTTTGTGGTTTGATAGGCAGAGTGGGCTTCCATTTACAAACATTCATTTCGACATTATGTTGATGTTGAGGTGGTAAATCCCCTCTACGGATAGAGGCGATCCCAATAGCCCTAGAGTGGGTCTAGCAACAATCGAAACACGCTATGATACCAAATCCTAGGTACGAAAGACAAAGCTACGATAGATAGCCTACCTCAAGTCCTACACTATTGTTGTCGAAGGAGATGTGCTACTTCCCGCTCCTAGCTTGATAGGTCACTATCCTTTTGCTCACCATGCCCGAACACTTGTACACATGCAAAGAAGAAATGACGGCATACAACGTAACGATTCAACCATGTAACTATAAATCAGTCAAAAAATATTAAACTAAATTTCATTACACAGATAAATAACACAATAGTGGAACCGATAACATAGTCGAGCATATATTAAAATGTGAAAGAAAGATTACAACCGATTTCTGACATCGCACTCTTCCTTTGGCAGGGCTTCCAACGGAGCATGTCTCACAAAGCTTGTGGGGAATTTGGACAAGGCTCTCTCTATTACAGGTGTCTCCTTGGCTCTGCTCTCAATAGTCACTCAAATATAGTTTCCTTCCCAAATGTTCAGCTTCCAAGCATTCAACTAGCTTGTAAATGGAGAGGCCAGACTTTTATAGAGGGAGGAAGGGAGGTTGGGATCCCTATAATCATGGGATAGAGCCCCATCTCATAGGAAGGTTCCATGAGAGGTGGAAAACTACTTCCTGATCAGGGAGATCCAGAGGCAAACAACCCAAATTCTTTTTGATGATTCATTCCGAGTTTGTTAGAATCAAACTTCCGCAATTTATTTTTAAAAAAAATTCCTTAATAGGCTTGGCATGAGCAAGACATAGGGACAAA
>CM076570.1:394595380-394813016 GCA_034641835.2 Pinus albicaulis
AAGCCCATTTATATCAATCATATATTTGTAACACAATTTCCATTTATCTGGTTGTCATTGTTAATTTGATGGAATGGTTGGAGATAATTACCATTGTTAATGGGGTTGAATGGCTGTGCATGAAGTACAACTAGTTTTAATTGCTTAGAAAATTAAATTTAGCTGTTAGTTAAGTGTCAGTAATGTGTTTTATAGCTATTAAATGACATAACAGGAGTTTTTTCAAAATAAAAAAAGGAAGAAGCTAGTAATTCACTTCCACTTCATTCTATTCATGATGCTCAGACATTCAGTGGTTAAATAAAGGTTACTTAAAAAACTCAATGAATCTTCAGAAAGGTTACTTGTAATTTTGGAAGCTCTCATTATATTATTTCTTTGCCACTCAGAGGGTAAACTTAGAAACTGAGCATACAGGCTATATTCATTAATTAAGTCAAGTTACATATATACATAAGGAATTGTCTCAAGAGAGAGAAGCCATCTTAGACACACAATAATTTGGTTGAGGGAATATCTCAACATGACACTAAACTGGGAACTAACCTATAGAATAGGAACAGACTGTATACATAGAGAGAATCATAACTAAAGACAAGTAGGAATTACATATTCCAACACTCCCCCTTAATGAATAATTGTCTCAATATCTATTTGCAAAATCTACAACTGGTACTATTTCATAATTACACTGGTTCTATTTGGTAATTACACTTTGTATCTTGTTCATGCTATTGTCGATGTCCATATAAAGGAACAACCATCTACCGAAAAGCATGGGTTCCAACTGCTGTAACCACCAGTCTACTAGGAAGTCCTTCACATACATGGTTCATCCAACCTCTCGATTAACTCTCCCTAGATATAAATCTCACCTTATGGAGTCTAAAACTAGTACGGCCCACCCAAGTGTATCCATCCCGCATGACACACTCTTTGAGGGCGTTAAAACTCTCTGACAAAGGGAACATATAACAAAGGGTTATGCATGCTTCTCTGGGTGTTACATCATGTACAAACAATAAATGACATGTAGTTATGCTTCTAGTTACAAACTGTGACTCATTCTCATGGTCATGAGTCTATTCCAAGAAATTCACACAAAAAAAACTCTCACGAACTTGATTGTCCATCCTGCTTTGTCGCTCACCATACCATTCACCTCCACAAACACCGCACTATTCATATGCTGGAAGACACCATTACTTTGGCTTTGTACATGTCAATTAGAACTTGGAACTCCATCCTTAACCTCTCATTTGTTAGAGTAGTCAATTCTAACAAAAAATAACTTCATATTGAGGTGACTAATCTCAATATGTATATTAATTTTAGTTCCAAAATATGTCCATCATGAAATATTTCGTTTTCCCTAACATACACAAACAATCATGCTTTCAAACAAAAAATACCAAATGATAATGCAAATGTTTTCAACACATGGCCATGCCATTCACTGCTGCGGACAGTCCGCCCCACATTTCAGTTCACCAGAACACTGCCCACACTACTATTGTGAGAAGATCCAAGATCATACACTGCACATTGTCTTTGATCTGATCCCTATCATATCACTGAGAACTGATCGCTCCACGTTTCTTCATGTACGAGCAACACCCTTTCATCTTCTTGCTAGTTCACATTTCGACAAGTAGTAATTCACCTTCACTGCTCAGGCACTCAGCCTTGAGGAGATACAATGTAGCCACCAAGGCTCAACTCAGCCACGAAGGCTCACCACAGACACAAAGGCTCAACACAGCCACGAAGGCTCACCACATCCACGAAGGCTCAAGACAGCCACGAAGGCTCACCGCAGCCACGGAGGCTCACCATAGCCACAGAGGCTCACCATAGCCATGAAGGCTCCACATAGCCACAAAGGCTTATCAAAGCGAGGACTCCATGGTCCAATCCTGCATCATCCACAAATTCACTGTCAACATGCATAAAATTCAATGATTTTATACACAAAAGTTATCATTTCAGCATCCAATTCCCCTGGAACTACAACATAATGCCACTTCCCCTGTTCATAGTATGAAGGTAGCTTAACTGCTTCCAAGCATGCCTCCTCATGCTCGCTGACAGGCTGCAACAAAAAAGACCCATTATCAAGATAATCTCCTCGCTATTTCAACATGCAGATATGTTTCCATCACACTCGGCACACACAAACTCGATGGTCCTCCAATATATGACGCCATTTTCATTTTCACGTCTTCATTATATCTAGTAGTAAATCATTCCTACAAAAAAAATTGTTTATTGTCGAAATGGGCAATTCCATTAAAGACTCACACTCGTGACAATAGCTGCCCAAACTAAATGTCACAACAATACAACATTTAATTATTTTAGCCAGATTTACATAAATGCATTTAGATGTTAAGTTGACTGGTCTCAACATGAAAGTAGAATAATTCACAAAGACAATTTGTTTCATCTTCAACCTGTATAGAAACATAATCACGTCAAGGCAGCTCACCACACTGCCCTTGGCTCACTTCACTATTGCACCATGAGACCATGCTAGAAATGTGTTCAACCTTCAACTAGGTTGATCCCAAAAAAAGGAAGTTGGAAGCCTCCCAACAACTCCAAGTGCTTCTGCACCTCTTCTGACACCTGAAGGCTAAAAACTCCAAATCAAAAATTTGGTCCACATCATTGGAAATCCAATCGTCTTTCGTTGCACCTCAGCACAAAATTCACAAGAAACTCTGGATTTTTTTATTATTATGCCCAAACCATGAAATTTACAAACATGTGAATGATGTCCAACATGTCTTAATCGATGCCTTCGCACAAAGAAACATGTTGCAAGGAGAACACATATAGCAAGAAGAGAGATGAAATCAATTGTCATTCTACTTTATCTACCAACGATAACACAACATATGTCCCTTCTGTGAAGACAAACTGCCCAAGTACAGGAAGTGACAACAACGAGCAGCTGTATAATAGAGGATCCACCACCATCGCAAGTCAGACCAATCCTCCCAATAGACGCACCAATCAGCGTTCTGCCAATCAGCTTCCACTGTAGGTCTTCAATCACCAACACATCTGTGAAGCTGTCTCGTTCTATCATCCTTGGATCAGCATTAGCATTTTGCTGAATCCAATCGCACAAAATCTTTTCGGCCCTTGCATCGAAGAGGAAAATGTAACTACAGTATCCAAAGGCATGATCATGAACACCTCCGACCATGAGAAGGTTCTGAGAATTCACAAAATGCAAAATCATCGAAACCTTGGAGTGCGCAAAGTTACCGTTTTGTCAGCCAACCTATCAAGAAACCTCGAGCCTCTCCTTGTCGAAAACCAAGATCATGTTCTTAGTCCTCTGACCGTTTTCAAAGCTCACAAATATGGAAGAATCTGATGAGACGATGGCTCGAACACAGGGTCCATAAACCTGTGTGTCGGATTTGTCAGACCAAGTCAGGCTCTTCACATTGGACACATTCTTCGTGTCGTATATGTGCAAACCTAGAAAATCCTCTACACCAATGGCAACTATGGTTTCTGAAACCCTGTTCATGGTTTCGACACTGTGAAGATCCATTAATGTCGTGGTCTACTTCCTGAGCGCCCAGTCGTAGGTTGGATGACTACCAGCATAAATTTCAATAAACATGGTTTTTTGCTTATGTAAAACATTTTCACCTCATTAATGGAGGCATCGATTGCATCACATTGTGTATTATACCGCCAAATAACTGTGATACTATATGAGAAAATAAGTCATTCATCCTCATGGCTTGATCTGCCAATCCACAAGATCACTTGCTCTCCCCATTAAACCAATGACACCCACCTTTGTTCAAAGCCTGATGGTTTTCATTCCTCCATTCCTCTTCCATGATCCTTCTAGGCACCAAATGGTATTGAAGCAGACGCAACAAAGACATCAGGTTCTCGGGCTCATACAAGAACCGCTTGAACTCCAGACTTGACCAATGTGAATGCTGATAATTTCTATCATTTCCTTCGAATTTAAACACAACCAATACGAGATCTCGAATATCTGCTCGGAGTTAGAGCCAGTAAGTCGATTTGAAATAGATTTGAAATCATAGAAGAAGCTATTATGCAAAGATTCTAATTCCAGCAGCGCTCACAAGATAAATAGCTCCTCCCTAATTTCTCCGAGATCACTTCACAGATAAATGTTTGAATAGTGATGAATGGAAAAACAAAACTAAAACAAACAAATACTCTTTTATTTCCCTCGGCCCAGGAGGGGCCAAGGCTAGACCCAGGACCAAACGTGCTCTGATACCAACTTAGAAATAGAGCATGCAAGCTATATTCATTAATTAAATCAAGTTACATATATACATAAGGAATTGTCTCAAGATAGAGAAGCTATCTTAGACGCACAATAATTTGGTTGAGGGAATATCTCAACCTTACACTAAACTAGGAAAAAACTCTATACATAGAGAGAATCACAACTGAAGACAAGTATGAATTACATATTCCAAAAAAATCAGTGTTGGATCTTCCAAATATTTATCGTTGAGCTTAGCAGAATGATCATAAAAAATATTAAATGAAATATATTTATTTTTTGTGATTTTAGGGGGAGATTTATTGGAATAGACATATTTAAATCATACATTTCATATTAATTGATGAGTTGGATAATGTAAAATAGTTTATTACGATTAAAAATTGAAATATTGTTTTTGTTAACTATGATGGAATAAAACTAAATAAAAATAATTTTATATTGTTTTATGGAAAGAATATTGGATATTTATAAATGAAAGAGGATGAATCCATTAACAAATTAAACGAACTTATAAAATATATATGTGATAATCTCCTAGGTGTCTAATAATTCAATTCCAAGGGATTTGAGATATTACATAATTTTGAAATAAAAAAATCTTATATAATTTATTAAATTGTAAAATATCATAATATATATATGATTATCTACATTAATCTAACATATATGAAATTCATTTCCTTAGTCTAACAATATGTAGAGACACGTCAAACTGTAGAGATGTACAAAGTAATAAAGTTGTGGCTAAAGTAGGTTAGTGTAGTTATTAATTGTGCCATAATTTATTTTAGTTAGTAAACAATAAGGGAAAATATAATGTTTAGCTTAGAAAATGTCAAACTAAGATTAACAATGAACTAAGTAATATAGATTTACCTCTCAGAGTACATGACTATAACATTATGTTCCACTATAATTATCTTATCTCTATGATGGAGTTGTTATCAAGTATAGAATGCTTGATTTGTCAAATTCCTACTCAAAGAAATGCAAATAGAGCCCGGTCTTTGCATATATTAATTGCAGTAGGTAACATAGTTTTAAGGATAGTTGTTTATCTTAAGGTTTACCAATCATGGAAAATATTACTAGTGCCTAATACCCAAATCTTAGAATGTTTGATGATAACTTTGTAAAAAATTTTAGATTTCTAATTATTTTATATTAGAGAATATATAATATTGGGTATTTTCAAGATAAAATAATTTAATACTATAAAATTTGGCTATTTTTTTCTTTTCTTAAATGGAAATTGACTAATATATTTTGGAAAAACATTAAATATTACCCCACTTGGGAATATCAGCCCGTATTACCCCCCTTGGGAATATTAGCTCGTAAAATTTCACTTGTAGCTATGATAAAAAGGTGAAAATCCTTACCCATTCATTTTTTCATTTTGGATCATTATTGAAGTCTTAGCTTAAAATGACCCACTATTCTTTGTGTTTAGAAAAAATAAGGCATATGAAACTCTATTTCAAAATATTGTTATGTCAACGTGAATAAAAAGGCTAAAGAAACTTGTAAATTTCGAGTGTGCTCAAAATGGAGCGATATTATTTGATATTATTTATTCAACTCACCCTTCTCAATCCTAAAAATTGTATTGTAACATTCTAGGTTTGTTGAATTAGGACTCATTTTATTTTATATTTACACACATCAGTAGATAATTTTCCTTCTTAATAGAAACACACACACACAAGCACACTCAATCACCAGATGATCGATGTTAAGCTAAAAAATGCAATTGTTAAGAACTGATTAGAAACTGAAAGACAAAATACAACTCATCGCCAAAAATCCAACGCAATTCGTTTCATTGAAAACCCATTCCGGATCCTAAACAAGTAAAAAAAATTACAAAAGTGATAGAATGGTGACATGACAGCCTAGTCAACAAAAAAGGGATGTTCTAGGAATATTCCATCATTTTCTCCTAATGACACTGTGACAAGTGTCATTGCAAGATTCACTGGAAAGTTTGGAAGACGAAATTTTTTTTACCACTAAGGTCAAATTTCCGAATTTCATAGTTCAATGGTCAAATGACATTTTTTTTATTATATGGTTGAAATAGTCCAACAAGAGGTAGACACGTGGGGTAACTAGGGGCTACCATGTGCCCCCTTTGGTGGACCAAGGTATGGGTGAATTTCATATATGGTCAAAATTTGAATTATCAAATGTAATATATCCAAAGGTTAGGAATATAATATAGTTTGGGTGGCAAAATTAATACGGGCGGAACGGCGGAGTTCAGGGCTCAACCCCAAGACCTCCCATAAGTGAGCACACCAACCTACCACTATACCACAACCTTGTAACTTAACTCTATATGCTACTGAATTACATATGTTATCATATCGTTTGAAGCGTCGGGCGGTGGAAGGGGCCAGCCCCCCCATATATATCACCGTTGGGCTACAACTAGGGGTGGAACACTCCACTAAGCATGGGGTTAAACATGCTTAATAATCCATAACTATATTAAATTTGTGCTAATCTTGTTGTAATCTATATTTAATTAAATTTTTGTTTAGTTCTAATTTGATAGTTAACTCGAAATTAACAGTTAATTAATCGTGATTAATATAGAGGCCTAATTGGTGGAGTCTTCCAATTTCGACGGATCTCAAAAATTAGCTACCATAACTAGAGTTCTCTCCAGATTTAGTGGGGTTTTGTAGGCGAGAATTGAGGAGGCCATAAATTTTGCAAAATTCAACAAAATTGGGCTCAAGAAGAGTCTATTTCGGATGAATTGGACATTCTGAACACATTGAAGTATGTTTTAGGAGTAGTAGAGTATTATAATTTTATTTTTTTTCATTCTGAGCTAATACAGAGGCTGAAGCCATGGAATTTGGACCAAGGAGATTTAGCCGAGGAGGCATGAACTACTTCATCAAAAAAATCTGTTAATGGATCATTTTAATACTCAGAAGCACCTCAAGAAGCCTATGCACATGAAGCAAAAGATAATCAACTTATTTATAATTTGGAAGGTGAAATTAGCACAACAAAACTAACATTCAGATTCAAATCCAGGTGGTATCAGAGCAAAGGTTGAAAGGTTATTTCATTGATTTTCTTGAGTTATGTGCAACTATGGTTTTAATGGTTACAAATTTGTGATGCTTATAAGGTTAAAGTTGTAGAGAGGAGAAGGGAAACTATTGGTTGCTATTCCTAAGGTTAGGACCAGAAGAAGGAGAGCCACTAGGGCACCATCTCCACCCAAATTTTTAGTCACAACTGCACTTGAAGCATCTCAAGATTTATATCTAGGTGAAATTCATGAGGTAGAAGTTGCATCAGAAGCTGAGCTTGAATACATAGCCATCATTTGAGCTTTTGGAGATACTGAAGGTATTTCAGAGGAGGAAGCATACAAGTAGGCTTTCTATGAACTAACTGAAAGGGTTAAGATCCTCTTTGAAGGGAGGAACAAAAAGGATGAACATAAGGATTCAAAGGGTGGTGGAGGAAAGCCTCCTTCGTCTCCACCATATTCATCATCATCCTCAACATCACCATCATCATCATCTTCCACTTCCACAACCAAAACCACCCATACTCACTCAAAATACAAAAATGGAAAAAATCCCTTACTAAAACTTGATTTCAAGTTTGAGCTTCTAATGTATAATGGCGAAGTGAATGTAGAAAGGCTCGATAATTGGATTCGTCAATTGGAGGTTTATTTCAGAATTGAGAACCTTCAAGAAGATGACATAATGTTTCAATTGGCTTCCTTGAGGATGGAGGGATCAACACTTGTATGGTGTCAAGCAAGGACTTAAGAAGCAATTAAAAACTATGGGAAGATCTCAATGTCTTGGTCAAGTTTTATTGTTTCCATTAAAAGGAAATTCTTTCCTCTAGATTACATGCAAAAATATATTATGGACTGAATGAATTTTAGAAAATTGAAATGGAAAAGTGTGCAAGATTATACTCATGAATTTAGGAGAAGAGCTCTTATTTTTGGTATTAATTTGTGTTCTCAAGAAACTTTGTCAATGTATATCGAGGGTTTACACAGTTACCTAAGACACACTATTCTCATGTTCAATCCCACAAACTTAGATGAGATTTGCGTTCAAGCCACACATTTATAAGGAAGAAGGAAGTAGAGTATAGATGAGAAAAGTGAGAGTTTCCTTGACTATGAGGGTAAAAGAAATGGAAATTTTAACGGAAGAGGAAAGAGAAATAACCCTACCAAAAGAGAGAAAAAGAAACTCACATGTAAACATTTTTCGAAGAATGGCCATGATGAATACCATTGTTGGTAACTTCATTCGGGGTTCAAGGAAAACAAACTGAAAGCCAAAGAGAAGGGAAAAACTACTGCAATCATTGAACGTGACTTAGGTTTAGATTTAGGAGATGAAACTAAGATTCCAACAATTGGTTTGAAAGGTAAGAACACAGTAAGCAGTAGTTCTTCATGTTGTTCCAATGTAACTCAAGATGAAGATACAAGAAGTGAACTTTTCCATATTGGATTCATGTCTAAACATACCAATATAGATACACTTCTTGATAGTGATTCTCAAGCTAATTTGATTTATGAAGACTTAGAAAAGAAGCCAAACCCTACCGTTGGACATCAAAGACATTATCCTTTAGGGTGGATATGCAAGAATGTAAACTTGTAGTTAACCAGGAAGTGCATTCTAAGGTCTGCAACCAATTGAAACTATTTTTATGATGTTGACCTTGATGTCGTGCCACTTGAGATTTAAGTTACATGCTTATTTCATGCTTGTTTTAGAGGATTATTAATCACCAAAGGATTTTGACCCCCAATTTCCTATTTCAATATCTATAACAAAATTTTCTGGTTGATAACTATTATCATCAATATTTTTGAAACCTCCACTACTTGCTTCCATGGAAGCAAAATTTGTCTTTCATTGCTTCAGGATGGCTCCTTCTCTGCAACAACTTATTTATTCTAGGCTACTCTTTCCTATGGTATTGCCTTACAACGTTTATTTTGCAACATGTGGTACAATTTCTAGTTTAACATTCTTGTATAAGTGTCTTGAATCCATTACTAGTAAATATTCAACAAGATTATGTTTCTTGAACAACTTTTTCATGCTATATGGTTGTTGGATTTCTCATAGAAAGGTTGTGCTACATAATGTGTGAAGCCTAGTGACTAGGTAAACCTACATAGAAAGTGCCTAAATTAGTTGAGGTGTTTTGTTTTTTGAAAGGAAAACACCATCTAAACAACTACATTCTTTTCCCTCTGCCCGTATTCTTTGTTGTTGCATCAAGGCTCCACAAAATTTAGGGTGAATTGTACTTATTTTCTTGTCCAACATTGATATTTCATATGTCAAATATTGCACTCGATATATATTTACATTCACAATTAATGTAGAATAAAATAGACCGATATCTATATCCTTCCGTTGTGATTATTTTTAATCCTGACGTGAGATATTTTCTTAAGTAGTTCTTTAACTACTTAAAGTGTGATTCAAGATTATTTGTCTCTGAGCAGATTTATTACATAATCCATTTAGATGGAATACTTAGGTCATTTGTACAATGCAATTGAAAGACCTATACAGATAACAACCAAAGGTAGATAAATTCCTTCATAACTTGAACTCTTTTAAAAAAACATTTTTCACACCCCTTATTCTAATTTTTGGATCAAACTATGCATTGAAGAAAATAGCTCATTGGCCAAAATTGAGTGATTTAAGCCTTAGGATAAGAAATTTCTTGGTTATAGTATGCATAAATATATGAGTGTGATAATAAAATATAGGAATAATAACTTTTAGTGCAGTACATGTATTTTGATAGCATACCAACGAGGTCTCACTATCACTCCCTTATGAGAGAGGCCAACAATGTGTGATATTAAATAAGTTGTTGTTTGAGTGATTTTTTAACATTTTTGTATAAGTGTCGATAGCATACCAACGAGCTCTCATCATCACTACCTTATGAGAGAGGCTAGCAAAGTGTGATATTAAATAAGTTGTCGTTTGAGTGTTTTTTTAACATTTTTGTATAAGTATCTTGAAGCCATTATTAGTAAATACCCCAGAGTACTCCACAATATTATGTTGTTTGAACAATTTTTTCATACTATATGGTTTTTTCATTTCTCATAAAAATTTTGTGCTGCCTAATGCGTGAAGCCTAGTGCCTAGGGTTACCTACATAGAAAGTGCCTAAATTATGAAGCATGAGAGGTGTGCCCCTTACATTTCGAGTAGAGACCCATAAATCACCTACATTATACATTATAAAAAAGGAATTACACTACTAGCCTGAGAGGCCATGAGAGTTCCCCTCTCTTGTGTTTGGTTGGTACATTTAGTGTTGAGGAACTTAAAAAATTATTTTCTAAATGAAGACAAAGGGATGAATAGGTTTCTCAGAAGGTCATCTACGTGACTATGGCAATAAAGTCTTGGTAGGGTATATAAATTACTTTAATGATGATTAATATTTAAAAGTAATATGCAAGAGTTTATATTGTAAGATTGATAATGAGTACATTTAGTATGTTGAATATCTCGTTGCTCTCTTGCCATAAAAAAATTTCGCTAGAAATCGAATAATGTCAATAGAATGGTTTATACAAAATTGATTTAGTACTTTGAATAATTTTAATATTAGATGCATAAATCTAAGTGGTTTTAAAAGGAAAAGAAAAAAGAGGGTATTGGAGATATGTGTTTTTAATTATTTTGTAACTAATACATATGTTATATTTCTCATCATAGAATATATTGAGTGTTATGGTTTTTAAGTTTTTGTGGTTGTAGTTTATTGAAGAAATTCAGATTATCCACAGTATAATAAAACGTTGATCCATGTTTTGATACCCAAAGAAATTCATCTTCAAGACAAGATTTTGAATGAAGAATAAAAGGACACAAGGTGAGAGTTTAAATAGTGAAATATAGAGAAAAAAAACCAAGTAGCTAACAAATTAATATTCTATTAATCTATTTAATAAATTTTATTAATAAATAATAAAATTAGTTTATTATAATTTTTTAATAAATTTAACAAATTTGTGTAATATAATTTAATCAACAATTCAATAATAGTTCTATTAAATTTATTTTATTTTATTTTGATTAATTCTAATTAAATTTTAATAAATAAATAAATAAAAAATCATTAATTTAATCAAAAAGTTTCTTTATTTTTATAATTTTAAAATTTATTTAATAATAATAATTATATTTATTTTAAAAATAATAATTATATTTATTTTATTTCTAGTAATATAACCTAAATGTTAAAAAATTTCAAGTAATAAATTCTAAATGATAAAATTTTTGAAATTATAATTGTTACTATCTTAAAATTATCTAAATACATTAATAAACATTAGTAATAAAATTTAATATAAGTGTAAGCTTTGAATATTTATTTAGTGAAGACTATTATAATAAGTTTTCCTAGAATAAGTGAAATCTCTTTTAGTAAAGAATCATTGTTTAGAAATAAGCCTAAATATGTTTAGAAATGATTTTCTGAAGGTATTGTGTCTTTTTTCTTTTCTTCTTTTAAGTCGGGGCACTGATGTTTGAGAATGACATGAGGCAATGTGGTAGGGTTCCTCTCTCCCTTCACAAACTATATGAGTGATTGTGAATCAAATTCTACGCCAATGATATAATACAATTTTCAGCTTAACTTTGAGATCCCTATTAGAGAAATAACATGTATCTAACTTGGGCCTAATTCAATTGGTGTAATGAAATGTATCTAACATGTTACTATGAACACTCTAAAACAACCTATGCGATTCTTGGATTTCTTTAAATAGATATAAAAAATTCAAGAAACCCTAAAATTGATACCTAGCAATTTTGAGCTTCTTTCTTACAACGGAGTTCTGTTCGCTCGATGGTTAGCCAATGGATGTCCTGTTTGTATTTTGAATCACCTTAGCAACCGTGCTCTTTCCCGCATTCATTTCTTCTGCCATTAGTTGCACTGTCCATGCATTCGCATTCATAGGAAAATACAAGAACGGGAAGATTGAAATTTTCTTGAAAAGCGATTGAAGTTGCAACGTTCAATGGCTATTCCAGAAAATATCACCATTAAACATAAAAGGCCACCTCAAAACCCATGGCGATCGCTAAATTTCTCATTTCACGGTAAAAAAAAACTTGTCAGTCATATTCTTTAGACAATCCATTCTTTAGACAATCCATGGAAAAGAGTAACACCTAAAATTCTAACGATGGTTCGACCTCCAATTATTTCTACTTGACTGCTCTTCTTTGCTTATAATTTATAGATCCAAGCCCATTTATATAACTCGTCTATTTGTAACACAATTTCCATTTAACTGGTTGTCATTGTTAATTCGATGGAATGGTTGGAGATAATTACAATTGTTAATGGGGTTGAATGGCTGTGCATGAAGTACAGCTAGTTTTAGTTGTTTAGAAAATTAAATTCAGCTGATAGTTAAGTGTCAGCAATGTGTTGTATAGCTAGTAAATCACATACCAGGAGTTTTTTCAACAGAAATAAAGGAAGAAGCTAGAAATTCACTTCCACTGCATTCAATTCGTGATGCTCGGACATTCAGTGATTAAATAAAGGTCACTTAAAAAGCTCAACGAATCTTCAGAAAAGTCGACTTCCCTTTTCAAGCGGTACTTGTACTTCCGGAAGCTCTGGTTATATTATTTCTTCGCCACTCGGAGGGTAAACTCAGCGGTAAAATAGACATATTTAAATCATGCATTTCATATTAATTGATGAGTTGGAGAATGTAAAATAGTTTATTACGATTAAAAATGGTAATATTGTTTTTGTTAACTATGATGGAATAAAACTAAATAAAAATAAGTTTATATTTTTTTATAAAAGGAATATTGGATATTTATAAATGAAAGAGAATGACTCTATTAACTAATTAAAAGAACTTAGAAAATATATATGTGATAATCTCCTAGGTGTCTAATAATTCAAGTCCAAGGGATTTGGGATATTACATAATTTTGAAATAAAAAAATCTTATATAGTTTATTAAATTTTAAAATATGATAATAAATATACGATCATCTACATTAATCTAAGATATATGAAATTCATTTCTTTAGTCTAACAATATGTAGAGACACCTCAATCTGTAAAGATGTACAAAGTAATAAAGTTGTGGCTAAAGTAGGTTAGTGTACTTATTAATTGTGCCATAATTTATTTTAGTTAGTAAAAAATAAGGAAAAATATAATGTTTAGTTTAGAAAATGTCAAACTAAGGTTAACAATGAACTAAGTAATATAGATTTACCTCTCAGAATACATGACTATAACATTATGTTCCACTATAATTATCTTATCTCTATGATGGAGTTGTTGTCAAGTATAGAATGCTTGATTTGTCAAATTCCTACTCAAATAGATGCAAATAGAACCCGGTCTTTGCATATATTAATTGCATTAGGTAAGATAGTTTTAAGGATAGTTGTTTATCTTAAGGTTTACCAATCATGGAAAATTTTACTAGTCCCTAATACACAAATCTTAAAATGTTTGATGATAACTTTGTAAAAATGTTTACATTTCTAACTATTTTATATTAGAGAATATATAATATTGGGTATTTTCAGGGTAAAATAATTTAATGCTATAAAATTTGGCTAATTTTTTTTTTTTTTTTTTTTTAAATGGAAATTGACAAATTCATTTTGGAAAAATATTGAATACTACCCCACATGGGAATATCAGCCACGTGCCCCCTATAGTGGACCAAGGTATGTGTGAATTTCATATATGGTCCAACTTCGAATTATCAAATTTCATATATCCAAAGGTAGGGCATATAATATAGTTTGAGTGGCAAAATTAATACGAGCGGAAGGGCAGAGGTCAGGGCTTGATGCCAAAACCTCCCCCAAGTGAGCACACCAACCTACCACTATACCACAACCTTGTAACTTAACTCTATATGCTACTAAATTACATATGTTATCATATTGTTTGAAGAGTCAGGCAGTGGAGAGGGCCAGCCCCCTCATATATGTCACCATTGGGCTACAACTAGGAGTGGAGCGCTCCACTAAGCATGAGGTTAAACATTCTTAATAATCAATAACTGAATTAAATTTGAGCTAATATCATTGTAATCTATGTTTAATTAAATGCGTGTTTAGCGCTAATTCGATAGTTAACTCCCAATTAATAGTTAATTAAGCGCGATTAATATAGAGGCCTCTTTGGTGGAGTCTTCCAATTTCGGTGGATCTCCAAAATTAGCAGCCCTAACTAGAGTTATTTCCAGATTTAGTTGGGTTTTGTATGCGAGAATTGAGGAGGCCATAACTTTTGAAAAATCCAACCAAATTGGGCTCAAGAAGAGTCTATTTCAGATGAATTGGACATTCTGAACAAATTGAAGTAGGTTTTAGGAGTAGTAGAGGATTGTAAACAACACTTTTTTTTTTTCATTTTGGGCTAATAAAGAGGCCAAAGACATGGAAGTTGGACTAAGGAGATTTAGCCTAAGAGGGGTAAACTACTTCATCAAAGGAGATTTAGCCCAGGAGGGGTGAACTACTTCATCAAAAAATTGTGTTAATGGATCATTTTAATGGTTTGTTGTACATTTTATTGCTTTTGTTCAGAATTATATTTTAATCTGATTATGCTCATAGATTTAACATAAAACTCAATAAATTTACATGTTTAATACTCAGAAACACCTCAAGAAGCCTATGCACATGAATGAAAATATCATCACTTTATTTATAATTCGAAAGGTGAAATTAGCACAACAAAACTAACATTCATATTCAGATCTAGGTGGTATCAGAGAAAAGGTTGAAAGGTTATTTCATTGATTTTGTTGAGTTATGTGCAAGTAGGGTTTTAATGGTTACAAATTTATGATGCTTACAAGGTTAAATTTGTAGAGAGGAGAAGGGAAACTATTGGTTGCTAGTCCTAAGGTTAGGACTAGAAGAAGGAGAGCCACTAGGGCACCATCTCCACCCAAATTTTCACTCACAACTACACTTGAAGCATCTCTAGTTTTATATCTAGGTGAGATTGACGAGGTACAAGTTGCACCAGAAGCTGAGCTTGAATACACAACCATCATGTGAGCTTTTGGAGAGACTGAAGGTATTTCAGAGGAGGAGGCATACACGTAGGCTTTATATGAACTAACTGAAAGGGTTATGATCCTATTTGAAGAGAGGGAAAAAAAGGATGAACATAAGGATTCAAAGGGTGGTGGAGGAAATCCTCCTTCGTCTCCACCATATTCATCATCATCCTCATCATCACCATCATCATCATCTTCCACTTCCACAACCAAAACCACCCATACTCACTCAAAAGCCAAAAATGGAAAAACTCCCTTACTCAAACTTGATTTCAAGTTTGAGCTTCTAATGTATAATGGTGAAGTGAATGTAGAGAGGCTCGATAATTGGATTCATCAATTGGAGGTTTATTTCAGAATTGAGAACCTTCAAGAATATGACATAAAGTTTCAATTGGCTTCCTTCAGGATGGAGGGATCAACACTTGTATGGTGTGATAAAAGGACTTAGGAAGAGATTAAAAACTATGGTAATATCTCAATGTCTTGGTCAATTTTGATTGTTTCCATTAAAAGGAAATTCTGTCCTCTAGCTTACATGCAAAAATCCATTATGGAATCACAAAATTTTAGACAATTGAAAGGGAATAGTGTGCAAGATTATACTCATGAATTTAGAAGAAGAGCTCTTATTTTGGGTATTAATTTGTGTTCTCAAGAAAATTTGTTAAAGTATATTGGGGGTTTGCACAGTTACCTGAGACATAATATTCTCATATTCAATCCCATAAACATAGATGACGTTTACATTCAAGCCACACATTTAGAAGCAAGAGCGAAACCGAGTATAGATGGGAAAAGTGATAGTTTCCTTGAGTATGAGGGTAAAGTAAAGGGAAAGTTAAATGTAAGAGGAAAAATAAATAGCCCTAACAAAAGAGAGAAACGGAAACTCACATGTAAACATTTTTCGAAGAATGGCCATGACGAAGACCATTGTTGGCAACTTCATTCGGGGTTCAAGGCAAACAAATTGAAAGCCAAAGAGAAGGGAAAAAATGCTACAATCATTGAACATGACTTAGTTTCAGATTCAGGAGATGAACCAAGATTACAACAATTGGTTTGAAAGGTAAGAACACATTAAGCACTAGTTCTTCATGTTTTAACAATGTAACTCAAGATGAAGATACAAGAATTGAAATTTTCCATACTAGATTCATGTCTAAACATACCAATATAGATACACTATTTGATAGTGATTCTCAAGCTAATTTGATTTCTGAAGACTTATACAAGAAGCTAAACCCTAAAACTGTTAGACATCCAAGACCATATCCTTTAGGGTGGATATGCAATAATGTAAACTTGTAGGTAACAAGGAAGTGCATTCTAAGGTTTGCGATCAATTCAAACTATTTTGATGAAGTTGAACTTGATGTCGTGCCCCTTGAGATTTGAGATATTGTTTTGGTAAGTACTTATATTTATTATAGGAAAACAATATTTCATCGCCACGGGAATAAGTATCAATTGTTTAAAGATGGAATTGAGTACATATTTAGAGAACGTCAATTAAAGACAAGTTTATCTCTTATACATGCAGGAGAAATGAAGAGAATAGTGAATGCAAGTCAAAATTTGACTTTGTTAATGATCAAACATAGATATGTTTTGAATGAGGCCTTTCAAAAATATGCATAGAATGAACAAGTTGATTTCATCAAAGTTTCTTATGCTTGTAATGAGATGTTTCAGGACTCTAACATGTTTCCTTTGAAAGTAGGTAAACAAGATGTGAAATATTTGTAGTAGTCAACATCAATGTTCAGGAGTATTGGAAACAATATTTCAGTGCAACAAAGTACAAAGGTCAAAGAGAAATCACTAAAGAAATTCGACAAAGAAGGCATAGGTTCCACAAGTTCTTGTTTTTGGTTTCCAAAGGGTATATGGAAATGGAAAAAATAATTGGTTAAAATTCGACACAATTATAAAGAAAGAGTAGCTAAGAATTGCCATGACGACAATGTGTGAGGTGAGACAATTTTTAGTTTCCCTTTATTGACAACTGAGGTGGGAACAAGTTTGTTTCTATAATAAAATCTTGCTGCTCTGCAAATTCAGGGAAATTGCAGTATGAGGGTGTGTATAACATCAAGAAAGGGTCTCAAGAGTCAAGGAAAAACCTTATTTTTGTGAAAAGATCAAGTTGATGAAAATGAGAAAATTTCAGTGGATTGAGATTGGAAAGGTGAGGGAACTATACCCTCGTCCACATGTTTAGTAAGAAAAAATATTTTTGGGTCCAAAAGGCTTCTAGTGGGAAGGAATGATTAGGTGATTAGTGTTAAGATAAAAAAATGGCAGTGTTTAGAATTAATTAGAAACTAAACCACAACGAAGATCTAGTCATCAGGAATCAGACGCAATTCATTTCATCAAAAACCGACTCGGGATGAGGAAGATAGAGCCTGTTGTTAATTTTCCTAAATAACTAGAAAAATTTGCAGAAGTGATAGAATGGTGACATGGCATCCTAGTCAGCAAAAGAAGGGATGTTCTGGGAATCTTCCATCATTTTCTCCCAACGACATTGTGACAAGTGTCATTGAAGGATTAAGATTCACTTGAAAGTTTGGTAGGTGAAATTTTTCTTACCACAAAGGTAAAATTTCTGAATTTCATAGTTCAATGGTCGAATGAATTTTTTTTTATGGTTGAAATAGTCCAACCAAAGGTAGACACATGGTGCAGCCAAGGGCTGCGACTTGACCCCCTCTAGTGGACCAAGGTATGGGAAAATTTCATATATGCTCAAATTCTAAATTATCAAATGTCATATATCCAAAGGTTGGGCATATAATATGGTTTAGGTGGAAAAATTAATACGGGCAGAAGGGTGGAGGTCGGGGCTCGACCCCACAACCTCCCCCAAGCGAGCGCACCAACCTACCACTATACCACAGCCTTGGAACTTAACTCTATATGATGCCGACATACATTTTTTATCGTATCATTTGAACCTTCCGGATGACGAGGGGTCAAACCCCCTCATATATGTGACCATTGGGATACAACCAGGGGTGGAACACTCCAGTAAGAGCAGGGTTAAACATGCTTAATAAGCGCTATATCGAATTAAATTAGTGTTAATCCTATTATAATCTAGATTTAATTAAAATGTGTGTTTAGCACTAATATGATAGTTAACTCCCAATTAATAGTTAATTAATTCTGATTAATACTGTGGCATATTTGGTAGATTCCACCATTATTAGCAGACATAAAAAATTAGCGGCCCTAACTAGAGTTGTCTCCAGATTTAGTGGGGTTTCCTTCGCCAGAATTGAGGCCATAAATTTTGTAGAATTCAACCAAATTGGGCTCAATATGAGTTTATTCTGGAAGATTTGGAAATTTTGAACACATTGAAGCAAGTCTCAAGAGAAGTAGAGGATTTTAAACAAGAATTTTTTCCATTTTGATCTAACACATAGGGCTAATCCATAGAAGCTGGACCAAGGAGATGTAGCCGAGGAGGGGTGAACTCCTGCATAAAAAATCTGTGTTAATGGATCATTTTGATGATTTGTTGTACATTCTATTGTCATTGTTCAACATTATATTTAAATTCTATTATGATCATGAATTTAACATAAAAATCAATACATTTACCTGTTTAATACTCACAAACACCTCAAAAAACCTATGCATGTGAAGCAAAAGATCAACAAGTTATTTATAATTCTGAAGATGAAATTAGCACAAAAAAACTAACATTCAAATTCAGATCGCACACACACACACACACATAGATATATATATGTGGAACAAAAGTAGTGATGGAAATATTTTATTTACAAAATTTGAGTTGATATGACAAACATAATGATTAAACATTTCCAAGAAATTCACCAAGAACTATTAAGGTGGGACTGAGCTTAAACTAACAGGGAGAAAACTACAGAAGTTGATTATACCCAAAAGAAGAAAGTGGCATTATTTTGAAAAATGAAGCAAGAAATTCTTGATTTGATTTTGCCTTTATTAGATTGAGAAAATTCGAATTTACGCATGAGCAGAAAATTTGGATGCAGTTAAGTTGTGTGACATGGCTCTTGTCAACCAGCTAGTTGAGTAAGTTCAAGTTAGAGGAGTTATATTTTTTTTAAGAATGTGTGATTGCTAATTTCAAAACAAGGAAAAGATCTGCTAGCTACTTTTTTTGAGGAACCCCTTATAAAAACACCCCATACATCCGTTTCTAGCAGAGGTTACTAAAGGAGGTTGGCGAGAAGAGGTTTTTGTGTATTTTTTCTGCTTGGTACGCTTATCATCCAAAACTGCACCAGTGTGCTCGAGAAGAGAAAGAACTTATGTGCACAAACCATTGGCACACTGGACACCATGCGCTCCGTACACACCTACCTGGTGCGTTTTATTATTGTAGAGCACTGGTGCTTCACAACTCTTCTGCACCAGTGCATCATAAAACACCACGTCAAAACATAAACTTCCCGGTGTGTTATTAAGAAATCGCACCGCTGCATCATAAAACACTGCGCCAAAACATAAACTGACCGATGCGTTCGTAAGAAATAACACCCATGTGCCTATAAAACTCCGCGCACCAGAACAGGGTTAAATAAAAATAAATACGGCCAAAAAAGCACATTTTTCACCTTTCTCAATGCTCCAATGCTCTCAAGCACCGGTGCAATTTATCCTTGTCTGAACCACCCTGACATCGGTGCTACCATTGTACTCATTGCATGCACTGCTACTGTGCATTGGCCACCAATCTCCAGCTTTCATTTTGCAAAACGGTGGGAAAATTTTATTTTGCAAATTTTATAGCTAATAGGCCTCCTTGACAACGAAATGTACAGGTGTTTTTCTTTCTTTTTCCATAACGAAGCTTTATAGTGGATTATAATTTCAAATAAGCTTAAAATTAACCATTTAAAAGAAAAAAAAAATTGTCGCGAGGTGCACCCAAGCCGTTCGCTTCGCACCTATAAGTGGTGCTACCTGTAAAATTTATAGGTCGCACCACAATTGGTGCTAACTGTATCCAGACCATTTCTGAGGTGGTACTGAAATGCGCACCACATTATTTTAAAATTAAAAAAAAAAGTGTGTTGTGGTCATTTAGCTGGTCACACTGTTAACCATGTGGAATAGTGGCAACGTGGTCCGTTGATGGAAAAATCTGCCCCAGTGTCTGTTAGCGAACCACATTCGACATTTCGACAAGGTCAACGGTGCGGCCTGGTAAAATACTTCATCTTTTACTATGTAATTAGTTAGGAAGCTAGTGCACTGACACAAATATATGCGGTAAGGCTAGATTTTTGTCAGCACACCACTCTCTTGATACCATACATAGTCAACAATGCTTTAAAATTTTCAGGTGCACTGCATACAGTGCGTTGAATGTCATCTGGGGCATCACTGGTGGTGCACGAAAAACAAACAAAGCACCGGAACTAGTGCATGACTATTTTTTGTGGCACACCGACTGATCTATTTTTTTTCCAAAAAAATTTATATATGCATATTCATAAATACATGTCTCATTTAATAATTTTTTTTTTTTAATATGTCAATCATTCAGAGAGAACAGGGGGAGCAATAGCAACAAAAATGGAGTAGTATGACATGGTTCGCCTGTGGGAGGCACAAGAGAGGGAGAGAGATGTGTACCCTTGCACAATTACAATAGCTGCCCAAGGGGACTGAAGGCAGGTAGGCTACCTCAAGTTTTATGAGGAGGCTACTTCCTTAAAGACCCATGGTGTTTTTTTTAGACTTCTTATCCACAGGTGGAATACCCATCGATAGGCTTTCTAGGTTGGTCCTAACGAGTGGTACACACCCACTGAGGAGGATATATATTTCATCAGAGGGCTAGCAAGGAGAGGGGTGTATTTTCCATCATTCCCAGGGGTTCCAGTTGGTTGTGTAGTAGGGAGTCAGTTAGTTTACTCCTAGAGATACATTGGAGCATCGATACTATCTCCTACAGATTGGTGCATTTGGTAGTGCATTTTGTAGTGAGGACGTTCAATGCCTCTCTCTTATCATTTCAACCATTTCACACAACACCAGTGACTTGAAACAAATTAGTTTCTCGCTTTTATATTTTGCTGATTCTTTAGTACAAGAGCCACGACTTGTGAGGTGGTCTACCATTTTTTTGTGGCAGTTCTATACAACCTTAGATAGTTGTCATGCTCATGCACAAGGGAGGGTCAACTTCCCTTTTTCTTCAGATATCTTTTGTTTATTTTTTGCGAGTTCCAGATATGAGGCCTAATTTTTTTCGACAGCCTCATAGGCCGATGTTTGAGGCACAGATGCATATGTCGGGGCAGATGATGCCCAACATTAGTGAGACTATATTTCTAGCCACGATATCGCATGATGCACTAGAGTTGCTAGCTAGTGTTGATGAGATTCATCGCTTCATTATGGTCCCCTGTCCTTATGCGGGATTGGATTGGTGAGGGTGTGCCAACATACTCTTCACAAATGATTAGATGGTAGATGATAGAGATAATATTACTATTTTATTTGAATTTATTCTAACATGTTCTTTAACTTTTTTTTATTAAATTATGTAATGAAATTGTCTAATTATTGTTGTGTACTTGTATATATTTTATATACATTGGCTCTTTTGATGGCGAGATCATGCTGACACCACCACATGATCCAGGTGTGGATCCTGATGATGATCATGGCATGCCAGATGTCGAGGATAATCAGGAGGCTGGTGCAGAGAGACCTACTCCTACTGGTGCACCGATACCGCCTTTTTCTAGGTGCAGTCGACTTGATACTATATATAGGATGGAGTTGTGTGATCAACTCAGTGCATTGACTATTGAGGCGGGCATCAGGCTCTCTCATTACAGAGACATACAGGCCGATGATAGGCTATTATAGATGTGGAGTGGCATGACACGTGACATGCACAGCCTGATGCGGCATGTCGTAAGAGCTACGACCTTAGTTATGCAGCTGAGGAGGATTCTTGCATGTTATAGGCATGGTCGAGAGGCAACACGTGGTGATCAACAGTATGTGAGAAATGACTCATCATCTCATGATCGTTCACCTCACGTTGCACCAGATGACCAACCTCCATTAGCATCTAGCAGTAGTCATCATGGAGATGAAGCTAAACCATCGGCCACATCCAGTCAGTAGCCTGCAACATCCATTACTACTCATGATCATGAGTAGGTTGGACCATTGACCATCGAGGCTGAACCATTAACTAAGCAGGCCTCGACTAGTATTGCTATTAATTTTGTACCACCTGCTAATCCATGACATTTATATTACAGTTCTATATTTTTAACATTATTCAGTTATATATATATATATATATATATATATATATATATATATATGGTCCATGTATTTTATGTTCATGTTGAAATTGTAATTAATTTACATGTTCGTGATCATCATGATGTGTATATTGTTAGGTCATGTTAAATATTTTCATTTAGTGTGAAGCTTGCAGATATATGTGTATATTATAGAATGAGTTATTTGACATGAGATGTATATTTGATATTTCTATTGTGATGATGTTATATAATGTTAATTTTTTTTTGTTAGATGAACATGATCACGATGATTTTAGTGAATCTGAATGTGTTTTTTAGTCTAATATGATTTGTGTACGATGGTTATCATGATCGTGATGTTTAATAATTAATTTAATATTAAATGAGCATGATTTATATTAAATATTATGTCGTGATTGTAATTGATATTGAAATTTTAATTGTATGTCAAATTGTAAAATTGTATTTGTATTTATAATTGTAATTTTAACAGCAATTGTATGTAAAATATTTAATGTAAAATTTTAATTGTAATTGTAATTGTATGTAAAATTATAATTCTAATTATAATTCTAATCGTAATTGTATGTGAAATTGTAAAATTCTAATTCTAAATTTGATTCTAATTGTATGTAAAATATTTGTAAAATTTTAATTGTATTAATGTGAAATGATTTTATTAAAAATTCAAAATTTGTAAATTTGTAAATAATTGTAAAATAATAAATCTAGAATAATATGAATTTTTGTAACATAATAACATTTAGAAAATAATGCAAATAAATTCATGTACCTTAGAATTATCATTATTTTATTATGATCTTACTTACCAGAAAAAAAACTTTATACAATACGCCATTTCTAGTGGAGATTCTTGGTTTTTCATCCAATGTGCTTATCATCATAGCACACACTGGTGCATCTTAGTATTAAGATGCATCAGTGCTTCACAACACTTCTTCACCGTCATAAAACACCACGCCAAAACATAAAACTTGATACTACGAAACCACACCGGTTCGCTTATAAAACCCCGCATGCCGGAAGAAGGTTATTCTGTAAAGTGCAGTATTGGAGCAGTAGAGGGTTTGAATCATGGGCAAGAACTTTTCTAAGGAGATGAGGGTTTCAAAAGATGAAATTTTGAATTTTGGTTGAGTAGTTTATAGTAGATAAAATGAGTGATTCAAAGAGAAAGATAGACAAAGACGCTTATAGGGATGCATATGGCTATAGATCCCAATAGAGTACAAAAGGATAAAAAGAGTACAGGTTGAGACCAACAGAGAGCATTTGGTTTAGGCCGGCGATAGGGTTAAGAGGTCCCATGATGGAAAAAGGGAGAGTAGAGTTGATGACAAAGAAATATCTGTCGACGCCCTCACGACTAGCAAGGTGAAATGGCCCTTCGAAAGAAAGGAGTCCTATTCACTAAGGGATGTGAGAGAGAGATCAATTAATTCGCTTGAATGGGCTAAGAGATCACATGAAGGTAACGATTCTCATTCTTACAAGGATGGCGGGAAAAGATTGTACAATAGCGAAAGATCAATCGAGGAATTCGATAAAGCCAAGAGGCACCATGATGGGAAGGATTCTCATTCCCTTAAGGATAACACAGAAAGATGAATTGACATTTTTTATCGGGCTGGTAGGTCCGATGAAGTGAAATATTCTCCAAAATGCATTTAAAAGAAATTGGGAGTATTGTCCGAGCTTCTGTTGGCTTACATAATCTTTTACCGACAATGCTCACGTCGCATAAAATCACATTTTCGGCTTTCAATTGAACCTGAATGGAAAATATAACTTGTCTGAGTTGTGGTCCTGTGGATAATGAGGAATATCACATGGAAGGTACCCAAAAATCCATTTTTTGAAAGTATAGGTGAATTAGCACTTATCAAAGAATGAAATGAAAAACAAAATGCGAACGAGATACACTTAAGGATTCCTTGGTTCAATTTTTTTTTGAAAATGATGCTCTCTCTCGATGAAACCAGTAAAAAGTCTGCTTGTATTATAAATGAAAATATAGTGACCATATCTGTGCGAAGAAAAACATAGATACCTGCACTTACCATATTTCCACTAGCAAATCGGTTTCCCATTGGAAAAGCTAATATAAGAGACCATTTTCCAATATCTTTCCTCTGCTCAACCCTATACTCATTTTCTACGAGAAACCATTGTCTCCAGATGTAATAACTATTTCCTCTAGTCGAAAATTGGTCTTCTTCTACTAACAAATGCAGAGCAAAGGACTCGTTTTCATTTCTCCCATAACATTCAAGGTCAGTTTCTTACAAAATACATATTGTATAAATTTTTTTAATATCAAGATTGAAAGAACAAAGGAGAAAAGAGGAAATTGGATGCTAATATGGACGAGGAACTTCCAAATGAGGAAGTAGATAATGGGTCAGCAAGCAGATTATGGGGCACGTTTTCATAAAATGTAGGAATTTAGATATTGGAAAAAGCAATCAATATAGATTTTTTGAAAAGAAATGCACGTTATATAGGATACATTTCATATATATTATAGAAATCATTGTATTAGAAAATAAACTAACAAATGATCAGTATAACAAATTAAGAGAAAAATTTATTATATTGAAAGGTAATTTAAGTGTGAATTGTTATCAATTTCAAAATCACCAAAGTAAAACACACCACACCATTAGACAATTGCATCAAAATACTATGATCCTCTCATACTTGTACAATTAACCTACATCATTTTATATGATCAATTATTAGAACTGTAATGAAAAAATTCATTAAAATTCATTGCAATTACTACGATCCTCTCATAATTCTACAATTAACCTACATCATTTTAAATAATTAATTATTAAAACTTTAATGAAAAAATTCATTAAAATTCATTGCAATTCATAATAATAAAAAAATATTTTTTCATAATTATTTTACATATATATACTAAATTTGTAACTCCTAATTTAAAAGCATTATATGTAAAAAATGTCGTAGCTTAATGCATATAGCTATCCTAAAATTATTTTATATTATAAATTTTTATTTTATTCATTAAATTCCATTAAGTGATTTTCATGTTTTTTTTCATTAATATTTTTAATAATTTTTTCATAATTTTTATCAATAATTTTTATTACTCTTATTAAATTTATGCTCCTTATTTTCCTTTTCTACTTTTTCTTTCCCAACTTTTCAAGCTTCTTCTAGCTTTTAGCTTAAGCCCAAAGTCAAATAAAAACCTTTCTCCTCACTTTTCCTTTCGAGTTGTGTATGTATGAGAAATTGCGTTGTGTGATAGGATGAATCTATATACTTCATAGTCTATGGTGTTTTTACCATGTGGTTTTACTAAATATTGTGTTTGAAACATTCCTAAAATGGTATATATAAGTAAATCAATGGATACTATATTAGATCTTTTCATTTTATTTATTGTAAAAATATTAAAATATATTTTAGTTTCAATATTTGTGGAAATTTATAAAGAAATGATTATATTACATTCCTTGAGCTTACGAATAAATATCGATTCTCATTTGTTTCCTTATTGTGTGTGTAGCATCCACATAAGCATGAAACTATTTACACTATTCCTTGATGTCTTGTGTGCGTTACCAAGGGTATATTTAGACAATGTTAGAACAACAGATACAACTAAATTATTGTACAAACCAGATGTCCTCATTGTTTTCTCAATAGAAATATTAAGCTATTAATTTCAATATCTAAAGTTATATAAATAAATTCTTACATTACAGTAAGTGGGTTTATTATAATCAAATTTTCTCATTTATTTTTTCTCACATATTATTTTTTCATAGTTCATTGTGTAAATAAAATTCATATAGAATAAGTATAGTTGCAAGAAGAATTTTTACTATATATTAAATTTCATTTGAACAAATTCGGTTTAAAAATTATCCATATACATATTAAGTTTCACTTAACAAATTCTATTTAAGAACTATTTTATATAAACTTTATCGTTATTTGAGTATTCAAACCTGGGTAGGAATTTCAAATCTAAAACACTTCTCAATTATGTAACTTCACTACAAATTTTAATTATTTTGACAAAGAATGTTGAAGGTTAAACAAATTTTCTAGCTATATTTTATGAGAAAAAACATGGAGACAATTGGAAAAATTATATAAACTTTATTCTACTTAGATGATTACTAATGATGTAGCAAAATTCAATATAAAAAACTAATTATTTATATTGAAAATTCAATATTAATTATTATAAATTCATAAATAAATAGATTTTAATTTTTTTAATGGAAGTAATTGGTACTTTTATATGAATCACGAAGGATTTTTTTTTGATATTTCATTAGAAGAATAATATAACATTGTCGTATGTTACAAAGAAGTAAGACTTAGAAGTTCTTTTTTGGCATTAGATGATCCAGATTTATGTAGGAATGCAACATAAGAGGAGGATAACCATAAATAGAAAGATGCAGTGGAAATGACACTTCATTTCATTAATATCAAATAACTGAAATATCATTACACACATAATGGAACTAAACTAGCTAGGGCACTGGTAGCTTATCTCTGAGAAGATATGTAGCAGCTATAGGCCTTTGAATTGTGTCAATGAGGCTCGAAGGCCTATTTATTATTGAAAAACAATGGAAAGCCCTAAAAATCCAAAAACCTAACCCTAGGAGATGAAGCACCAAAACTATGGGCCCCGTTTGGGTAAATTGGTACATCATCTTCCACGGGACGTAATTTTGGAATACAATCCTTTTTTGATGCGAAAAATACCTCGTTAGAAATATATATCCGAGGACTACAAATTTTGATTGACAAACATCGGTCAAATACCCATGTTGCTCTCGGGTTTCCGAAAAAACATCATTTAGTGCCCCAAAACGACTCTAGAAGTTCAGGACCTAAAAAAATGCTAAAAATAGTAAATTGTGCTACAATTAATGAAACTAAAAAAATGAAAGAAACAATGGTGGGGTCCAAGTGGAATAAGCGGTTGGCCACCAATATCCACCTCTATCATTAGATCATCCAAAAAACATGTTCTTATCAACCTCGAGGATCCCTTAACCCCAAACTTAACATTGGTCATGCTTTCATTTACCAAGGCTTGTGGGTTTTGGTGTAATAAAAATTATGGTTTGAACTAGTGGTATCATGAAAAAAATTCTCGAGTTGGAAACAACTTTGACTCAAGATAGAGGAATATTTTTGGGCATTAGATAATTCAATGTTTTCTGCCTCAAGTTAGTGAGGTATTATTGAGAACTAGGTAATACAACACTCTCCAACATGTTCTTAACATTTCAAGGATTTATTTACTGTGGTGATACTTCCCTATACTAATAGTTACATGTTTTGGTATAATTGCAATTGTGGTTCCAATATATTTTCGATGAAGAAACTTTAATGTTCCCTCATATCTAATCCATAAAGATAATTAAATATCAACACAACTAATGAAATTTTTATTTTATTAGGTTAACAATAATAAATAAAAATATTTTTCTCACTATAAGAATTATACTGAAAAAGTGATCATGTGAATTAAGAAGTTCTAAAAATAAAAAGAGGTTTCAATAGAAAAATTGGAAAGAAACAATGAACAATTCCTAATTGAAATAAGGAGTTTATAAGATATATAAATATAGATATTAGAGAAATAAATATAGATTGTATTATAATGTCATGAACCAATAAATCATCAAAAGAATATGAAGAAAAAAGAATACCTTTTCATCATTCATATTATAATAATCATGGTATTATTAAAATAACTAACAAAAGATGAAATCAATATGAGTACTAAGTGTAGATATTATCTTTTTATAGTGAAGGAAAGTTAAGTGGTTAAATTATATCATTTCTCAAATAGTAGAAATTGTCACTAGACACTTAGAAAAATTGAATCATAGTTTGACCTTCCCATATTTCTACAATTATACTCTATCATGTTCTATGGAAAATTATTTCAACTTATCATCTTAAAAACAATACATTTTTAAGAAAAATAATATATATAAATTAATAATAATAATATTGATAATAATAATAAAAATAAGTTGTACATTTTTATTGAGGGACATGACTTACCTAAAATATGTGACTTTTCAACCATCTTAATTAATGTTGATAACTACTTTAAATATATATAAATAAACTCTAACATTGCATTGTAACATAAAATTATTGCTTATTAATATTCAATTTTTGTTTATTAATAAAATTATTCTATTTTTTTTAATAAATGAATTTGGCACATTTTATATATAGTTAGCAATACTATAACTAAACTAATGATACTCATTTTTTTTCCATTCCATTAAATAAAAATAATCAAAAACAATTTTATTTATTTATTTATAGTATGTTGAAAAGAGGTGACACTTAGAATTTTCGTCATCAATATACTTTAATGTTTCTTCTAATGTAAGTTGCTTTAGGATAACTAAACATTAATACAAATAATGTGAATTTTTTAATATTATTTCTAACCCTAATAATTATGCTTAATATATCGCAATTAATATATTATTTAAAAATAATTATGCTTAATATATGGCAATTGATATATTATATAAAAAAATTCTATAAGAAATTTTCGAAAATTTGTCGACATATAATTAATGATTGATAGAGAAAAAATGAATTTGAAATTGAAATAAAAAATTCATAAGAAGTAGAAATTTAGATATTGGAGAAAATAGTCAATATATATTTCATTAAAGGCAATGCACTTGATATAGGATACATTTGTATCATGCATATTATAAAAGTAATTGTATTAGAAAACAAATTAGAAAACAAATTAACTAAATATTAGTAGAACTAATTAAAGGAATATGTTATTATATGGAAGCATAGTTTATCAATATAAATCTTATCAAAAGAAATGTATTTGATATAAGATACATTTGTATCATAGATATTATAAAAATCATTGTATTAGAAAACAAATTAAGGAAAGATTAGTATGGCAAATTAAGATAAGATATTATATGGAAGCATAGTTTATGACTGAAATGTTATCATTTCCTAAATCACCAAAGTAAAATTACATTATGCTCAATATATGGAAATTAACAATATAGATTAAAAAATGGATAACGCATATAATTAATGTTTGATAAAAAAAACAATGACTTTGAAATTGAAATAAAAAATTCATAAAAAGTAAGAATTTAGATATTGGAGAAAGTAGTCAATATAAATCTCATCAAAAGAAACTCACTTAATATAAGATATATCTGTATATGACAATGAAGAGAAGATATTTTTATATAAAAACATAGTTTAAGTGTGAAATTTTATCATTTCCCAAATCATCAAAGTAAAACCACATCACACAATTAAACAATTAAATAAAACTACTATGATTCTCTCATAGTTCTACAATTAACTTACATCATTTTATATGACCGACCTAGATCCATCTTAACTCGGATCTATCAAGCGCCGAGAGGGATCAAATCTCTCGAGGTGAAAACCTCTTTTTGAGTGCAAAACTTGAGGAAAGGTTTTCACCTCGAGAGATTTGATCCCTCTCGGCGCTTGATAGATCCGGAGTTAAGATGGATCTAGGCTGGTTTCAGTCGTGTGCGACCAAGGAAAATCTATCGATAATATGAGGAACATATGCTTAATTTTATCAATAATATGTAAATACATCTAATATTAACATAGCCATTTTAAATATGTTAAATATGTCTGAGATTCATTGAGTCATTTTAATTTTAAATTTGATTAGTTACCTCAGTTTGCTAAGATGATAAATATTGTAAGATAAATTTAATGATGAAATAAAATTTTGAACACAAAGTGACAATGTAATAATATTGAATGATAGAAATTGTGAATAATAAGAATGTAGTCAATTACGAAGTCTTCATTGTGATCGATTTCAAACTATTTTCTTCTACTATTCTTATTTTCACCCATGTTAGTTTTGTCATATTTTCATATTGATTATTTGAAAAGGACAGTTGGAATCGTAAACCATTTAAATATTTAGCTCGAGCTGTTGTAGTAAACATCATACCTTGTCTCTCTTGCTCTCTAATATTAATAGGCTGAATTACTATAACACAAAAATCAATGTACATTGTCAATAATTTTTTGTGCTTACATTGAAATCATTGCACACACAGTATTAATCCAATGACTTTAAAATTAATGTACCATCATACATCAAATTAGACATCAACATATACACTGAAATCAATGCAACTAATGGAAGAAATCAAATAATAATAGAAAACAACATCTACACTAAAATCAATGCATATAATGCAAGTAATGAAATATGATTAGAAATCAACATCTACACTCAAATAAATGAGTCTAGTGCCAGTAGGAAAATATGATTTAAAGCCAACATCTACACTGAAATCAATGCATCTAGTGCATGCAATCAAATAGGATTAGAAATCACCATCTACACTAAAATAAATGCATTTCGTGCAAGGAATCAAATAGGATTATAAATCATCTACATTTAAATCAATGCATTTAGTTAAATCATCTACATTTAAATCAATGCATTCAGTGCAAGCAATCAAATATAATTATAAATCAACATCTATATTGAAATTAATGCATCTAGTGCAAGCAATCAAATAATATTAAAAATCACCATCTACACTGAAATCAAGGCATTTAGTGAAAGCAATCAAATAGGATTGGAAATCACCATCTACATTGAAATCAATACATTCAATGCAAGCAATCAAATAGGATTAAAAATAATCTACATTGAAATCAATTCATCTAGTGAAAGAAATCAAATATAACCAAAAATCAAAATCTACATTAAAATTAATGCATCTAGTGAAATCAATCAAATAAGATTAGAAATCATCATCTACACTAAAATTAATGCATTTAGTGCAAGAAATCAAATAGGATTAGAAATCATCTACTTTAAAATCAATATATCTAGTGTAAGTAATCAAATATCATTAGAAATCAATATCTATACTAAATTCAATTCATCTAGTGCAAGAAATCAAATAGGATTAGAAATCACCATCTACACTGAAATCAATGCATCTACTGCAAGAAACCTTCTTCCCTATCTCCCCCATATATATCTATATATCCATCCATATCTCCTTCTTTTTCTCTTTATCTCACCCCACCATACACACACACTCTCTCACTCCATATCTATCAATTTCCTTGTCCCTCCCTCCTTCTCTCCATCTATATTTTTTTCTCTTCACCTGACATCTATATCTATATCTCACTCTATCTCTCTATATCAACTCCAAAACATAAACTCTCTTTCTCCAATCTATCTATCTATCTATCACTCCCTCCTCCTCCTCCTCCTCCTCCTCCTCTCTCTCTCTCCCCCACTCTTTCTCTCTCTCTCTCGCTTCTATCTCTCTTCCTTCCTGCTACCCTTTCTCCCTCTCTCTCCATCTTCTTTATCACTCCCTCTCTCTCTTTCTCCACCTTTCACCCTCTACGTCTTTATTCTTACCTCCCCCTCTCTCCCTCTTCATATTCATATCTCTTTCCCTACCTCTCTTCACACTCTCTCTTCCTTTCTCTCCCCCCCTCCCCTCTCTCTCTCTATCTTCACCTTCCAACTTTGTTACCATATGCCCCTCTCTCTCCTTCTCTCCCCCCTTCTCTCCATATCTCCTTATTTGTCTCTTTATCTCACCCCAAAACATACACACTCCCTCTTCATCTCTCCCTTGTCACTCCCCCTCTCTCTCCACTACTCACTCTCTATGTATTTATTCTTCCCTCCCTCTCTCCTCATCCAGATCCATCTCTCAATCCCTCCCTCTCTCCCCCTCCAAATCCATATTTCTATCCCTCCCTCTCTCCTCCCCTCTCTCCTCCTCTCTTTCAAGTCCCCTCTCCTTTCCTTCCTATCTCTCCCTTTCTCTCCTACCTCCCTTTCTCTTCCCCCATCTCTCTCTCTCCATCTCTCAATCCCTCCCTCTCTCCCCCTCCAAATCCATATTTCTATCCCTCCCTCTCTCCTCCCCTCTCTCCTCCTCTCTTTCAAGTCCCCTCTCGTTTCCTTCCTCTCTCTCCCTTTATCTCCTACCTCCCTTTATCTTCCCCCATCTCTCTCTCTCTCCTACAATCCTCTCTTCCCCCATCACTCTCTTCCTCTCTCTCATCATTCCTCTCTCGCCTCCTTCTATTTGACCCCCCAGCTCTCTTTCTTTCTCTCTCTCCCTCTCTGTCCTCCAATCCTCTCTCTTCCCCCATCACTCTATCTCACTCTCCAACTATCTTACTATTTCTATCCCTTTATCCTTCTCTCCCCCCTTGTCTCCATCATGCCTCCTTTCTCCTTCTCTCCCCCCTTCTCTCCATCACTCCTATGTATCTTTATCCCACCCATAAGCATACACACACTCTCTCCATATTTCCCTTGTCACTCCCTCTCTATGTATTTCTTCTTCCTTTCCTCGCTCCGCCTCCAGCTCCATCTCTCTATCCCTCCTTCTCTCCTCCTCCTCTCATCCTTTCTCTCTCTCCCTTTCTCTCCTACCTCCCTCTCCCTTCCCCCTTATTTCTCTCTCTCTCACTCTTTACCCTCCAATCCTCTCTCCTTCTCCCTCCCTCTCTCCTTATCTCTCTCCCACCTCCATATTTATGTCTCCCTCTCCCTCTCCCTCTCTTACCATTCTCTAACTCTCTAACTCTTCTCACTCTCTCTCTCTTCATTCCTCTTCTCCCTTCTCCTTCAATTTATCTCCATATCTCCCTTGTCACTCCCCCTATTTCTCCACCTCTATCATATATCATGATATATTAATATATATTACAATATAATAAATTTAATATTGTATTAATCTAAACATATTAAATTTAATAATATTAATATTTTAATATTAATGTTAGGGTTAATAATGTTTTTTTTGGCATGGTATTAATAATAATTTGTCCCATAGGCTTCACCTAAATAAAACGTATTTTTGAGTTTTTGTAAATATAAAGTGGTTTATTGAGTAAATATAAAAATAGGTTTTATTTATTTACCATACCTATAGTTTATTTATATTTATATTTATTTATGATACCTCCTGAGTAATATAAAAAGAGGTTTTATTTATTTACCATACCTATGGTTTATTTATATTTTTACGTATTTACGATATATATATCTCTTTTTTGAGTGTTAGTAAACTCTTCATATTTTAAGTTTATATCGTTTAAATTTATTTTTAATAAATTTGTAATTGTTCATTTATATGTTTATGTAAGTTATTGTTCAAGCCGACATTTTTTTTTGGCTTTCGACATACTTACACATCGGGGTCATACTGGGCTGTAGAATGCGCCTCTGGCTGTCAAAAAAATTGAATAAAACTACTATGATCCTCTCATAGTTCTAAAATTAACCTACATCATTTTATATGATAAACTATTCCAACTTTAATAAACAAACTCTCACGAAAATGCATTGCTATTCCTAATAAATAAATAATTTTTTTTCATAATTATATTACAAATTACTTTTAATAAAAGTTATATATATATATATATATATATATATATATATATATATATATATATATTTAAAAACATATTCTAACATTATATACATTATAAATTTTTAGTTTCATATATTGCTTCTGTTACAAGAATTTTATTACTCTTATTAAAGTCATGTCCTTCTTTTCTCTTTCCAACGTTTTAAGTTTTTAGCTTAGCCACCAAATTCAAATGAAAACCTTCATCCCCTCATTTTCCCTTTTTAGTTGTGCATGTCTGAGAAATTGCATTGTGTGATAGCATGCATCTATATACTTCATAGTCTATGGTAGTTTTAACATGTGATTTTATTAAAAAAATGTGTTTGAACATTGCTAAAATGGTATATATAAATAAATCAATGAATACTAGTTTAAATAGCTTCATAACTTCATTTTCTTTACTGTAATAATATAAAAATATATTTTAATTCCAATATTTACATAAATTTATAAATAAATTATTATATTATATTACATGATGTTAGATATAAATATCCATGAGATTACATATATATCACATATAAATATCCATTATCATTTGTCTCCTAAAAAGTGAATATGTGAGTAGTATATACATGATCATAAAAATATTTACATTATTCCTTGCTGTTCTTCTATTTTCTTAGGTGGGGTGGGTTAGTAATGTTATATTTAAACATTGTTAAAACAGCATATACAACTATTAATTTAATGTACAAATAAGATGGCTTCATTGTTCTCTCAATAGCAGTATTAAGATATTAATTTCAATATCTAAATTTATATAAATAAATATAAATAAATTCTTACAATACATGTAAGTGTGTTTACGATAATCATCCTTTCTCATGTATTTTTTCATAGCTTATTGTTCTGATAACATTCAGAAAGAATAAGTATAGTTGCAAAACATTTTTTATATATTAAGTTTCACTTGAAAATTTCAATTTAACTATTTTTACTACTTTAAATAGCTAAATTGTTAATATTTTAGAGTTCAGATGCTACTTGTATTGTTGTGATCATGGAAAAAATTCAACGGAAAAGTATCCTAATTAAATTCTATTCAAAGTGTGATTTAGCTTATGATTTTCTTGGATAGATATGTACAAGAAACAAAAGGTTATTGATAATCATATAATTTTAGCATATACAAAAGGAAAAGAAGGATATTTTTCAATTTAACTATTTTCACTGCTTTAAATAGCTAAACTGTTAATATTTTAGAGTTCAGATTCTACTTGTATTGTTGTGATCATGGACAAAATTCAACGGAAAAGTATCGTAACCAAATTCCTTTCAAAGTGTGATTTAGCTTATAATTTTCTTGGATAGATACGTACAAGAAACGAAAGGTTGATTGATAATCATACAATTTTAGCATATACAAAAGGAAAAGAAGGATATTTCAAGATGGTATGTGGATTATCTAGTTTCGTTAAAGATTGCCCTTCTCTGAAATTCTGCTGCAAATGATGACGAAACAAGGAGGAGAACAGCTATCGTCTTTCTTCTTCAGTTTTTTATTATTCTTCCCTCCGGGATCTGCAGTGAAAGTAATTGAATAAGCTTTTCTAGGTAAAAACACAAGGACGGTGAACAAAATCTGGTTTCCCGGACATATAATTGATAGCAGCTGCAAGAACGAAGAATACAGATAAATGCAGACTATGACTCTGACCAAGGGACAATTGGCGAATTCTTCTAAATAGAAAAGTAATAAATTACATACTTACATTCTGTGGAATTTCAGACATTGTCTATCCAACAAATCCCCTACCTATCACAAAGGCGTTATATAAAGGCATGAAATCTCTTACCTATCAAAAAAGGCGTTGTATAAAGGCAAGCTTCACTACCCTAACCAGAAAGAGATATATATTTTTAGAGTAGAAGCTATAGTATGGTGGAACGAAGTCCCCGAAAAAGAATGTCATTGTATTTTGACACAGTTAAATGGCACATTGACTCAAATTTAATCATTATTTCTGTAGCTTTGTTCAAATTTGTTGAATGTAAAACTCAATGTAAAAGTCATTATGATACAACGCAATTTCATAGGGTGGATGCGTTTGATAGACTGCAGGTCGCATTTGCAGGTGGAATTACACAAGCGGGTAGGGTGATTCTTGGTATCTCTTCTTTAAAAGCTTTGAACCAAATTCTACGAAATGCGCGTTCGCACGAAGATTATATGTTACTTATATAGTATATATTCTCCGAATTCAAACTGGAAAGGTTCAATCTAGGTGAGTTTTGTATATACATGAGAGAGATTGTGGTCATCCACTTAGGTGGGTTTGTGCTGTGAATCAAATTCCAAGCGAGCGATACGGTTTTCAGCCTAACATTCACATCGAGATTCCTTTCACATGGAGATTGCTTTTGTAAGATGTACGTAACTAGGGGAAGCCTAAATATATTCGCACGTAATCGGACGCACTTTTACCTAATTTGGCATTATTTTAATATCTATTCATACATCCAAGCATCTGTCAACTCTTTAATTAATTTCATATAATGTAATTGCCAAATTCTTTTACTAATTTCTCACACGTTGGATGTGTCACCGTTCCATTAAGGAGCCATAGAGCTTTTCTTGAAGATATAAAGTCCCATGAACTCTCAAGAGACCTACCAATATTTTTGGTAAGATCTTTGAGTTTTCTGCCACATAATTCCAATATAATTTCACATGCCTTTAATTTGTTTTAGCCTTTCGTGCAGCTAATTATTGTACCATAAATTGAAGAGAATTTGACAAAATTGATTCCCAAATGTCATTTAATTAGTTATCGACAGACCTCCCCTATCATGTTTAAGAGGTTCATGCACGAACAAAGTCTGTGAGGCTTTCTTTTCAGAGTAACGAGATGCAAGGTTTTGTTAGTAATATGCAAAGTTGACAAAAGAAGATAAGAAACTCTCGAGATCATGTACGAGAGGCTTTGCAATACACCAGTATTTAACGGAAAAAACCAATGGAAGCAATAGGAAAACAACGAAATAGACATATATTTTCTAGTAAGCATAACCGCAATTATATCTACCACCGCAATTACTTCAATTAACCATATATTTTCCAGTAAGCAAAAGAGACACATATATTTCTGGTAAGCATAACAACAATCTTTGACTTACACACTTCCCAAGGAGATTGGCAGAGGATCACTGCACTTTTGCCTCTACAGGCTTTTTCTACGAAAGAATTACAATTAACAATTGGAAGGAATCACCAGATCTCATAATTATTCGAATTAAGATCCCAGTTAACTCTATTAAATTGAAATGGAATGTCCATTGAGAAGGATTTCGTTCCACCTTACTATGACCACTCTAAACAATATATTTGATTCTGGAAATTTCAGCCCAAAAAGATATCAAAAACCTTAAAATTCATAGATCTGTGCTCTGATTATAGATCGTAGCTCTGTTAGCTCGAAGGATTTCCCTGTTTTCCAATGTCTGCATTTCTAAACGCTTTCTACCATGGGCTCATGTACATCTCGGATGTCCTGTTTTCGTTCAGAAGATGACATCATCCTAGCAACTATGCGTTTTCTCCTCCGCCTGTAATCTTTATTGTTGCATCAAGGCTCCACCACATTTGGGGCGAAACGGACTTTCTTCTTGAGCTTTGATTTTTTGCCTGCCAAAGCTTCTGCTGTTAGCTTAACTGCACATGCATTCGCAGGAAAAATAAGTAAAGTAAATATACCCGAAGGACGAAGACATGAACGTCGCCCTTTCATTTCTTGCGGTAATTTACAAGAGATTTTCTTCAATAGCCATTGAAAGGACACCTCGCCAGGCCACTACCAAAGAGAGGAGGTCACCCGAAACCGCCATAGCTATCAGTAAATTTCCCTGATGGTCTTTCAATAATCAATGTGGGCAAGAAACACCTAAAATTTTTATCGGCGATTCTACCTGCGCTTCTCAGTTTTTCAGATATTCTTTGGTTATAAATTTATAGATGCACTTCTTTTTCCAAGATAGGAATGGGCCATCTATAGAGCTCGATCGGTAATCCTATTTATAACTCGACGACCTTTTTTAACTTTGATAGAGAGCTCAACGGAATTGTATAAATCCCAACTGAATGACTCCCCATAGGCGTATATCTAGGGAATTTTAATTTTATTTAAAATGGGTAGATGGGATTTAATTTCGCCCTAATATTCCTAATATTCGTAGTTGTATAGACCATTGGACAGTTGTGATTTCACATGCATTTTTTTGTATTCCGTTTTATTTGAAAATATTTTAAATAAAAATTTGGAGACTTGTTGGGTGGTGAGGAAAACAGGTTGTGTTCACTTGTACCTGTATAGTTTTAATTTTATTATAATTATACTTATTTTTATGGTTTATTTTACATAATTAGCATAAATTTATTTGAAGTAAGGATCTAACCTAACTTGAGATGGATAAAATCTTCTTACATACAATTTTTTTAGACTGCAAAATACTATGTGTTATTTTTCAATGTTTAAATTGAATTTTTGAATGCTAAATAAAGATCAAATTTCCTTAAATGCAAATATTTTTGAAGTGCAAAATACTATATGACCAAATAAATGTCTTAATATAAATAACATATAGAATTTACATTAAAATATTTTACGTAAATATATTTTATCAAGCAAATTAAAATCATTAATTCTTATTAAAATATTTTAATGATAACTATAAATAATTTTTTATATATAATTTTAAAATGCTTTATTTTAACTATATATAAAGTTGATATCAACATAAATTAATTAACATAGATTTAAAAATAGTTTATTTAAATCCATTTTGAAGTGTTTTTGAAAAGTATAAAATTTATACATCTTACTCATTTAAGTTTTTATTTCTATTATTTTTTTTTTCAATATGTATTATTTTTCTATTTAGAATATAATTCTTAAATTTTTATTATATTTTAAGGAAAAATATCTCACACTAAATCAGCAAACACATATCCTTATACTAGACTGTAGAATAAACCTCGAATCTCTATAAATTTTAATCTTTTAACTTACTCTAAATCAACTCTATAAACCTCTAGTCCCAATAAATTTAAACGTAAATCATCCAAGTCAGCGCGAAGTCAGCCAGGTTAGAAAAATGCGTTGCCATTACACATAAGTACTAATAAATATTACATTCTAACATACACCAAAGCCAAAATTTCCCCTTATGGCCGATACATTATCAGCCATATTCCCACAGGACGGGTATGAAAGGGAGAACTCGTGCCTAAATATTTTAGTTAGTATGGTTGATACTCATACAAGTGAATTCATTGAAATCCTATGAGGGCTACTAATCTATTTCTCCAAAAAAATTTAAGATATAACATGTTTGAAATTGAAAGGCTGGGTATCACAGATTTGCTTCTATCATATATGGACAATAGTAGGCTTTAGCCTCCAATTGGAGATGGAGATTTATATTAATGTTCTTATATATATAGACATGAAAATAATTTGTATAATAAGTTTTGTAACTCATTATTTATAATAAATATTTATGTATGTGTGTGATAGGATTATAAGTAGAAATGTTAACATGAAAATAATTGTATAATGCATTTATACAATAGTTATTTATAACGATATTATCATCAAACATGTATATATAAATCCATGTAATTTGTTGAAATCATTACGGGTAGGGATATTTTGTAAAATGGCTTCCATTTAATTGTCACTTGGATAATGCATCCAGGAATTAAAGTTAATTAGATGGTAGAAGGTGTTGATGATGGTCCTAGTTCAAATTCATGAGTCTATTGTTTCTCATAAACTCTAACATGGAGTCTTATAGTTTAGAAAGATAAGTAATTGCACTCCATAAGAAATCCCAACATGACAATAATATGGATGAAAAATATTTACAATAATTATTTATAATAATGTTATCAAAATAATATGTATGGTTTTCTTTCTCAAAAGTTGTTTCTAAGAGCTTCTAAACCAATTTTTTTATAATTGTTTAGAGAAGTAGATAATTTAGAGGAATTGTATACTTGTCCACTTAATATATTGTTTCTTAACATTTCAAAACAAATATAGATTAAAAAAAAAACAATAACATCTTGGAAGTAAATTATTTCAAACATTTGTAAAGAAACAAGTTATTGCAGTATTAATAATAAGACAATAACATATTTAAAATAATTTTCTCTCTCTCTCTCTCTCTCTCTCTCTCTCTCTCTATATATATATATATATATATATATATATAGGTGTTGAGAATAAATTACCTATCAAAAGTTGAGATACCTTGAATTAAATTAAATAGGTGTGTAAAATGAACGCACTTCCAAATACAAAATCAATTAATTATTGAAAACATTGCTTTCCTTAGTGGTAATTGTTCAACAATATATTGAAAATATTTATTATAGGAATTATCAAAACAAATAGTCTTTCAATTTGTTTTTATTAAAATGCAATTAAATTTCCATTTTTAAAAATATATACGAAGATATCATAACTATTTGGAAGAGTTCATAATTTAGACAATTTGTAAAGTAAATCAATTATTTCAAACATTTGTAAAAAATAAATTATTTCAAAAATTGAGATACAATAGATGCACAAAATCAATCTTCCCTTATGAATAACTAATTATTAACTAACAATCACACACACACGCACACATACACACATATATATGTAATCCCTTCCTTCTTTATTAGTAACTAGTTATTAACAAATAATTACATATACATATATAATCCCAACACAACAATTGTAACATCTACAAACATTATCATTTAAATCTAAACACTCAAGCACACAAACTACTCAAAATGCATATGAAAAAACCATTGAAAACATCCAACTGAAATTTAACTAAAGATAAAATGGTATGATCACCTTAGGTCACTAAGGAAAACATAAACATAATGTAAATCTATGTCGGGGTGGGAAAATAAAACATCTTGCAAAATGAGAGAGCTTTTGAACAACTTCCAAATGCAGAAAAATTGAAACATGATTAAAAGACACAAACTCACAACATTTTTTTTAACAATGATGTAATGCAAAACAATGCCTACAACATTTGTGTATAATGGCCACATTCAAATATATTAACTCACGAGTGTCTAACTACAAAAAATATTGTAATGGCATGCTATTGGTTTAAATGCTCAAGAAGACATATAATAATAAATATGTAAATTTCAATGTATGAGCATTATTTGAATCTTATACATAATAATGATAATATAAAAATGTGACATAGTTTCCCTCAACTAGAACCACCTTAGATCGATCTAAATCTCAATCTCAAATCTTTGCTGGTGTAAACTTTTCCTCAAGTTCTACACTTCAACAAGAAGGATTACTCCTTAAAGGATTGATCCCTGTGGAGAAGCTAAATGGATCTAAGATGGTTTGTAGGTTCTTTAACCTTTTATGTGCCAAAAACAAATTTATTTAACTTTTATTTCAGCAAATATTTGTATTTGTAGCTATTTATATTTTTATGATTATATTTGATAATCAATATAATAAATTAATTCTTGTGCTTTTATATGATGAGTAATTAGATTGTAATTTAACTTGAACTTGATGGAGAAACCTATTGTGGTTTCAATTTTTGCTTGAATTGAGGATTAATTCCTATTTTTTAGAAACTAATTCTAACTATCCTAATATCATTCATATTTATAAGATTATAATAATTTTTTTTTAATTTAATGAAAATTTCAGCCACTGTGGGAAACTAGAAGGACACCTCTCCTAAAGTTTGCCAATTTCATTCATATTTTTTCCTTAGTGTTTTCAATTTGGTATCTGACCAACATGAGATCAAAGGTCTCGTCCTATTCATCTTTATATAGGGTTATAATTGTTTTTGTTAAGTCAATGAAAATTTCAGCCACTATGGGAAACCCGTAGGACTCCTCTCCTGAGATTTGCTAGTTTCATTCATATTTTGTCCTCAGTGTTTTCAATTTGGTATCTGAGCAACGTGAGATCAAAGGCCTCTATGCCAACGGTTAATTGAGAAGCCTACGTCTTGCCTGGAGGAATTTTTATTTCTATGTGGATCTTCGTGTTGGTTGTTGCACGAGAATTCAAAGGGAGATCATGGAGATACGTCAGACCAGCATGGCGTGCCTGTGGATCTAGACAGTGGCAACGACCTTTTAGAGTGGTGGTGCCTTAGCGTTTTGAATTCAGGTGTTGTAACTCGCTCCTGCTAAGGGTTGGTTTTTTTATCCATTGCTCAATTGCTGAGGAGGCCGCCATTGCCTATGACAATCTGTTGGTAGAAGTTCCTATGCTCAACAGAAGCATGGCGAGGCGTGTGGTGGTCCCATCCTTTGCTTAAAACACATATATATGATGTCTGTATTTAGTCATGGAGATAGTGGACGTGCATTTGCGCATCATAAGAGTGGATCGACCCACCTGGTGGCTACATAAGTGCACGGGAGCATATTGCTGCAGTTGTGTCAATTGCTGAAGTCACTCGCATGGGCACTCAGATTAGGATGTTGAAAGAAAAGGTGAGTCTATCATCATTTGAAAAAGTGGATCAACGTTTTCGTGGATCAGTATTGTTGTGGATCAGAATTTCTCCCCCATCGACTCAAATTTGCGTAAGCATCTTTCAAATACGTGATCTCGAATATGTGGATCAATGTTTCTCCCCCTCTCCAGAATACCTGATCCCTCCACAGCAGTTTGATTAATTATGTGTTCCTATCGAGTGAGAAGTCTCTGGTTGTTTTTTGAGGCGTTTGGAGCATTCTGTATCAGATCAGAAGCCACAACATTGATCAGTTCTGAGAGGAGCTGAGATATCGAACAGATCTGAAGCCTCTTTAACAACTGAAGGTGACATTATTATTATTACTATTTCTTATGTGACGATCACCGTTGCTATCTCCTGTCCTCCAAGGAGGAGCGTCGGTGGACGGAAACTTACAAAATACATGAGTGCAACGCTGCCTTAGCTGGTTGAGGAGTTCGGTGAATGAATAAGCTGACGCTACTAGCTCCCAACGTCTATTGGTTTTGTGTGGAGCGCAAACGTAAAAAGAGGTTTTTTTTTTTCACATAGTTTTTCCTTTTACATATTTTCTGTAAAAGGAAGGCGCGCCCACTTTTAATCATTTTTATTTAAGACGGGGCCATTGATATACAATGCTTTGAAGGTTTTATGACAAGGTTCTCATTCTTTAAAGGGATTATATATATATATATATATATATATATATATATATATATATAATATGATTCTATGAAATTTCCTTGTCTTTACGAGTGAAAAAGGGGTCTTATTATTTTTTCAAGTATTAAAAAAGTTTTTAAGATCAATTCTAGAAAAAGGGCATTGGTTTTTAGTCTTTGTTTTGGTGAATCCTCTTGGAGAGACGTATATGAATAAATGCAATAAGCTAGATGGAACAAACTACGTCACCTGGAAATTCAAGTTGCAGATATTGTTAGAAGAATATTTCTCTTAGACCATTACAAAGGGAGATGAAGTAAAACCTAATGTCAACATGACACCTACAAGAATTCAAGACTAGGAGAAGAGAGAAAATAAATCAAAGGTGCTACTTATAATGTTTGTAAAAGATTGTATAATTATTCATATCCGTGATTGTAAAACATTCAAGGAAATCAACAATGGAGGATACATCTACCTTGGAGATGATCAACTGTATAAGACCATTGGATATGGCGATATATCGGTAAAATTACCAAATGGAAGTACTAGGTGTATCTGTAATGTAATGTATGTGCCTGGAATCAAGAAAGAATTGATCTTCATGTCTACAATTACAAACCAGAACATGAAAGTTGAATTCTTCAAATCATATTGTATAGTGAAAGATTTGTTGGACTACTGTAAACCTGTTGCTTCAAGAGTGAGAGTTTGATTCTTGTACAAGCTTCATGATACTGGTAAAAGGAATCAAGCATTGACTTCTACAACCATGACAACAAAGATTCTTTGGCATCAGGGTTATGTCCACATCAACTATCATGATTTAATGATGTTGCAGAAACAAAGTATGGTTGAAGGTCTCTCTATCTTAAAAAATGAATATATTTCTTATGATTGTTTTGCACTAGGTAAAATTCATAGAGATTATTTACCCTCTAATCATGATAGGAGAAGAAGAGACATTTTAGAATTTATGCATTCTGTTGTTTTTGGACCTTTTGCACACTATACCTTTAGGAGGAGCCCTGTAGGTTTTAACGTTGTACAGAAATTATCTACTAATGAATCTTAAAACATAAAATAAACAATAGTGAGAGAATAAAACATAAAACAGATAAACACAAATATTTTCCCCTGGATCCCAAATCGGGACGACCAACTTGATTTTTGATTATATTCATTTTAGTGTTTAAACACATATATATACATACCGAAGCATACATAAACCCTAAAACATTAACCCTGGATTAGAACATAACCATAGTTCCTTTGACTGCATCTAAAAAATACTAGGGGCCGAAAACCATCATACCCCAGAACCATGTGCAAACCCATGCACAAAACCATGGGCGAATCTGCCCACCAAAAAATAAGGACCAAAATATTTTTTCAGGGCACTACCCCAGACCCCGACAGGGGGGGCTACTGCCCGCCCTGGGAACCCCCTGACGTTGCGCCCAGCATAAGTCGTGGAAATAATATAACACATACCCAACATTCTCCCACTTGTTTTTTTCTCTCCGCAGGGGGCCACAGGAGAGCTTAGTCATTAGCCCAGTCCTGCAACACCCATTATTTCTCTACACCAAGGGAACTTCTGAGTGCTTACAGACTTCGTCAATTCATCTGCAACATTCTTCAAAGTGTCAACCTTTACCAGCAACACCCTTTTAGCCTCAACCATATCTCTCACAAAGTGATATTGAACATCAATGTGCTTTGTCTTTGAATAATATGTAGGGTTCTTAGCCAAGGAAATTTCACTTTGGCTATCACAATATATCCTTATAGCTTGCTGCACCAACCCCATACTTGAACGCAATCTCTATAACCAAATTACTTCCTTTCTTGCATGAGTGGCTGCTATGTATTCGCCTCTGTAGTTGAAAGAGCCACTACAGACTGCCTTTTATTCATCCAACTGACTACACCTCCAAATATGCTAAACACATACCCACTTGCAGATCTTCTTTGGTCCAGATCTCCAACCCAGTCTGTATCAACAAAAACATGAATGTCCAACACTATTTCCAATCCTGGTCTTCCCTGGTAGCATAAGCCATAATCACTAGTGCCACGTAAATATCTGAGAACCCACTTCACTGCTGTCCAATTCTCTTTCCATGGGTTTGACATAAACCTGCTCAATACTCCCACTGCATGTACAATGTCTGGTCTAGTACAAACCATTGCATACATCAGCCTACCCACTGCACTTGTATATGAAACACAAGACATATCCTCCTCTTCTTCTCGTGTCTTGGTACATTGTTCAACAGACAACTTTGTACCTACAGGAATCAGAACATTCACCGGTTTACTATCCTGCATATTAAACCTCTGCAATATAGTCTCGACATACTTCCTCTAGTTTAACTAGAGCTTCCTCTTTCGCTAATCCCTCTTAATTTCCATGCCCAAAATATAGTTTGCAGTACCAAGATCCTTCATGTAGAATTTGGAGAACAGTTGGGTCTTCAAATCTTAGATAATTTCTTTGTCATTTCCAATAAACAACATATCATCCACATACAAGATCAAATAAATAACATGATCACAAATTAATTTAAAATAAACACAGTGATCCTCCTTTCTTCTGGTGAAGCCAAGTCTCCGTATATAGGTATCAAATTTCTGATACCACATCCTTGGTGACTGTTTTAACCCATACAGAGACTTATTTAACCTGCATACTAGTTCTTTCTTCCCCTTCACCATAAATCCTTCAGGGTGTTTCATGTGGATCTCCTCATTGAGATCCCCGTGAAGATATTTTGTCTTCACATCCATCTATTCTACCTCAAAATAAAATGCAGCAACAACAGATAAAATTAATCTAATAGAAGTAACTTTGGCAACATGACAAAAAATATCACCAAAATCAATTCCTGGCACCTGGAAATAACCTTTTGCTACCAACCGAGATTTGTATTTCTCCACCTTTCCTTATACATTCATATTCTTCTTAAACACCCATTTTCTCGTGTTGGGCTTCCTTCCAGCCGGCATATCCACTAGATCCCATGCCTCATTTTTATGCAAGGATGCCATTTCATCAACCATGGCCTCCTTCCAGAGTTTTCTGTCCTCTGAATCTACTGACTCCCTAACAGTTCTAGGATCATCATCAATTATAGTTAAAGAAAAATATGAATATAAAGCAGGTGGACTATACCTTTCTTCATGTCTTCTTTCCCGAGCTGATCTTCTCACAGCTGGAGTTTATGATCTTCCTCTTCTGAGTCTTCGTCTATTGTAGATTTTGATTCATCCTCCTTTATCTCAAACTATATCTTCTCAGGTTCCTTTTGTAGGACTTCATGTTTAACAACATCTTTCACCTCTATAAACACCACATCTAGGTTGTACACAACCTTCCTTGTTTCTGGGTTCCAAAGCTTGTAACCCTTTAAACCATACTTATACACAAGAAAGATGCAACTTTCAGATTTATTATCCAACTTGGTCATTTTCTCCTTTGGAACATGTACATATGCATCACATCCAAATACCCTCAGATGTGAAAGAGAGGGTTTCTTACTAGTCGATACCTCATGTGGAGTCTTATCCTCCAACGCTAATGAAGGTGATCTGTTAACCAAGTAACATGCAGTCTCCACTGCCTCTGCCCAGAATTCCTGTCCTAACCCAGTACCACTAAGCATTCTTCTTTCCTTTTCCATCAAGATTATGTTCATTCTTTCTACAACTCCGTTTTTTTGAAGTGTGTACGGAGTAGTATTTTTCCGTGCTATACCACACTTCTTACAGAACTCTTCAAATTCCTTCTTACAGAACTCCCCACCATTATTTTTCTTCAGCACCTTTATCTTCTTCTCTGTCTAGTTTTCCACCAGAGCCTTAAATTCTTTAAATCTGTCAAAAACTTCAGATTTATTCCTCAAGAAATATATCCATGTATTCCTTGAGAAGTCATCTATGAATGAAACATAGTACAAAGACATACCCAGTGATGGAACTGACAGAGGTCCAAACACATCACTGTGCAGAAGCTCTAATATCTTGTTCACCCTCTTAGCACCAGAAGGAAAATTCACCAGATTTTGCTTCCCATATACACAATGTTCACATAAATCAAAATCCAAAAAGCTATTAGACATACCTTCTACCATACCATTTCCATGCAGTATCCAAAGGCACTTCTCTCCAATATGTCCAAGCCTTTGATGCCATAGCATGATTTTTTCTTTAGAGACTGCTAGGCTTTCCGCTTGATTTTCGGGAACCACAGAACTGTTACACCCAACAATAAAAGTTCTACCCTAAAGCTTGTATAAAGTTCCAATCCAAACTCCCTGCATTAATACCAGTGCTCCCCAAACCATCTTATAGGTATCTTTCTCGAACACTGTTTTTACACCTGCATCATCCATCTTGCTTACAGAAATCAGATTTATGGCCAATGCAAGAATGTGTAGAACACTAGGAACTGTTCTAATCCTTCCACATTGCAGCTTTAGCTTGAATTTTCCACATCCAACGATTGTGGCCTTCCTATCATCACCTATTAAGACATCACCGCCATCATATTTCTCATACTCGCAGAACCAATCCCTATGGGGAGTGAAGTGAAAGGATGCACCTGAGTCAATCAACCATGAATCATGATCTACATGTATATTTGAAGAAGAAGTCAGATACACATACCCACCTTCATCCGAGGTGGTGTTTTCCTCTACAGAAGGAGCAACATCAAATCCATTTCATTTCTCAGGAGCTTTATATCTGTAGTCCTTTTTTTAGTGCCCTTTCTTTCTGCATTTCCCGCACACCTTTACAAACTTTCCAGGAGATTTAGATCTCCCACTAGATTTAGATATCCCACTCGAAACCTTATTCTTGTTTCTGTTCTGGGACCTTTCTCGTACAAATAAGGCATCTCCATTCCGACCCTCCTTATTTCTTCATCTCATTTCCTCCGACAGCAATTCTAAGACAACGTCATCAAAATTCAAGGTACTTGTATTGCTACCTATTACAATAACTAGACTATCCCACGAGTCTGGTAGAGAACACAACAAACTGATGCACTTATCTTCATTAGAGATTTTAATATCAACAAATGACAGTTGACTTACCACAGTATTGAAGGAATTCAAATGCTCTATCATCTAGTCTCCATCCTTCATCCTCAAGTTATAGAGATTTTTCTGCAGGAACAATTTATTCACCAGAGACTTAGATTGGTACAAATTTCCTAGCTTGTCCCATAAGGTCTTCATCATAGCTTCCACAGATACATTCAAAAATACTGAATCTGGGGCACATAATCGTATTGTGCTCTTTGCCTTTCAATATAGCTTCTTCCAGTCTTCATCTGACATTGCCACTGGTTTAGTACCCAGATCTACTATGATCCGTTGATCTTTATCCACCAGCAGATCCTCCATCTTGAGCTTCCACAACTAAAAACTCTCACCATTAAATTTCTTGATCTCTATCTTCTCGCCGCTCGCTAACTTCTTTCAATGCAAGAATCAATCCCGCAGATCTCCCACTGAACAGGGTCTACCTCAGGCCTGAGCAAAACACCCCTCAGCATCAAAGGCGTCCCCTTGAAGCCGAAACTTCTCTGATACCAGATGTAGGTTTTAACCTTGTACAGAAAATATCTACTAACAAATCTTAAAACAATAAATAAACAATAGCAAGAGCATAAAACATAAAACAGATTAACACAGAGATTTTCCCCTCGATGCCAAATCGGGACGACCAGCTTGATTTTTCGTTATATTCCTTTTAGTGTTACAAGACATATATCTACATGCCAAAGCATACATAAACCTCAATCCATTAACCCTGGATTAGAACATAATCATAGTTCCTTTTACTGGATCCACAAAATACCAGGGGATGAAAACCATCGTACCCCAAAACGATGTACAAACCCATGCACAAAACCATGGGCGGATCCACCCACCGGAAAATAAGGACCAAATTTTTTTTCTGGGGCACTGCTTTGAACCCCAACAAGGGGGGCTACCACCCCCCCTGTGACCCCCCCGCGCATGATTAGTCATGGAAAGAATATAACACATACCCAACAAGATTATTATTTTTTATTCTTTATTGATGATTGCACAAGGCACTGTTGGGTGTGCCTTAGGGAAAAGAGTCATGTTTTTTAATACTAAAAATAACTCAATAACATGGAAGAAAAATAGTTAGGGAAGTTTATACAGATTCTTCCTTCAAATAAAGAGGGAGGATAGAGATTGGGGAACATCGTCAAGTACTGCAAGGGACCGGAGAATGATTGTGAGGCGAGGTTAGGGTTTGAGTCTCCTGAGTAGGTCTTGGATTTTTCTGCATGGTGCAATAAGATCTAGCAGCCCGAAGGGTTCATTTTTTAGAGCTCTTCCACTGAGGGTCAGTGTTGGCCAGTACAATGAGAAGAGGAGGGGTGAATGGGGCCCCTTCGTATAAACAAATAATTTTGGAAAGAGGTAACAGCCCCAATGAAGGTGTAAAAATTTTAGGGTCAGAAGCTACAGGCAAGCAGTAGAAGGATGGAGCAGTCTCCAAGGTGGCTCCAGGTAAAAAGAATAAAGTAAGAATTAAAGTAACAGAAAATAGAGGAAATGTTGGACCTTCTCCTGAGGGGGACTCCCCCAAGATGACTTTGGAGCGGATGACGACAGGTGAGAATCAGTCTCAGACCTCGAAGTTCTTAGATCCATTAGGATCTGGAACCAGAGGCCGAAAGCCGCTGGAAAAAGGATGCTACAAACCGAAAACAACGGAAATTCCTGGAGTCATAATCACAGATACATAAATGTAGGTGTACCGTGATTATATGACTGTGTATGCTCTAATCTCCAAATTTATGGGTTTTTGGCCTATAGAGAAATCCCTGTGCCTTTGGATCAAGTAGAAGTGGAAACCCCGAGGTGATGTCTAGCTTCACCTATGCTTTAAGGGGTTTTTCACTATGGTTTTTGCAAACCTGGAAGATAGAGACCGTATTTTTGATGGATACCCATATTTCTATGCCTCGGTAGGGTTATATATGAGGCCGTGGAAACCTAAATTTTCTCCAAAAAAGGAGACCTTCAGCCATGTGCCGATGTGGATGTGACTGTTCTCGCTGCGCATTGACTAGTGGAGGCCCACAGTGCTAGAACAGATTGGCAACAAATTGGGGAAGTTTTTCAAGCTTCAAAAGTGACCCTGCAAAAGAGGTATACTTCCTATGTTGAAATTTGTGTTGAAGTGGATATTTCGGGAGCACTTCCTGAAGGATTATGGCTAGAATTCCATGACGAAGTATTCTTTCAAGCTATAGATTATGAACAGATCCCATTTATATGTGACAAGTGCAATGAGCATGGACACCTTTTCTGGGAATTTCCTATGAACAATCAACCAGAACAAAGTAAAGAAGATACGCCTAAAGATAAATATGGTTTCATTCGTCCCATAGGGAGACATAGATCAAACAGACGAAACCAGCCAAAACCAATAGAAACCAAGAAATTAAATGGTAATTCCTTCACAACTCTCGGGGAGAAGGAGAAAACAGGAGAAGAATCAAACCCTCTAAAGACCCAACCCAATCTAGTGGGAGCTACTTCGTAGGAGACCCCGAGCTCTCAAATGCAAAACACGTAAGAGACTGCTGAAGGAGCCGAACAAGGTTTTGATTTAGAAGGTGATGCGGAAATGACAATGACTGAAGCTTGTATAGAGGACCTAGAACTTAGGGAAATTCTAGATAGGGAAGGCATGGACTTAATCACCATGGTGGAACAGTGGAAAGAAATTGGAGTGGAACACATTCCAGCAGAAAAAATTGACAAGATAAACTTGTTATTCCTAGCACAAAAGGAGGCATTGAGCAAGGGTCATAAAAGGGGACATGGGGAGACTAAACGTTTGGGAATAAAAGTGCAGGGCTTGCAACAGAAAAAACCAAAGGCCAAACGAAAGCACAAACAGGGTCATAAATCAAATAATGCAGTTGTCCAAGAGTTAGGCCAAATGCCATTGAACTCAGGTAAGATGAAAGCCCTAGAGGCTTTCACTTCCTCTTCTTAACTTTTTAGTTTTTAACAAAAATATTATCCTTGAATGCTAGGGGGCTAAATAGCCTTAGAAAATAGAGACTTCTTAAAGATAAAGTCAAAATGGAAAATCCAGATATGATCTATCCATAAGAAACAAAATGTTCAAGCCAAAAAATGAAGGAAGCGTGTAGGAAGATTGGTAGGAGGATGAAGTTTTTAGATCTGGAAGGCCAAGGTAATGAATGAGGGTTGGCTACATTATAGAACCCACAGTTACTCCAATTAATAATTGGAGAAGAAAAAATATTTTTTGTTTCTGTTGAAATGAAAATTGTAGGCGAACAAGGTACGTACCTCTGTACTAATGTTTATTGCCCTCAAAGATTGGAGGATAAGTTAATAATGTTGGAGAACCTTTCCCAGTTGAAAAGAAGGAATAATTTAGTTAGAGGGATCTACAAAGGTAACTTCAACATGATCATATCCTTATAAAATAAAAAATCCGGGCCGAAGAAGTTAAACCAGGATGTAGAGGCCTTAAAGAAATTCATCTATGTATCTAATCTCATTGATATCCACCTGGAGAGTGGGCTGTATACCTGGAATAACAAAAGCAGAGGTGATAGGAAAATTTCCTCTAGGCTAGACTGCTTTCTTATTTCATAAGACATTATCATGGTAGGAGTTGCTGTGGAAACTAATATTCTTCCTAGCAGTGGCTTGGATCATTGGCCTATTACTCTGGATGCTGCAATCTTGGGTACTCCAAAAAATCACCCTTTCAAGTTTGAAAATTTTTGGTTGGACCACCTAGATTTTCAATCTAAGATCAAGTAGTGGTGGCATGATCCCATTATGATTATAGGTACTAAAATGTTTCAACTTCAAGCAAGGCTGCGACATATCAAAGCTAAAATCAAGATTTGGAATCAGGAGGTCTTTGGGAACATTTAAAAAATGAAGTTAGCCCTAGAAGGAAAATTGGAAATATTACGAAAGAAAATTATGAGTGAGGGTATTACTCAGGAAAAAAAACTCGAGGAGCAAGACCTTATGAAAAAATGGGATGAGAGGTGTCAGTAGGGGGGATTCCATTGGAGACAGAAGTCTAGGGTTCAATGGCTAAATTAAGGAGAAAATAATACAAAATTTTTTCGTAGATTAGCTATTGACCATAGAAGGACTAACGGGATAATTAGATTAAAGGATGATCAAGGGACCTATTTTTATTCTCATGGGGATATTTTCAACCTCTTGGTTAATCACTTCACTCAAATAGCAGAGGAGCTTGCCATTAACAGGGATGCAGCCATTAGGAAAATCATCTCCTACATTCTAAAGATCCTAATAGAGGATCAAAATACGAATTTGGATCGCCCCATCTCCAAGGCTGAAGTGGAAGAAGCCGTTCAGGAAATTTTTAATGGAAAATCTCCTGGTCTAGATTGCTTCACCATCGATTTTTTCAAAGCTTGCTGGGATACGGTTCAAAATGATATTTGGGAGGTTTTTGAGGATTCCCGTAAGTCTTACTAGATCCTTAAATCCTTGAATTCTAAGTTTATTGCCCTAATTCCTGAGGAAGCTGAAGCTTGCACTCCAGCTAAATTTCAGCCTATAGGCCTGTGCAATGTCCTATATAAAATCTTCTCTAAGGTTTTGGTGATTAGACTGAAGACCATCTTTCCTCTGATCATCTCAGAAGATCAGTAGAGCTTTGTGAAAGGTAGGAATATCCTAGAGAATATCCCTCTAGCACATGTGATGATACATCCTTTGTAGTTCCAAAAGAAAGTGGGAATGATAATTTAGTTGGATCTGTCAAAAGCGTATGACAAATTCAGCTAGTAGTATATGGGGGCAATGCTTGAAGCTTTTGGTTTTTGGCAAAGATGGATTAGTTGGGTGATGGCCTTGGTTAAATCCCCTAGTTTCTCTATCGTAGTTAATAGGGCCCCTACCAGCCCCTTTATGCCTACAAAGGGCATAAGGCAAGGTGATCTGATATCACCTTTTCTCTTTGTCATCCTTATGAAAGGCTTAAGTCATGCTATCAAAGCTTCCAAATAAAAATATGATATAAAAGGTCTACAGCCCCATCAAGCAATCCCGGCTACTACTCAGCAGCAATTTGTGGATGATACGATGCTCCATGGGGTCCCTACTGTCAAAGAAGCCTGCGGTTAAAAGCCATTCTAGATCCCTTTCGTCGGGCCTCAAGTATGGATTTAAATTATGATAAATGGATGATATTTTTGTTCAATACTCACATTGTCATTCAAAGGAATATTACGACCATTCTAGGCTTCTAAAGGAGAAGCCTCCTGTCCAAATACTTTGGTGTTCCTCTAACGGATAAGCCTTGGCATAAGGCTGACTGGGAAAAAACTTATATCCTCTCTGGAAGACAGAAGAAACTACTAGATGAATCATGCTCTTAACTTTGTTGGTCACCTAGTCATGACGAAGGCGGTTCTTCAGGCCATTCTGCACTACATGATTTCCATTCTTCAAGTGCCAAAGGGTATCCTTCAGAGAATTAGGGACATCGAAAATAAGTTTCTATGAGCTGGCAAGGATAACAAAATAAAAATAAAAATAGGCCCTTGTGGCTTGGGAGAAGGTCAACAAGCCAAAGATCTTGGGAGGCCACAGCCTTTATGACCCTGAAACTATGAACAAGGCCTGTGGGGCCAAGATTTGGTGGAGATGGCTTAAGGAAACCACAACCCCTTGGGTTGTTCTCTGGAAAGCTAAATACGCAGAGGACTGGAGTCCCCCTGAACTCGTCAAGTTGACATGGGATATCAAAGGTTCTCCTATTTGGACCTTAGCTTTGGGAAATAAACATATTATATACAATCATTAATTCTAGGAAATAAGGAATGGTTGCATCGTGCTCTCCTGGGAGGATGCATGGTAGAAAATGCATAAATTAGGGAACCCTAAGCACCAGCTAGTGCAACAGAGTTTTCAAAGGCTAGGGAGAATAAATTTCAATTAGCAATCATCACAGATCATTTCACTACAAGAAAAAAGGACATTGATGAGGGTCATGCTTGTGACGGACCTTTAAGGTCCGTCACCAATGTCACATATGGTGAAGATCCTTAAAAAAGCGTCATTGTAAGTGTATATAGTGATGGTCCTTTAAGGTCTGTCACCAATGCCATTTTCAATGACACTTTTGGTGAGGGTCATTAAAGGCCCATCACTAATTCTCTCTTTGGTGACACTTCTAGTGACGAACTTTTACCCTCACCAGTGTCCTTTTTTCTTGTAGTGTTTGGACCCTCAATGGTGTCACTGGAATGCAGACCCTCCTTCTTAGGATTATTGGGTCCTCCACCAAACGACCTCTTTACGGCCTTTGTTGGAGAAAATAAAGTTACGTATTTATCAGAAGGAAGATCAACTGTGATGGGGAAGAATGGAGGGAGGGGAATTCAACCTAAGAGAGGCCAGACATTATTTGGAAAATAGGGAAATTGGGGAAAAGGTCCAATGGCATGACAATGTATGAGACTCCATCTACTGGCCTAAAATCAAAACTCTCCTATGTCTTATGATGCATAGGAAAATCCTTACTTCAGAAAACCTATTAAGGAAAGGGTTTATAGGCCTTTCATGTTGTTGCCTTTGTGGTGTGGAGGAGGAGACCATGAACCATCTCTTGAATTCTTGTAAGTTGGTAGCTAGTCTTTGGGATTGGATGGAAGAGATCTTTTTCCAAACTGATCACAGTAGAGAATCCATCCAAGACACAGTGTCTAGGTGGAGGGTTAAGTATGCTAGGCACGAAAAATTGAACTTCATATGGTGTCTTAGAACTTGTTTCCTTGTCTGTATGGTGTGGGAAGAGAGAAACAAAAGAATCTTCTAGGATGAAGAGTGCCAAATTGATCAGCTTATAATTTAGATCCTGAAAACATGAGAGAAACGATGAATAAAATGTTGAAAGGGACTCAGAAAGATCGACCTTCAACAGTGGAGCAACGTATCGTGGAGATTTTTGGCCTCACTGTGGTGAGTGTCTCGAGTCCGTCTAACCTATGTCATGTGTCTCATTCAACCCATCAGACTTGGAAGCTCCCCATCCCTAGCTACTTAAAGTTAAACTTCGATGGTGCCTCAAGGGGAAATCTGGGCTTGGATGGTTATGGAGGGGTTATTAGGGATGAAAAAGGTGAAATTGTGCACATCTATAGCAACTCATTAGGAGAAGATATAAATAATGAAGCAGAATTCACAACATTGGAGCAAGGCCTGAGGATTTTGGTTCGTCTAACAAGTGAGAATGCCATAGGGGAAGGAGACTCAATGTTGATGATCAGTGCACCAAAATGCTTGCAGAATGGGTCTAAGCCGAGAAAGGTGACCAAACATTGGCGTCTCTCGCAAGCCACCTTGCATATCCTTAACCACTTGGCTCTTTTGAAAGGTATTGTATTTCAAGAAGTTCGTCGCTCTGCTAATTCCCTGGTGAACACATTGGCTAACCATGCGGTGGACCATGTAGAGGTTGATCTCAATGCCCTCTGGTAGGATGTGAAAAGCGAAAGCCTTCGAAACAAGTGTGAGCAGGTGGCCATCAGGGATCTGAGTGGGATGGCAGATGGAGAGGTCACCTCCCATGGGGCAAAGCAATAAGGTGGATGCATTACCCTATGATATTTATGTCCAAGTACAGGTTCCAGAGTCCTGTTTCCCGTGTGAGGCATGTGAAGAGGCACATGATTAAGTAGAACACTAATAACAGGGAGAGGGTTAGGTACCTCATTCCATGTACTCTTTATAATTATTAGGATAGAATCGTGATAAATCGAATGTAACATCCCTTCCTTTCCATAGAAGAAATTTTTTTTTTTTCTATTTATAGTTTAGTTCTGTGCTTCTATTGATCACAACTGTTCAATTCTTCTTTAGAATTTTGTCAATCGTGATCCGTTTTGGAGTAGGATTCTGATTTATTCTATTACTCTTATGTGTATCATTCTAATGTTCCCTTTCACTAATTTTTTTGGCTTATGTTAATTACATAGAAATATTGCCACATTGTCACGTCTCTTCTCTTCCCACATTTTTTTTCCATATTTTTCATGTACTCATAGGTGAATCTTTGGTTAACTAATCTTAGTTATATTTTTTTCTTCCCATAAGGTGTTGATGACTGATATTTCACATGTATATATATCAATATATCCATATATATGTCAATATATATGTATGTATGTAGATGTTACATACCCAATGGTTATGGTTATCGTGGCCATAAAATTTTTATCTATGCACTCAACTTTTACTCATACGCCTTTATCGTATTCATCACCCATAAGCTTTGGATTTCATTTTCATTTTCTCATAGTGGTAGAGTGAAGAGGTTATGTCTCTGCTTGTAGGTCCTAGTACCCATTCACAAGGTTATGAAGCTATGTATTGTTAACGAATCAGTCCAAGTTCTTGATGTTTTAATTCAATTTGATCTCGTTACTCATTTATCGTTTCTATGAGTTCCATTCAGCTTTACGGTCATAGTCTAATTTTATAATTATTGTACCCATGCCACCATGAATGTCTCATGTACCTTCCACTGAGACCATTTCCCGGTGAGGGTAGACGACACTAAAGTCATCGTACTTCTTTTGCTACACTGGCCAAATGTGATTTAATATGGTTGGCACTTGGTAACTTGTCGATGTTTCCACATCGCCTGGGGTGAATAAAGTTATGTGGTTTTAACGTCTTGATTTAGTGTTTCTCGACTCATTGTAGTCATGTGTACACACAATGGTTTGTGCATTTATAATTTTATGTTTGCAACGTATAGCTATTCATTAATCACGCTGATCTGGTGATAAGATTTGGAGTACTGTAAAATTGATTACAAAGGATTTTCATTTATGTTGAACGACTATTCAATGGATTTCGATTTCTCCCCAATCGATCCATGTGCCTCCCATCAATCTATGGACACCTAGACGGTGGAGATGATTCATGTCTGATAGGGTTTGGTTTTCGTTTTGGTGAAATGAATAGTATTAATTCCGAAGTCATCAAAGGGATTGTTCTTTCACTCTCCATACTTCTCGATCGATTACTGGTGCTCATACTTTGCTCCTTTGGGGAAATCGAACATCAAGCTCTTCCCGATTTCTGAGCGCAACCAATTCTTCATTTTATTGTGCTTCAGGTATGTAATATTGGGAATTTTCATTTCTTGTATGGGTACCTTCAATTTTTATTTATCCTGTTGTTTAACTTGCAACACCATATCAGCTGCCTATAACTCAACCTCCGGTTGATTCTCGTTCTGCTCTAACGTGCTGGAGTTTGATTCTATCATTATTTCATGTATTTTATTTAGGATTGCTTGTTACATTTCTGTGCTAATATTAAACCCTTGGTGAATAGGAGAAGAAGAAGACCATGTTCGTTTCATTCATCGGGTTGTTCTGACTCGAAGCGAGAGTCCATTACACGGGTAAGCCATTTGTTCATTTAAAAATAGTCTATCCTATGTTTTATTTTCGTTCTGGTGAATGTTTTTAAATTCCCTATATATTCATTCTACAGGTCGTAATTGGTGACAAAGCCTTCCAATCCCAAAGGTAACCCTTGTTTTTTTGTGTTTAGTTCGAATATGTTATTTTCGGAAGTTTTCTCATAACGTCTTGTTATAACGACATCTCACCTTGCCCCCATTTTTATTGCAGGTAGGTTCGAATCTCATGAGGGTTTCTCTTAATTGATATTTGTTGAATTTGTAATTCACTCAAATTGATGTCAGCATATCCTGGAATTTCAGGTCGGTATCGACGCGTCCTGAGTCAAAGTTCGACTAGGCTCTCTCTTGTTATTACACAAAAATTTTCAGACAATTGAAGTTGTTATTGTCGTAAAAGTTTCTATTGTAGTAAATACCTTTTTCCAGAGACTGGGACTATTAATAAATTTAAATCCGGGCACTGAAATTCTCGAAATAATTAAGTTCTGAAATATTATTATGAAAACATGATAGGCTAATTCCATAGTTTGTTTTCAGAGTTTCATACATATATTTATCGACCAATCGTCTCTATTATTAATGAAAAATAGTGTCCATATTTCTATTTCCAGTTATCGCTCATTCTATTTTTTCTAGTAATTATCCACTTAAATTTGATTGAAGGAATAATAAGTTCACTAGTTTTATTTTTCCTTTCTGTTTCTCCTCATAACAATGGCATAAACAAATATAAGTCTCTCTATTACAAGAGTCTTCAAGTTTACAGTAATTCAGTGAATGAATAATTACAAGTTCCACAGGATCTATAATTTTGTGTATATTATATGACTCCCACAGTGGACTCTCTTTATACTTATGGGGTGGAAGTTCCATTGTAAGAAATACTTATGTCAAGAAAAATATTCTCTGCAGCTATATAAGTATAAATTGTCTTTTTATTTATTTATAGTATAACAGTTCCAATGTATCTAGGGTTTAAAATAGCATTCTTAACTAACATATTATACAGATCTGGTGGACAACTATTTTCTAACTTCGACAGATTATATATATACTTTGCATGAATTTTATATAAATTCCCATGCACATCTCATTGTTTCAATAAGTATTCAGTTTGGACCATTCCTTTGTAAAGGATGTAGTCACATAGTTTTATACATAACTCTCAGCCCATAATTATTTCCAATTTTGGTAAACATGTTTAGTTCTATTTCTTTGCTATCTGAAGGTATCTATGGTACTAAAATATATACTCTTCCATTCTGTCCTTATTATAGAAGGAAATTTATAAATAGACATGCATTGCTGTTTAGGAAATCTATATGTCTGTACTTCACTTAGTTAATTCAAAAAATGTATAGCTCTGCCCTGTATGTACTTAATTCCTCCTACAAAGAGGTTTTTGGGTTTACCTAATGTTCACTGAATTAATTCTATTTATAACAGAAATATATTAAAGTTACATAGTTATAAATTATGAGGTAACATAATCTCCAGATTTAAACCAGGGACTGGTTTAGAGTTTCTGGCTGATTTGTCCTCATATATCTAGTTCCTACAACTATGCAGGACTGAGAGAGTTTAATTACTCTACCATTCTGTAAATTTATGGAACACCAACACAAAACAAAACATTGCAAGTAGTATACAGCTACAGTCATTAACCCTTACACTTAACAACAATTAATTTTAATCATTCATAATACTGTGAGCATACCACTTTGGTACTTGAATAGTCCTCCCAATCGTAGAGTCCCTCTATCTCCAGAACTCACCCCCGAGCTGAGATCACTTCCATTCCAGACCAACCTCTAATCTATTCAGGAATAGCTTATTTAAGATTTTTCTCCCCAAAGCCTGTTTCTAATTCTACGTCCAGAATATCAGGATGATTTGTTTCCTATTTACCTAGGCTTCCCTTATTTAGGGATTTTTAAAGCTGCTTTCTGATTTTCCCAGCTTTTTACCTCTTCCCAACTACTCGCCACATCATTGGGGAAACTAGATATTCCTCAAAATCTAATTTGGAAATAAATTCTTTCAAGGATTTTTGAAAGATTTTTGGGGAAAGTATTTGCCTCTTTCCATCCTCATGAATTTAGCAAGTGATCTCATAATTCTCATTTTGGTCAATCTGCACAGAATTATTTTATTTATCTTTCATAATTAAATATTTAATTACATCCACAAAATACTTGTCCATTGGGGTCCACTCCCCTTTTGATTAAAGTTCAAATCTCTAACTTTGAAAGAACATAAAACTAGGGGTGTCCCATATTTGGTGTTGATAACTAGCTATTAGAGTTCATTTTCCAAACAAAAATGGATATTTTTCCATCATCTCAACTTCTCTTTCCCAAGTAGCTTCTTCAGCAGTAAAGTGCTTCCACTGCACCTTTACTCTTGCTACCATTCAATTTCTCAATTCAATTTCTTCCTGCTCCAATATTTGAAGTGGCTCTGGAAGGAACTCCCCTTCTGGTTCCACCTGTATCACATTCCAATAAAAAATGTGATAAGAATCATGTATATATATTTTTATTAATGAAACATGAAACACATCATGTACTTTAACATGGGGTTGTAAGGCCAAATTATAAGCCACTGGTCCCACCCTTTCTAACACCTCAAAAGGTCCGCAATATCTAGGAGCCAATTTTGCACAACTTCCTGCATAAAGTGTGCTCTTCTTAGGTTTAATACCCAAATACACATGCTCCCCCACTTTACATTATCGATGTACCCTCTTCTTATCAGCATAGTTTTTTTTGCGATCTTGTGTTGTCTTGATGTTTCTCTATATTTCTTTAACAATTCTTTCCATCTCTTGTAAGGCATCTGGTCCCAACATTAGTTTATCCTCAGGTTGGATCCAGCTCAAAGGAGTACGAAATTTCCTTCCATAGAGGGCTTCAAACAGACTCATCTTGATGGAGGATTGATAGCTGTTATTATAGATAAATTTAGCTAAATGCAAGTAGTATTCCCATTTTGATGGCCTATCCATCACATACATTCTCAGCATATCTTCCAAAATCTGATTTGTTCTCTCTGTTTGATCGTCGGTCTGAGGGTGATAGTCAGTAGTAAAATTCAACTTAGTGCCCATACCTCCAAATAGACCTTTCCAAAAGGTTGTTGTGAACTTAGCATCTCTATCTGAAATAATCATCTTTGGGACCCCATCTAACCTTACTATCTCTTTTAGGAACAGATCTACTACTTGGGCTGTCCCAAAAGTAGACTTTACAAGTATAAAGTGTGCAACTTTTGTTAAAGTGTCTACTACTACCATAAATGAGTCATGTTGGTACTTCGTTCTTGGTAATCCTGTTATGAAATCCATAGAAACGGTATCCCATTTCCATTCTGCAATCGGCAAAGGATTTAGAAGACTAGCAGGATGCTGATGTTCAACTTTAACTAGTTGACACTCCATGCATCTAGCTAAATATTCTGCTACATCTCTTTTTATTCCTGGCCAAAAAAACTTCTTTTTCAAAGTTTTTAACATTTTCTGATATCCAGGATGCCCTGCATACGGCTGTTTGTGATATTCATCTAGGATCTCTCTTTTCAAAGACTCTACATTCGGAACATATAATCTGCTTTTGTAGCAAATCAATCCTTTCTGGTTTTGAGTGTATTCAACCATCTCCTTCTTTAGTATTTTCACCTGTAGGTTCTCATAATTTAGATCCTGGTCTACTACCTGTTTCACTAGATATTCTAACTCCAAATTTACACTACTTCCAATATTGTTTATGTATTGGCAAGCATTTCTGCTTAGGGCATCAACAATTTTGTTTTCTTTCCCTCTGATGTGTTTTATGTCCATATCAAATTCAGTCAGAAAATACAGCCATTTGGTTTGTCAAGCATTCAAATCAGTTTGGGAAAAGAATTATTTAGGACTAATATGATCAGTCATCAATGTAAATTTCTTTCCAAGAAGATAGTGTCGCCACATCTTCAAGGCATGAATTACAACAGCCAACTCTAAATCATATGCACTATAGTTCTATTCATGTGTCTTAATTTTCCTAGAATCATATGCAATAACTGAATTTTCTTGCAACAAGACTCCTCCCAACCCCTCTCTAAAGGCATCCGTACACACAAAAAATTCTTTATCAGGATCTACAATCTTCAGTATAGGGGCTGTAGTGAGTTTTAATTTTAATTGTTCAAAACTGTTTTTCCATTTTTCTGTCCACTCAAATTTGACACCTTTTCTTTGTAGTGAGGTTATGGGATAGGCTATGGTAGAAAATCTTTCCACAAATCTGCGATAATAACCTACAATCCCCATAAATGATCTCACTGCTGAAACATCATTTGGCACCGACCATTCTCTAATAGCCTTTATCTTTTCAGGGTCAATAGCCAACCCTTGTTCAGAAATAATATGACCCAAGTATTGGATCTTGTCCTTATAGAATTCACATTTACTTAATTTGGCATATAAATGGTTTTCTTTCAAAGTTTGCAACACTATCCTCAAGTGCTCTTTGTACTCCTCCTCATTTTTGGAATAAAATAAAATATTGTCTATGAACACTAGCACAAATTTATCCAAATAATTGTTTAAAACACCGTTCATTAAGCACATAAAGGTGGCAGGGGCATTTGTCAAACCGAAAAGTAGGACTACAAATTCGTAGTGACCATACCTGGTTTGAAAAGGTGTTTTGCTAATGTCTTCCTCCTTAATTCTGAGCTGGTGATAACCAGTCCTTAGATAAATATTAGAAAATACTAAAGCTCCTCTTACCTGATCAAAAAGATCATCAATTCGAGGCAAAGGGTATCTATTTTTAATTGTCAACTTATTCAGCCGACGATAATCAATGCACATTCTAAAGGTTCCATCCTTTTTCTTCACAAACAGCACCGGTGCTCCCCAAGGAGACACACTTGGTCTGATGTAACCCTTATTCAGCAATTCTTGCAATTGCATTTTCAGCTCCATGAGTTCAGGGGGGCTCATTCGATAAGGGGCTCGGGAAATAGGTGTTGCTCCAGGCACCAGATCGATTGAAAAGTCAATCTCTCTTTTGGGGGGGAGATGAGGAATCTCATCTGGAAAAACTTCCTTAAACTCTCTCACCACTGGAAATTTATCTAGCAGGTTTTCTTCAGGTTTCTGTCCAATTTCCTCAACATGTACTGCATATACTTGATATCCTTTCCTAGCTATTATTTTTAAATGCAGTGCTGATATTTGTCTTACAGAGATGGGTTTTGGTTTTCCCTTTACAATAAAAGGTTTCCCTTCTTCATCTATGCAATGCAGAGTTTTATCTCAACAGTTCATCATAGCCTTTCTCTTTTCCAGCCCGTCCATTCCTATCAGTAAGTCATATGAACCTAAGGAAAGAATGTTTAAATTCACTTTTGTCTTAAAATCATTTAATTTAATTATTGTTTGAGGTAACTTATGAGTTACTTTCCTTTTGCTACCAGTGGCTAACTGGAACAACCAAGATTGCTGAAATTTTTCCATTTTTAGATTGCATTTTTCTACCACTTGTGGACTAATGTAACTCAAAGAAGCAGCGGGATCAATTAAAATAGTAACAGATTGGTCAGCAATCTTACCTTCCATCTCAACCATGGTTGCTTGGTGTTCTGCTTGCCGGTTCTCCAACGCTACACTGATGGAGGGTATATTTCTGGCCATATCATTTACTGTTGTAGCTTCTTGATCTCTCATAATCGTCTGAATATTTCGGTGTGGAAAATCTCTCGATAGATGAGGTTCTCCACAGCCCCAACATTTCAGCGGTTCTCGCATCTCGACTGTTCCTTCCTTCTTATTTTCTCCCTCTATCTGTTTTGAACCCACTTGGGACTGAGCAGTTTGACTGTCTTTGGGTTTGTTAAATTTCTTCCACTGTTGATCCCTGCCAAAGTTCTTCAAATAAGCTGGTTTATGTTTCTTCCCCTTGAATTCACTCTTATTTACCCAAATTTTTCCATGTTAATTTTTTCCTTTGAACTCCTGGTAACATAATCTAGCTTTTCTCACTGCTTCATCCATGGTTTTTGGATTATCAAACTCTATTTTCTCTTTGTACACAGCAGGCAAACAGTTCAGAAATCTTTGCACCTTTGCCTTCTCTTCACGAATGTAAGGGACATATCTCAACAGATTTGTAAACTTGGTGAAAAACTCATCAATAGTGAGCTGTCCTAGTCTAAGTTCATGGAATTCCTTTGCTTTATCATCATAACATTCATTCAAATAGCGATTTTTAAATTTAACTTGGAAATCTTCCCAAGTCACTGTCCTTTCATCAATGGCATGAACCATTTTCGTTTCCTCCCACCACAAGGTAGCCTTACCTTGTAGCTGGTAGACAGCTAATCTGGCCTTCAGATTACTTTCATATTCATAGACTTGGAAATATTTAATCATATTCAGCAACCAAGCCTCAACATCTTCCTCCTTATCCCAATCATAGGAGGGAGGTTTGATCTTTCGGAATTCCCCCTATAATTCCTTTTTCTTCTTATACTGATGCCTAGTAACATCATCTTCCTTAGATTAATCAGAGAACTTTCCCTTCTTCTTCTTTCTGGAACCTTCACCTTCCTGGCTGTTCTGAGAAGTTAATTCTCTGATGAGTCTTTCCTGCTCCTCACTAGCTAATGACAATATGTCATTCTGGCTTCTTAGCTCAGCCATCTCTCATTGCAAACTGTGCAACATAGCCATCACTGGAGCTTTGGGATCTGGTGTATTATCTTCATCACGAAGATCAACATAAATTTCCTCACCTTCTGCCATTCAAATTTTCTGTTTCAGCACCACTGTACACTAAACAACACATATCAGTAATATTTTTATTTTTTTTTCAACAATAAATAATTTATACAGTGAGCACATAACAACAGTGAGCACAACAAAACACCCTAGTTTATGTAACATGGGCTCCGATACCATTTGTAACATCCCTTCCTTTCCACACAAGATTTTTTTGTTTTTCTATTTATAGTTTAGTTCTGTGCTTCCATTGATCATAGCTGTTCAATTCTTCTTTCGAATTTCGTCAATCATGATCCGTTTTGGAGTAGGATTATGATTTCTCCTATTACTCTTGTGTGTATCATTCTAATGTTCCCTTTCACTAATGTTTTTGGCTTATGTTAATTACATAAATATATTTCCACATTGTCACGTCTCTTCTCTTCCCACATTTTTTCTGTATTTTTCATGTACTCATAGGTGAATATTTGGTTAACTAATATTAGTTATATTTTTTTCTTCCCACAAGGTGTTGATGACTTATATTTCACATGTATATACATCAATATATCCATATATATATATCAATATATATGTATGTATATGTTACATACCCAATCGTTATGGTTATCATGGCCATAAAACTTCTATCTATGCACTCAAGTTTTACTCATACACCTTTATCATATTCATCACCCATAAGCTTTGGATTTCATTGTCATTTTCTCATAGTGGCATAGTGAAGAGGTTATGTCTATGCTTGTAGGTCCTAGTACCCATTCACAAGGTTATGAAGCTATGTATTGTTAACGAATTAGTGCAATTTCTGGATGTTTTAATTCGGTTTGATCTCGTTACTCGTTTATCATTTCTATGAGTTCCATTCAGCTTTACGGTCATAGTCTAATTTTATAATTATTGTACCTATGCCACCATGAATGTCTCACATACCTTCCACTGACACCATTTCCCGGTGAGGGTAGACGACATTAAAGTCATCATACTTCTTTTGCTACACTGGCCAAATGTGATTTAATATGGTTGGCAGTTGGTAACTTGTCGATCTTTCCACATCGCCTGGGGTGAATGACGTTCTGTGGTTTTAATGTCTTGATTTGGTGTTTCTCGACTCATTGTAGTCATGTGTACATGCAATGGTTTGTGCATTTCTAATTTTATGTTTGCAACGTATAGCTATTCATTAATCACGTTGATCTGATGATAAGATTTGGAGTACTGTAAAATTGATTACAAAGGATTTTCCTTTATGTTGAATGACTATTAAATGGATTTTGATTTCTCCCCAATCGATCCGCGTACCTCCCATCGATTTTTTGACACCTGGATGGTGGAGATGATTTACGTCTGATAGGGTTTGGTTTTCATTTTGGTGAAATGAATAGTATTAATTCTGAAGTCGTCAAAGGGATTGTTGTTTCGCCCTCCATACTTCTTGATCGATTACTGGTGCTCATACTATGCTCCTTTGGGGAAATCAAATTTCAAGATCTTCCTGATTTCTGAGCACAACCAATTCTTCATTTTATCATGCTTCAAGTATGTAATATTGGGAATTTTCATTTCTTGTATGGCTAGCTTCAATTTTTATTTATCCTATCATTTAACTTGCAACACCATCTCATCCACCTATAACTCAACCTCTGGTTGATTTTCATTCTGCTCTAGCGTGCTGGAGTTTGACTCTATCACTATTTCATGTATTTTCTTTAGGATTGCTTGTTACTTTTCTGTGCTAATATTAAACCCTCCGTGAATAGGAGAAGAAGAATACCATGTTCGTTTCATTCGTCAAGTTGTTCTAACTCGAAGCGAGAGTCCATTACACAGGTAAGCCATTTTTTCATTTAAAAATAGTCTATCCTGTGTTTTATTTTCGTTCTGGTGAAAGTTTTTAAATTCCCTATATATTCGTTCTGCATGTCGTAATTGGTGACAAAGCCTTCCAATCCCAAAGGTAACCCTTGTTTTTTTGTGTTTAGTTCGAATATGTTATTTTCAGAATTTTTCTCATAACGTCTTGTTATAACGACATCTCACGTTGCCCTGATTTTTATTGCAGGTAGGTTCGAATCTCGTGAGGGTTTCTCTTAATTGATATTTGGTGAATTTGTAATTCACTCAAATTGATGTCGGCATATCCCGGAATTTTAGGTCGGTATCGACGTGTCCTGAGTCAAAGTGTGACTAGGCTCTCTCTTGTTATTACAAAAAATTGTTCAGACAATTTAAGTTGTTATTGTTGTAAAAGTTTCTATTGTAGTAAATACCTTTTTCCAGAGACTGGGACTGTTAATAAATTTAAATCTGGGCACTGAAATTCCCGAAATAATTAAGTTCTTAAATATTATTATGAAAGCATGATAGCCTAATTCCATATTTTGTTTTTAGAGTTTCATACATATATTTATCGACCATTCGTCTCTATTATTAATGACAAATAGTGTCCAGATTTCTATTTCTTATTATCACTCATTCTATTTTTTCCTGTAATTATCTGCTTAAATTTGATTAAAGGAATAATAAGTTCACTGGTTTTATTTTAACTTTCTGTTTCTCCTCATAACAATGGCATAAACGAATATAAGTCTCTCTATTACAAGAGTCTTCAAGTTTACAGTAATTCAGTGAATGAATAATTACAAGTTCCACAGGATCTATAATTTTGTGTATATTATATGACTCCCACAGTGGACTCTCTGTATACTTATGGGGTGGAAGTTCCATTGTAATAATTACTTATGTCAAGCAAAATATTCTCTGTAGCTATATAAGTATAAATTGTTTGTTTTTTTTATAGTATAACAATTCCAGTGTATCTAGGGTTTAAACTAGCATTCTTAACTAACATATTATACAGATCTGGTGGACAAATATTTGCTACCTTCCACAACTTATATATATAGTTTTCATGCATTTTATATAAATTCCCATGCACATCTCATTTTTCCAATAAGTATTCAGTTTGGACCATTCCTTTGTAAAGGATGTTAGTCACATAGTTTTATACATAACTCTCAGCCCATAATTATTTCCAAGTTTGGTAAACATGTTTAGTTCTATTTCTTTGCTATCTGAAGGTATATATGGTACTAAAATATATACTCTTCCATTCTGTCCTTATTATAGAAGGAAATTTATAAATAGACATGCACTGTTGTTTAGCAAATCTATATATCTGTACTTCACTTAGTTAATTCAACAAATGTATAGCTCTGCCCTGTATGTACTTAATTCCTCCTACACACAGGTTTTTGGGTTTCCCTAATGTTCACTAAATTAATTCTATTTATAACATAAACAGATTAAAGTTACATAGTTATAAATTATGAGGTAACATAATCTCCAGATTTAAACCAGGGACTGGTTTAGAGTTTCTGGATGATTTGTCCTCATAGTTCTGGTTCCTACAACTATGCAGTACTTAGAGAGTTTAATTACTCTACCATTATGTAAATGTATGGAACACCAGCACAAAAAAAAACATTGCAAGTAGTATGCAGCTATAGTCATTAACCCTTACACTTAACAACAATTAATTTTAATCATTCATAATACTGTGAGCATACCACTTTGGTACTTGACCAGTCCTCCCAATCGTAGAGTCCCTCTATCTCTAGAACTCACCCCCGAGCTGAAATCACTTCCATTCTAGACCAACCTCTAATATTTTCAGGAATAGCTTACTTAATCTTTTGCTCCCCAAAGCCTATTTCTAATTCTGTGTCCAGAATATCAGGATGCTTTTCCTCCTGTTTTCCTAGGCTTTCGTTATTTAGGGATTTTTAAAGCTGCTTTCTGCTTTTCCCATCTTTTTACCTTTTCCCAACTACTCTCCACATCATTGGGGAATCTAGATTTTCCTCAAAATCTAATTTGGAAATAAATTCTTTCAAGGATTTTTGAAATATTTTTGGGGAAAGTATTTTCCTCTTTCCATCCTCATGGATTTAGCAAGTGATCTCATAATTCTCATTTTGGTCAATCTGCACAGAATTATTTTATTTATTTTTCATAATTAAATATTTAATTACATCCACAAAATACTTGTCCATTGGGGTCCACTCCCCTTTGGATTAAAGTTCAAATGTCTAACTTTGAAAGAACATAGAACTAGGGGTGTTACATTGAAGCACTCCTAATAAGTACATACACCTGAGGATGGAAGATTATGATCATCTTATGATTAGATGGTTTGGTAGTAGGGATGATCATAGCAGGTGGGTTTCCACTCACGTGAGCCTCCAGATTGAGTTTCTCAACAATATAGATAAATGTAAGGGTCGCGAGTGTGTAGGCACATATACCCCTTAGAATGATTTGATTACTATTCTACTCCCATTTTATCTTTTCCATTTGCAGTAAGTTTGAGCGGAGCTGTTGGCTGAGTAGTATGGCTAAGCATGCCTTCTGTCACTCTCGAGCAGAGACAAAGATTCAGGAGGTGGAAGAGGGCTATCTCAATTGTGTATCTTACAAAGGTAAGAAGGTAGTGGAAACCTTGGAAGCCAAATTCTACATCATGAGTGACAGTGTCGATGAGAATATAATTAAAGAGGAAGTCGACTAGTTAATTAACCCATGCACCCCTTCCACTAGAGCTCTGAAATTCCTTCCTACACAGGCCATGGCTTGGCATATGAAGACATTTTTGGGAAATTCGATCAACCAGCAACAACCTTCATCTGTGGAACGATCCAAGTTTGCAAATATTACTCAGCCAGATATTCAGCTCGCTTGGAGAGTGTGGAAGGTACTGTGAAATCTTTGGCTGTGGTGATTAATGAAAAATCGAGGAGACTCAATGCCTTTCTTCATTTATTCAAGATATATCGGAAGTATGTGGAAGTTTCCAGAGGAGACCAATGAGAAAATGGTGATTCTCCGTTTCAAATCCCGAAGTGGTTTTGTCAAAGAGGAGAATGTTGGTTTGAGTGTTGAAGGTGCGACCGATCCGACTACTGGCAAGGTCAGAGGTCTTAGTCAAGAATCCCATGAAGGCAAGGAAAGAGGTGTGGTCATCAAGGAGAAATAGATCGCTGGTAAACATGATTAACTTCCTGGGTGAGATCGACCTTCTCATGTCTTTTTGGATTTTATATTTTGTGTTCGTGAACAATGCCATTGATTGGTAGGTTGGCGATGGCCTCCTACCGACAAGGTTGATTAGGGTCTATCGGAAGCATCAACAACTTTATAAGTACTTTGGGGTAAATCAAAATGTATTAAGGATTTTTGGCCTATTGAACATGCAATGTTTCTGTCACTCGTTATGCCTAGTTGAGAGGGTTCCCTTTTTGAACCTCAACCAACATAACCATTTTGTATCACTATGTACATTATTTTATATTTAATATAGATACCGATTTACACAAAAAGAAAAGTATTGCAAGGATAATGGAATAATGCAACAATTCATAGTAGCCTACCTTCCACAGCAGAACGGTATTAGAGAAAGGGAAAATAGGATATTTGTGGAGTGTCCACGGAGTATGAGAAAAGGTAGGAATATTTCAAATTATTTTTGGGAATAATCCATTAGTTCTGTTGTTTATTTAAAGAATAGAATTCCAACAAGGTATCTTGATTTAAAGACTGCATTCAAAGACTTGTATGGTTTTAAACCAACAGTTCACCCTTTGTAGATATTTGGGTGTAATGAATTTTCACATATTCCGAAGGAGAATAGAAAGAAACTTGATGCTAAAGGTATCAAATGCATCTTTGTAGGATATTGTTCAGAATTTAAAGCATATAATTTTTTTGATCCATCTAATCATAGAGAATTTGTTAGTAGAGATGTAATTTTCCATGGACATGCACATGAAAGAGAGAAGGATAACAATTATGAGAGGTGGCACATTCTTCCTAAATTTGAACACAATAAACTAGAAGAAAAGGGAGAAAACAATGAGAACTAAGAGCATGGGGAAGAATACAGGGATGTGGAAATCACCAGAATTGAGAGCCCAATCTAAAATGAAGAAGTACTTTTAGACAACATCGGTGAAAGGAGTGAACAACACAGGAAATCTACTTGACATATTTGACCACCTCAAAGGTACAAGGATTATGCTCCCATGACTAGTTTTTTCAATGTCATAGAACCCATGAATTTTAATGAAGCTATTGAATATGAAGATTGGATAAAATCCATGGAGGAAGAGTATAAATCTATAATTAAGCATAAAACATGGGAATTGAATAAATTTCCTAAAGGAAAAAGGGCGATAGGATACAAATTGGTATGCAAACCCAAGTTTAAAGCATATGCCAACATTAATAAATATAAATCTAGGTTGGTGGAAAAATGATACTATAAGCAAGAGGGTATTGATTATGAAGAAAAATTTTCACCTATAACTAAATTGACCACTATTACATTGTTAATTTCATTAGTTACTAGATATCATTGGAATTTTCACCAACTAGATGTAAAATATACTTTTTGGAGCTATGATTTAGAGGAGGAGGTGTATTTGACACAACTTGAAGGGTTTGTGAAAAAAACGAAGGAAAATTTATTTTTCAGATTGAGGAAACATTTTTGTGGGCTAAAATATGCACCTAGGTCGTGGTATGAAAATATATATTTTTTTTTCTTCCAACAGGGTTTTATGAGAAGTCACAGTGATCGAAATTTGTATACCAAATTTTATGAAAAGTGGTATGTGGAGTTCATTTCTTTGTATGTTGATGAATTAATTATTACAGAAAATTCAGTGAAGTTAATTAATTAAATTAAGATGTGCATGTCACAAGTATTTGAGTTTAAATATCACAGACACTTAAATTACTGTTTAGATCTTGAAGTTTGGCGAGACGTTGGCAAGACTTTTGTTTCATAGGATAAGTATGTCAAAGAAATGCTTATAAAATTTTAGATGGATCCGTTAAAATATGATTTTTTTCCCATGCAACAGTCTCTAAAGCTTCACCTTGATGACGGTTCAAAATAGGTTGATGCTTATACATTGTAAAATAAAATAGTTGGAAGTTTGAACTGTCTTACTAGAACTACACTAGACATTGCATATACAGTTAGTGTGTTGAGTCAACTTATGACAAGACATCTAGAAATACATTGGAGTGCAGAGAAAGAAGTACTTAAGTATCTTAAGGGTATAATTGATTTTGGTCTTAAATATACATATTCATTTGATGTTGAGTTGACAAGTTACTTAGATTCGGAGTGGGATAATCGGGATGATAGAATATCTACTACAAGTTATGCATGAAATATTGGATCTAGGATTATTTAATGGGGAAGCAATAAGAAATAAAATATATATTTTTCATATACAGAGGAAGAATATAAATATTTGGGTGCAACAACTTGCGAAGGTTTTTGGTTGAGGCGTGTTCTTCAAGATGTTGGGGAAGAACAAAGGAAGACTATAGTAATCAAGTGTGACTATCACATCTCAATCAAGTTGGAAAAAAAACCAATCTTTCATGCAAGAACAAAGAATGTTTATTTCCTATTTCATATTATTAGAGAGAAGATATAGTCTAAGGAGAATTTTATTTAATATTGTAATACTAGTGAAAATGTTGCTATTTACCAAGCCCCTTCAGAAAATAAAATTTGAATTGTTAAGAGAGATGCTAGGTTTGGAAATCAATCCTTTCTCCATTAAGGGAGCTACTTGGAATTAATGGAGAAAATTATTGTGGTTTAGATGTTTGGTTGAAATAGGGATTAGTTTGTGATTTACAGTAATTAGTTCTAAATATCACAGTCCCATGCATCTTTGTAAGGATTTAATTTTTTTTATGTCATTCATATTTTGTCCTCTAGTGTTTTCAAGTATTTAATGCATAATTATTCTAAGATATATATCATTCTCTTAATACATAATTTTGTATTTCATCTCTATTTTAATCTTCATTTGGATCAATCCTTATAATTTTATCATTTATTGGAATCCTGAAGTTTACAATGAAATATTCATCCAATTAAAAAGTAATTTTCTTCCACTCTACTTGAATTCATACTTTCTCCATTATTTTTCAAAGTTGCTAGACTGAGTATTATAATTTTTTGAAAAACCAAAGAAGCTAATCAATATTGTTTCTTATGTATTTTTCAAAACATCAACAAGTTATGAGATGGTCAATGGTTGAATTCTTAAGCCAAATGAAATACATAACTCACAATTTCCCCATTATTAGTCCCTCCCTCTCACATCAATTTAAGCCTCATGACAAATTAATCAACACAAGCCTGATGACAAATTGATGAACACGATGTAATTGTGCATTGTACTAAACAATTTTTAACTTATAACTATATGAATGCAACATCTATGTAGTTGTCTATACACATAACGTAATTATGATATTAAAAAGTTATACTAAAGGTACTAATTTTTAATTGAATTAGAAGATTTTTCCTTTTTGATAAAAAATATGCATATGAAGGCAATTGTACTTTGTAGAAAAAATTCATTTAATAATCAATTTCATATTTATTAGTCTTCACCCTATTATATTAACTAGAGTTTAAATATTTGATAATGTGCTTTATATGTGTTATGATAGCACTTTATATACAAATTGTGTAGCAATATAATCATTAATTTCAATGGAAAGTATTAAGTTTCCATGCAACCCTGGTTTAATAAAGAGATTGAGATATATCCATTAAATATCCCAAAGTCATATGAATTATAGAACATATCCATATCTCTGGTAATATATTTGACTTTTGTGTGACATAAAAGATTGAATTTCGTGTCACATAATTTCAATATAAGTTCATAGTTGTTTGTCTTTATTTATCCTTTCATCTAGTTAGATGTTACCCCATATTGTTCAACAAAACTAGTTTCCAAATCTCATTTTCATTAAAGGGTCATCTCCTAGATATTGACGAAGAGGTCAATCATTCACTTACATAGTCTACACGAATTTCTTGCAAACCGAAGTAGCTGCAAGTATTGTTAATAATACTCACCACATGACGTTGGTGAACATCATGCACCAATTTCTTTGGAGTACACAAATATTTAATGAGAAAAAAAAAAAAATCAAAAAAAAAAAAATATATACGCAATCTTTTCTAATAAAGTAAATAGAATTATTACCTTTGTTTCTCCGTAAATATCCCCACAATTCATCGCATGTACACTCTCATGGATATTGGTAGCATAATGTTACTCCTTTCTCCAGCTTTGGAGAGTCTCTTTAAAAAAATAAAAAATGACCCCTTAGTTTCTGTTATTAATGGGAACAAATTCACTAACTCACAATTGTTCTAATAAACATACAATTGCCCTCTCTTAAAATGAACTGGCGAATCGTTATACAATGCATTCTTGGTCAATGTCTAGAATTCAAAAAGCCTTAGCTTTGTACCAGATGGACTTAAGTACTTAGCTCAGGTATTTTATTTTTTTAGAGGAAAATGATTTGGTTGTGGTGCTGAAGAATACGTTATACAATGCATTCTTGGTAAACGTCTGGAATTCGAAAAGCCTTAGCTTTGTACCATATGGACTTAAGTACTTAGCTCAGGTGTTTTATTTTTGAGAGGAAAACATCATCTAAACAACTACCTTGCTTTCACTATGCCTGTATTCTTTGTTGTGCATCAATGCTCCCCCAAATTTAGCGTGAACCGTACTTATTTTCTTGTCCAACATTGATTTTTCACATGCCAAATATACATTTACATTCCCAATTAATGTAGAAGAGAAGAGAGGAGAGAAGGGACGGAATATATATATATATATATATTCGTACTTGCGTTGTGATTAATATGTGATATTTATATATAATGTATTCATTATTTTAATTTTTATGTGATATGTTTGCTTAAATAGTTCTTTAACTACTTGAAGTGTGAATCAAGATTATTAGTCATTAATTTATTACAGAATCCGTTTAAATAGACTAGTTGGAGGTCATTTGGAGAATGCAATTGAAAAACCTAACCAGATAACAACCAAAAATAGATAAATTCCTTGAAACTTGGTAATTACGCCATAAGGCATCTTATTTAAAAATAACTTTCCAAATTGTTAATGTGTCAATTCGTGGGCTACCGATTCTATATGTTAGATGATTAGAAGAGTTTCTGCCGTTGGATGATTATAACTAACTAACTAATTTCAAAAGGGTTCATATGTAACTGCTCCCTTTAACATGGCATTTTCTTCTATAGCAACGCATTTTGCTCTTTGCCCAAGCGCACCCAGATCTGGTTTTTTTCAAAGATGAAACTCACACCCAACAACCTCCACTGAGGACTCTGTTAGGACTCTGCTAGAAGGTATGGTATCCTCATTTGCATACAAAAACTAATTTTTTTTTTTTTTTTTTTGTATGTTTAGGATTCTTATTGATCAAATATATATTTGAGAATATAGATTTAGAAATTTTTTTCACAAAAACCTCTTTGGAAAAGAAACTATAATTTCTGATAATCCAAAGTTTAATAAAAACATGTTGCAAAATGAAGGAACGTTAGTCAAGGCCAGCTACCCCAAATCATTTCGAGATTCAGTAGGAAGGAACAGTTTGATTGCTATACATCGAGATCTACACATGAAGCTTTATGGCATTGCTGCCAGCAAGATGACCCCAGAGAAGATGAAATAGAATTTCATAACAGATAAATTTTTCAAATATGTTCATTTAATCTAGTTCTCACCCCTAATTTTGTTATAGATATCCACTAATACTTTAATTGGCATTGGTGGTCTCAATTAAATATTTAAATGACATTGCTACAATTTGTTGATTCAAAGGTGTCATGGATTGAGTTTTGTTTCTCAAGCAAGGCAGATTTTGATCTGTAAGATATACAAAGAAATAGAGGAGACGAAAGCCAATTGTAATGGAGTACTGAAAAGTGGTTTACTAGCTAGAGTATTAGATGAAGAAGAAATACTTTCGGAAGAAATTGTAGGTGATTTCATCATTTCTTTCCTTTTCAGAGGTAATGAAACTACAACCAACATGATGTTATTCGCCGTACATTTTCTTACAGGTAGTCGTAAAGCTTGGAGCAGTTGAGATTGAGTATAAATTTCAACCTGAATTATGACTATTCCGGTTACAAGATCGATAAATTCGTTGAATAAATAACATGCTAATAATATTCTTTTGAATTGTGTGGTGATGGATTGATACAAGTTGAGTATGATTCATTGAGAAGAAATTGAACAAAGCAGGAAATACTGACGTGCGATGGTTACAAGTAATATTGGCACGTGAAACAATTCTCAATGGCACTAGTTAAATGTGACCATAATATTAATTTATAAACAGAAATGTATGGATAATCGAGTCCTATGATTCCACATGTTTATTTATGTGATTATCAGGGCTTTTGTTGTTTTAATTTGATCTTCTTCATTTATATATATGTATATGTATATATATATATGTATATGGGATGGTTTTGATTCTAAATATGATTCCGATTACGATAACTCTAAAGAATCTTATGCCTGCACACAGTCACCTTTCATGTCTGTACGTTGTAAGTGAAATCACCGACAATATTAACAGTAAACACGTATCTCCCAATTTCTGTTTTTATGGGTTCCTGCGAAGTGATAAGAATGATAGGCTGACCTCTTCTAAATGGAATCACAGTGTTCACAATTTTACGTCACCTGCTAAATGCCAACGTTTCAATAATATACTCTGGAATGATCCAATTTAAAATCCCTTGGTATAAACATTATTGATTACAGTATCAATTACCGAGTGGTTTCACTAACGAGGGAACGTCCAAAAGCTGGGACTCTGCGTTCATAACACTACATCCCATGAAATGAATTGAAGGAATGACTTTGATGCATATATATTTTTTTCATATTGTAAATAATCTAATAATGTAATTGTTAATTTTGATGACGGTATACATTTTTTATTTAATATTACAACTAATAATTATAACTTTATTTTATTTTTAAAATTACAACTAAGTTAGAAATTAAATTGGTTTATGAGATTTTTGATTTTTTCGATTGTTAAAGTTTATGATTCTGGCATGAATTTATGTGGTGAAGTATTTTTGGTCTCAGATTTAAATGTTAATTTTCGATCTTCAATGAATTTATAATTCTTGAACATGTGGGAATATGTTAGGGATCTTTACTAAATATTTAGGGATTTTGAGTGAATTTATAATTCTGGAATATGTGGGTAATATTTTAGGTGGTTATGAGTGAATTTATAATTTCTAAAGATATAGGGAATACTTTAAGGGCTTTGAGTGAATTTATAATTCTTTAACCTATGGGGAATATTTTAGGATAACTTTTTAAGAAAATCAAACTTGTAAATTTTTCTGGGTGAAATTTTTTGAAGAATCAAACTTGATGTGGCTTTTATAGAAGCGAAGTGAATGTTGAGTATATTTAAGTTACAATGTCAAAACAATTCACTTGTTTAATTGCCACAACATATAACCTAGGTGCATAATCTCTCTTTATTTATTTAATTTCTTTTTACTTAATACTGTTATTTTATTTGTTAAAAACTTGGGTCATAAGTTCATTTTGATTATTTTATTTATTTTACTTTTACTTTTTACATTTTTTTTTATTTGTTAACATTATGCATCTATGTAGTAAGGGGAAGATTGGATGAAAAAATAGTCTAGAAAGTCTTTATTATTTCATAGAGGAAAAAAGAGAAGAAAGAGAAATGGAACATAAACTAGAATTAGCTAAAATGTTTGATAACAAATTTTTATTGGGAAAAAATATAATTTTAGGGCTCAAGGAATTGTAAAAAATTAAATATAGGTTACAATAAATGTAAAACCACAAACAATCAACAATTGAATAAAATTTAAAAGAAAAACTAAATAACACTTGACCGTAGAACCAAGAATAATTAGACATCAAACTTATCAAAGATGAAATGAATAAACTAATTGACCTATATCACTAGTGCAATAAAATTGCCTTGAATCTTATAATTCATAGTAAAGAGGAGATAGATGATGACGCATTTGAAATAGTAAAATAAAAGTGGTAAATTGAAACCAACATATTTCACAGAAGCAAAAAGGCTGGAAAAGACACTTGAAAATAAAAATAGATTAGTTTGTGAGAAAGACACTTGAAAATAAAAATAGATTAGTTTGTGAGAAAGACACTTGAGAATAAAAATAGATTGGTTTGTGCTAGAGTAAGATATAGTAACCATAAATTTGACATAATCACTAAATAGAAATTACACCATATGTTGCAAAGGAAATGCTGTAAAACAATAACATATGAAAGAGTAGTATAGAGGAAGTTCTCTCACATGAATCATGCATGATAGCTACAACTACAGAGGGTGAAAAAAAAGATTGGGCTATTCAGTTACATAATTTGGTTACCACTACATATGTTCATATAATTTTTAGATAAGTATTATTTCTTTGGTCCTAAGATGAAATATCATCATTCAAGAAGTTTAGAAAATGAGGTGTTTGATTCTTCTCTAAGAACCATAAGTATGAAAGTACCAAAACACATATTTTCAATGGGAAAAAAAGAGATTACATCAAAACCACAAAGAATAACAACACATCTATTGTATAACTTAGGTATTTAATGATATAAATTACAAAATATCTTGTTAAACACAAATAATTTCATCATTTTTCCTCTTGAGTAATCATAAATTTTTCATTTTTCAAAAATTCCAACAAAAAAAAATAGTAATTACATAATTTAAATAATCCAACATAAACCTCAATGTGTAATTATAATCTTTACCTCATATCATTGAAAGTAAATGAACATTAATTTACATCATAGCATTAAAAAACCAAGAACATCCTCAATGGCTACTCAAAAGAAATGAACATTAATTTATGTGACAACAATAAAAATACATGAACATTAATGGGTTACTATGAGAATATATAAACAAGGTACTTGGTTGAAGTACTATCTACTCCAGCAATGGTCCTAAGATTATTTTTTAAAAATATGTGAAGTTATTTCATAGGACATGCTTTATCTTGAGAAATAATGATGAATGTTCATAATTCTCATTTCTTAAATAACACTAAATTTACCTTTAATTACTTAGTTGTAATAGTTTGTAGCTACATAATAGTTTGTAACTACATACATACTCTTTCCGATTTTTTTTTTGTTAATAAATATCAAATTTCTTCTATTAAAAGAAAACTATATACATATCTTTAATTACCTAATTGTAGCTAGAAAATATTACATCACAGTAGCTCACAAAATATATCTAATGCTATAAGAATATGAGATGATAAAAATGTTTTGAATTTGGTGACAACCAAAAATAACTTTTAGCCACAAGAAAAAAATCACAACAACTCATAGAATATATCCAAGGTTCCAACTACCCCATACATAGTGATGGACATCATGGGAATTTTAGTGAATGTAGAACACCACCCTAAAAATTATATACTCTTGATCAATTTAGAATATAACCTAAGATGTCTAGATTGGATGTAGAGGTGGGTGGTACAATAATTGAGGATGCTTATTAAAGGGTAAGGGAATTTAGATACTCTATCCTTCCACCAAAACGATAAAAAGTGAGACTTGTAGGTTATAGTTTTACAAAATTGACACTGTGATTAAGAATAAGTTACAAACATTAGGTATTTTAAAATATATTTAAAAAGTAATAAGACGAAGGTACACCAGGACCATGGTAATTAATGTGATTCTTTGTACAACTTTTATTTAAAATAGTAATTTGTATTTGAATCTTTTTAAATGAATATTGTTAAATGTGTTGTAATATTTTTATTTAAAATAGTATTTTATATTTGTATTTTTTTAAATGAATATTGCTACATGTGTAATTGAGTAAAATGTATTAAATTGATCATTTAAAAAATTTAAAGTATGGTGAGTTTTGTTTAATTAAGCTTTGAGTGTAGATGTGCAGAGAATGAATCTATCTCAAGTCCCAAACAAGATTCTCATGTCCCAAACAAGATTCTTCTTTCTCTTTTTATTCTAGCTTGCACCTTGACACTCCTCTCCTCCTCCCTGCGCAAATTTAAACTATGAGGCACAAGGTAGTTATTGCATATAGAAACATTTATATATGATAATAAAAATGTGATACTCTATTGTAATTTTCTCTACAAATGTGATAGCAAGTGTGCTCTAAATGTTGACAATTTCATGGTTAATGTAGTATAAGCTACTTGCAAATTTACAGTCTTGTATGCAAGATCAAGAAAGCTATGCCCAATATCCAACACCATAGAGCAATACATTTTCACCAATTCCACAATTGCCTATTCCCAATATCCAACACCATAGAGCAAGACATGTTCACCAATTCAATAGTTGCTTCCAAATCTCTCTCAGTGGTAGAGTTTTTTTGTCAATAAACTTGTTTTTACTGCTCTTGAAGTGATGAAAGCCATCATTGTTTCATATAGGATCATTTAGGTCTAATAAGAAAATTGTGATATTGTCTATTATCCGTTATTAGTTTTTTAATGATTCAATTAACACTAACAATTGTACGTTGTCATGAGGATATTTTTTATTTTTCATGTCAATCACCTTTTATAACTCTAGAAGGTTCTTAATATTTCTTTTGTTTTTAATAAATTGAACTCAATTATATATTTAAACATATGATTAGGTAAGAGAATTTTAGGATTATAATTTTTTTTCCAAGTTGAGAATGTGAATGTGTATTTACCTAAAGTTGGCTCCCATGTTCAATACCTCTCCATCGAGTTTGAAGATAATATGTAATGGCAATTCAGCGACATATAAAACAAATAATTTATACATCAAAAAAATCAGTTCTATATATTATAGTATTTCTCCCTTGAGAAATCTTTCAATTTGACATTCAATTCTTTATTAATAAAGTTGTTTTACTTAGTAGGGAGTACAATAATTTTGTAATGAAATAATAGGAGAAAACATATTCACAATATAATTTATTTGAATAAACAGATATGTGTAAAATAGTTTAATAAGAAACTAGATTTTTAATTATAAAATCTAAAACAATAACTTAAAATTGTGAAATTAATTTGCATTTCTTGTTTCTTATGTATAAAGAGAAATAATAAACCAAGTTTGGAGTGAAGAAAATAAACCATAACATAAATTACAATATCTCCTTCCAAAAATGTGTCCATATTAAAATGACATTCACTTTCTTTTATACCAAGACTATTGTTATTCATATACAATCTACAATTTCTGACAAGCATGAAATTAGTGCTCGGATATGTAGATGAAATTGGAGTAAACTCTATTTCTGTTAATAAAAATTTTCTTTATTTACATCTATGTTAGATAGATTGTACTTGAATGTATTTAAAATATCTTGTTTGAGTTACATGCTCATTTCATGCATGTTTTAGAGGATTATTAATCACCAAAGTATTTTCACCCCAAATTTCCTATTTCAATATCTATAAACTTTTTTTTATATATGTTAAAAGATTTTATATATATATATATATATATATATATATATATATATATATATATATATGTCACATCTCCCTCTCTTACAATTTTTTTTTTCTTTTCTCGACACGTCAGGTATAATTTAACTGATTCCCCGTTGAACCTTATACATCCATCTACTGTCCTTGATAGGAATCTATGAAATTAAATAAACAAAGTCTATATTTTAAAAACAAGACCGTTATATACATGTATATTTTTCCATTACCCATATAATTACATCCTTGATTTATTTTATCATAGGATAGATCTCTTGTAAAGTTACATTTGTAACCCATTACCCCTCTACCATTTTTACCCAAGTTTCTACACTAAATTCTCTAACATTATACATAATTAATGTGATGCCTTAATTCTTCGTTTTGTGGGCTTGAATCCCTCTCAATGTTTTCGATTCCACTTCAATTTACTTACCTTAATTCAATGACTATATTCACTAATTGAATAGCCGAGATCCCTGTAGGCATTACCCGAGTTCGACATTTGATAATTCATATGTTAATCAAATTTTCTCATTATTTTGGTTACAAGACAAGGTCCTTTCCGGTGCCATATTTGAGAACTTATTTTTCATTCCACCAAATCATGTACTATTCTTACACGTAAAAATTTTGGATATTTGTCATATAGCCGCGGTAGTTGAATACCTATTGGCACAGGCGCAGTCATCTCTATACATTTAATTTTTCGGTTCACTGATTATCCTTTTTGGCCTGCGTGTCATTACGATTCAGAGGTAGGAATATGGAACACGTTAATAGTGGTACGATGGCTCCCTGACGAATTTAAAGTTACAATCCCTCTCGGGATTCTTGGCGTACTCTATCATTTAATGTTGCTCTGGATCAATTTCATAGTGGGAGCCTAGTCTCCTAATCGCCCTACGCATGGACAACCATCTATCATTTGCGTTAGGGTTTCATACCCTATTAATATTTCTTATTTTTCATGCTACCATTTCATTTGGCTGACTGTCATTCATCATTCTCATTTGATTATTCTCGGATAGTATTGTAACCATGATGGGTTTCGACCAGTGCGTACCTGTATTCTACAGGAAATAGGTAAGCGGTTTCCCTCTTATTTTTCTAGTTTGCGCACACTATCTCGCTCAGTTTCGTTGTTGAGCAAGTTATGTAAACGTTTTTCTTTTCTATCTGTAATACTTCAGTTTATTTGGCTTTAGTAACAATGGCTGGATTTAACCGCGTCGCGACTATTCTCACTATGATTTGTTCCTTGTTTTTCCTGCAAGGGACTTTTGTATCAACTCCGCCGAGGTATGTTTACCTACGAGTTTTGCAATTCTGGACAGGTTTCTAAATCGATCGACCTGAACATGTCTTATCATGGCCTGATTTGTTTCAAGATTTGCCAACAGGTTTGAAACGTAACCCAACCTTGTGTACTTTAGTTGGGTCTTCTCTTGACCAACTCACTAATATTTTTGCTCTACAATTTTTTGCAGGAGTTTGGATCTCGCTCTCCGTTTTTGACATAGGTATAATAGTATTATCCCTAATTTCGTTCATTATCTACACTCTTCTGGTTTATGCCTTTCGTTATTGACCGAGAATAATTTTTTTTCTGATTGATGGGCATTTGCCTTTCGTTTCAGGTATCACGATCTCTATCATGACGAAATTGGTTTCTGCCCCTTTTTCTTCGCTTGTAATGACTACGGTCGACTCATTTGTGGTCCTTCATCATGTGTACAGGTTCTCTTAAAATCTTCAAACGAATTTTTTTCACCAGTCACCTCTTCTCCGCTGTAGAAAGAAATGGTTCCATGTTTTTATTTTTTTCAAGATGGCTGTGGCCATGTGGATTGTATAGAGACATTTAAACTTAGTTTTTCTCTCGGAATGGTGTAAATAAGCCCACTCTGTTTTCGTCTCTCCTAGACTATTGATTACTATTCTAGTCAACTAAGAGAGCGAAACCGATATCTATGAATGATTAGTGAATTACTCTTCCTCTTTGGAAATCATTACTATTATTGTTTCGCAGAATTAGTAGATCAGTGTTAATTTGTAGTGATATGACTCATCTGAACTGGATCGTCTGGATATATACGTTTTGTACCATTTTTCTTGTTTTTAATTTCGGATTATAAGAACTGTGGTATTAAATCGGAACGCACTGTTTGTATCGGATTTATCTTTGGTCTTATTACGCCTATCTTTCCTCACGCACATTTTATACAGGGAATTTTGTTCATATTACCCACTCATAATATACATTATTTTTTTTCATGTCGAATTAGCGTAGTCTTATATATCTGTACATAATTGGTTTCTCGAGTGGTGCTATTTCCTGAAGACGTAGTTCGCACCCACAACCATTTACTACAATTTCACAATACTCTAGCAGTTAATAATTATACCCACCAGGATGATGTCTCGAGTTTATTTTCCATTTCTTTGTGGTATATATATATATATATATATATGTTGAGTTAAAGTTTCTTTTGAATTTCTATTGGAAGGTTCTGGTAATACCACAGTAGCTAGATTTTAATATTAATGAATTTCATTACAACTATGTATTCTTCTATTACATGTCGAGAGTTTCCAGATAAATTTAGTGTTTTTAAATGGCATCGAGCCAGGAATTTCCACAAGAAGTTAATGGTAAACTGGCTAACAATGATTTATTCCTTACATATGAATGTCTTAATAATCTGTCAACTCTAAACATAATAGAATTTTTGTTATAGTAACAAATCCAGTTTAGTTTCGTTCCCCTATTTTATGCTTCTTCATTTCGGGGATTGTATTAGTTATAACACACTAGCATTATATTCTGAAGGTTTCTAATTTTTCTCTCAGATATTAGAATGATCTATATCAGGTACTATATATGAGCACTCTCTTGCAATTACCTAAATTCCTTTCCTGTTATAATATTAGCTATTTTGCATGCCCCAATGATTTGACCATTGAGATATGGGTTATATGTGAACGATGTGTTAATTTCTGATATCAGTTGTTGAAATCTCTAACTTCAGTTCTTAATGTACAATGAATTTCTCAACTTATCTACTACTATTTTCCACTATCATATAGGGACTTTATGTTTTCTTTCTCCTATGTATGGATGTATTAGAATAATTTAATGAAACAGAAGCAGATTAAAGCTAACTCATCAATGTTTCCTGTGGAGATAAGTATCCTCAGATTTGAACTAGTCATGGTTTAGAGATTCTGTAGGATTCTACTCTATAGGTTTATATTCTACAACTATGCAGAATGGCAAAGGTGAACTCCTTATGGTTCATTCTGTTAAATGTAGAATTTATAATTAATATACAATCAAATAATTGTTTTGTTTTTATATGTAGCCAATTCATACTGATTGAAGTAAACACATTCGTAAATTTAGAGACATACCACTCAAGCAGTTGACCAACCTCCCAACCTTAGAGTTCTTCTGTCTCCCAGAACTCACCCCCAAGCTGAGATCATCTCGCAGAACAGAATAACCTCTAACTGTTTAGGAGCAGCTTATTTAAGCTATTGTTCCCCAAAGCATGTTTCTAATTCTGCGTCCAGAATAGCAGGATGCTTTTCTTCCTGTTTGCCTAGGCTTCCCATTTTAGGGACTCTTTAAAGCTATTTTATGCTTTTCCTCATATTTTCCATCTTTTAACCTCTTCCCAACTACTTTCCTCATCATTGGGGAAATTCATATTTTTCCTCAAAATCTAATTTAGAATTAATTTCTTTCAAGGATTTTTGAAAGATTGTGGGGAATACTTGCTTTGTCCATCCTCATGGATTTAGCAAGTGATCTCATAAATTTCATTTTGGTCAATCTGCACAAAAATCATTTTATTCATTTCCTCAAATAAATTATTTAATTACATTCATCACTTACTTTTCCTTTGGGGTCCACTCCCCTTAGGATTAAAGTCCAATGTCAAATTTTGAAATTCAAACACCTAAATTGGGGGTGTTACATATTCCCCCCTCTGAAAATAAACACCGTCCTCGGTGTTGTTATTCAACTACTAGAGTTCTTTTTTTTTCAAACAAAAATGGATATTTGTCCATCATTTCAACTTCTCTTTCCTAGGTAGCTTCTTCAGGAGTAAAGTGCTTCCACTGCACTTTTACTCTTGCTACCGTTCGGTTCCTCAATTCAATTTCTTCCCGCTCCAATATTTGAAGCGGTTCTAGCAGAAACTCCCCTTCTGGTTCCACCTGTACAACATTCCAATCAACTATGTGAGAAGCATCATGCACATATTTCTTTAATAATGCAACATGAAATACATTATGAACTCTAACATGGGGTGGTAAGGCCAGTTTGTAAGCTACTGGTCCCACCCTTTCTAATATTTCAAAAGGACCACGATATATAGGAGCCAGTTTTGCACAACTTCCAGCATAAAGTGTGCTCTTTTTAGGTTTAATATGCAAATACACATGCTCCCCCACTTTGAATTCTCGGTGTACCCTTTTCTTATCAGCATAGTTTTTCTGGTGATCTTGTGCTGTCTTGATGTTTCTTTGTATCTGTTTCACAATTCTTTCCATCTCTTGTAAAGCATATGGTCCCAACATTAGTTTCTCTTCTAGCTGGCTCCAGCTCAAAGGAGTACGACACTTTCTTCCATACAGTGCTTCAAACAGAATCATCTTGATGGAGGATTGATAGCTGTTGTTATAGGAAAATTCAACTAAATGCAAGAAATCTTCCCACTTTGAGGGTCTATCCATCACATACATTCTCAGCATGTCCTCCAAAATTTGATTAGTTATTTCTGTCTGACCATCTGTCTGAGGGTGGTAAGCAGTACTAAAATTCAACTTAGTACCCATCCCCCCAAACAATCCTTTCCAAAAAGCTGTTGTAAAATTAGCATCTCGGTCAGAAACAATTACCTTTGGAACCCCATGGAGTCTTACTACCTCCTTTAAGAACACATTCGCTACTTGAGCTGTTCCGAAAGTAGATTTCACTGGTATGAAATGTGCAGCTTTTGTTAAAGTGTCTACTACAACCATTACTGAATCATGTTGGTGTTTGGTCTTGGGTAATCCTGTTATGAAATCCATGGAAACTGTGTCCCATTTCCATTCTGCAATCGGTAAAGGGTTTAAAAGACCCGCCGGATGTTGATGCTCAACTTTGACTAGTTGACATTCCATGCACCTACTTAAATATTCTGCTACATCTCTCTTCATTCCCGGCCAGAACAATTTCTTTTTCAGGGCTGTTAACATTTTCTGATATCCTGGATGTCCTGCATATGGCTGTTTCTGATATTCATCCAAAAGTTCCCTTTTTAAGGACTCTACATTGGGAATATACAATCTGTTCTTATAACAGATCAGCCCTTTTTTATTTTGAGTGAAGTCATCTTTCTCTTTTTTCTGAATTTTCATCAGGAGTGTTTCATAATTTGGATCTTGGTTTGCTACCTTTTCCACCAAATATTCTATATCAATCTGTGCACTACTCCCAAGGCTTCTGATATTCTGACAAGAATTTTTGCTCAACGCATCAGCAATTTTATTTTCTTTCCCTCTGATATGTTTTATGTCCATATCAAATTCACTTAGAAAAGATAGCCATCTGGCTTGTCTAGCATTCAAATCAGTTTGTGAAAAGAAATATTTGAGACTAATATGATCAGTCATCAATGTAAAAAAATTTCCAAGAAGATATTGCCGCCACATTTTCAAAGCATGGATAACAGCTGCTAATTCTAAATCATAGGCACTATAATTATATTCATGTAATTTTAGTTTCCTATATTCATAGGCAATAACTGAATTTTCTTGCAAGAGGACTCCTCCCAACCCCTCTCTACAGGCATCTGTACATAAAACAAATTCTTTATCAGGATCTGCAATCTTTAGGATAGGGGCTGTAGTGAGTTTTAGTTTTAATTGGTCAAAACTGTCTTGGCATTTTTTAGTCCATTCAAATTTGACACCCTTCCTTTGTAAGGAAGTTATGGGATATGCTATGGCAGAAAATCTCTCCACAAATCTGCGATAATAACCTGCAGTTCCCATGAATGATCGTACTGCTGAAACATCGGTTGGGATAGGCCATTCTTTAATAGCTTTTATCTTTTCAGGGTCAACAGCGAGGCCTTGTTCAGAAATAATATGGCCCAAGTATTGAATCTTATCTTTATAAAATTCACATTTGCTGAACTTGGCATATAACTGGTTTTCTTTCAGAGTTTGCAACACTATCCTCAAATGTTCTTTATGTTCCTCCTCATTTTTGGAGTAGACTAAAATATCATCTATGAACACCAGAACAAATTTATCCAAATACTTATTTAACACACTGTTCATCAGACACATAAATGTGGCAGGGGCATTTGTCAATCCAAAAGGTAGGACTACAAATTCGTAGTGTCCATACCGGGTTCGAAAAGTTGTTTTGCTGATGTCTTCTTCCTTGATTCTGAGCTGGTGATACCCAGTTCTTAAGTCAATCTTCAAAAAGACTGAAGCTCCTCTCACTTGATCAAAAAGATCATCAATTCTAGGTAAAGGGTATCTATTCTTAATGGTCAACTTGTTCAGTTGGCGATAATCAATGCACATCCTAAAAGTTCCATCTTTCTTTTTCACAAATAAGACTGGTGCTCCCCAAGGAGACACACTTGGTCTAATATAACCTTTATCTAGCAATTCTTGCAATTGCATTTTTAGTTCCATAAGTTTAGGAGGACTCATTCGATAAGGGGCTCGGGAAACAGGTGTTGCTCCCGGCACCAGATCGATTGTGAAGTCATTTTCTCTTTTGGGGGGAAGATTAGGAATCTCATCTGGAAAGACTTCCTTAAATTCCCTTACCACCGGTAAATCATTCAGCAGATTTTCTTTAGTTTTCTGTTCTATTTCCTCCACATGTACTGCATAAACTTGGTATCCTTTTCTAGCTGTTCGTTTTAACTGTAGTGCCGATATTTGTCTTACTGAAATGGATTTTGGTTTTCCTTTGAGAGTAAAAGGTTTCCCTTCTTCATCCACACAATGTAGGGTTTTATCCCAGCAGTTCATCAAAGCTTTCTTCTTTTCCAGCCAGTCCATTCCTACCAGCAAGTCATAAGAACCTAAAGGCAGTATGTTCAGATTTACTTCTGTTTGAAAATCATTTAATTTGATTGCTGTTTTGGGTAATTTATGTGTTGGCTTTCTTTTAGTTCCAGTGGCCAGCTGTACCAACCATGACTGCTGAATTTTTTCTGGTTTAATATTACATTTTTCTACAATTCCGAGACTAATATAACTCAAAGAAGCACCCGGATCAATCAGAGCAGTAACAGGTAGGTCAGAAATCTTACCCTCCATTTCAACCATGGTAGCTTGATGTTCTGCTTGTCGATTCTCCAAGTCTGCACTGATGGTTGGTATATTTCTGGCTATGTCATTGACTATGGTGGCTTCTCTATCTCTCATAATCATCTGAATATTCCGATGGGGACAATCCCTCAAAAGATGGGGTTCTCCGCAGCCCCAGCATTTCAAGGGTTCCTTCATTTTGACAATACCCTCCTTTTTATTGTCTCCATCTATTTGTTTAGAAGCCACTTGAGATTGAGCAGTTTGACTTTCTTTTGATTTATTAAACTTTTTCCGCTGATGATCCCTGCCAAAATTCTTCAAATAGGCTGGTTTCTGTTTCTTCCCTTTGAATTCAGTCTTATTTACCCAGTTTTTCCCATGTTCAGTTTTGCCTTTGAACTGTTGGTAACATAATCTAGCTTTTCTAACAGCTTCGTCCATTGTTTTTGGGTTATCAAACTCGATCTTCTCTTTGTATGCAGCCAGAAAACAGTTCAGAAACCTTTGTACCTTTGCCTTCTCTTCCCTAATATAAGGGAAATATCTCAACAGGTTCGTAAACTTAGTGACAAACTCATCGATAGTGAGCTGTCCCAGCCTCAGTTCATGAAATTCCTTGGCTTTATCATCATAATAACGTTCATTTAGCTAACGATTTTTGAATTTAACTTGAAAATCCTCCCCAGTAACTGTCTTTTCATGAATGGCATGGACCATTTTTGTCTCCTCCCACCACAAGGTAGCTTTACCTTGTAGCTGGTAAACAACTAATTTGGCCTTTAGATTGCTTTCATATTCATAGACTTGGAAATACTTAATCATATTCAGCAACCAGGCTTCAACATCTTCCTCCTTCTCCCCATCATAGGAGGGAGGTTTGATCTTTCGGAATTCCCCCTGTAATTCCCTTTTCTGTTTGTACTGATGCCTAACAACATCATCATCCTCAGACTCATCAATCTTCCTCTTTCCGGAACCTTCGCCTTCTTGGCTGTTCCGTAAAGCTAGTTCTCTAATAAGCTTTTCCTGCTCCTTACTGGCTGATGACAACATGTCATTCTGGCTTCTCAGTTCAGCCAATTCTCGTTGCAACCTGTGCAACATAGCCATCACTGGAGTGTTGGGATCTGGTGTACTATATTCATCACGGAGATCGACATAAATTTCTTCACCTTCCGTCATTTCAGCACCACTATACACTACACAACACAGATCAGTAAAATTAAAAAAAAAAAAAATTCACAATACAAAGAACACCCAGCAACAGTGAGCACAATAACAACAGCCCAGTTTTTATAACTTGGGCTCTGATACCATTTATCACATCTCCCTCTCTTACAATTTTTTTTTTTTCCTTTCTTGACACCTCAGGTATAATTTAACTGATTCCCCGTTGAACCTTATACATCCATCTCCTATCCTTGATAGGAATCTATGAAATTAAATAAACAAAGTCTATATTTTAAAAACAAGACCGTTATATACATGTATATTTTTCCATTACCCATATTATTACATCCTTGATTTATTTTATCATAGGATAGATGTCTTGTAAAGTTACATTTGTAACCCATTACCCCTCTACCATTTTTACGCAAGTTTCTACACTAAATTCTCTAACATTATACATAATTAATGTGATGCCTTAATTCTTCGTTTTGTGGGCTCGAATCACTCTCAATGTTTTCGATTCCACTTCAATTTAATTACCTTAATTTAATGACTAAATTCACTAATTGAATAGCCGAGATCCCTGTACACATTACCCGAGTTTGACATTTGATAATTCATATGTTAATCAATTGTTCTCGTTATTTTGGTTACAGGACAAGGTCCTTTCCGGCGCCAGATTTGAGAACTTATTTTTCGTTCCACCAAATCATGTACTATTCTTACACCTAATTATTATTGATATTTGTCATATAGCCGCGGTAGTTGAATACCTATTGGCACAGGCGCGGTCATCTCTATACATTTAATTTTTCGGTTCACCGATTCTCCTTTTTGGCCTGCGTGTCATTACGATTCAGAGGTAGGAATATGGAACACGTTAATAGTGGTACGATGGCTCCTTGACGAATTTAAAGTTACAATCCCTCTCGGGATTCTTGGCGTACTCTATCATTTAATGTTGCTCTGGATCAATTTCATAGCGGGAGCCTAGTCTCCTAATCGCCCTACGCGTGGATGGCCATCTATCATTTGCGTTAGGGTTTCATACCCTATTAATATTTCTTATTTTTCACGCTACCATTTCATTTGGCCGACTGTCATTCATCGTTATCATTTGATTGTTCTCGGATAGTATTGTAACCACGATGGGTTTCGACCAGTGCATACTTGCATTCTATAGGAAATAGGTAAGCGGTTTCCCTCTTATTGTTCTAGTTTGCGCACACTGTCTCGCTCAGTTTCGTTGTTGAGCAAGTTATGTAAAAATTTTTATTTTCTATCTATAATACTTTTGTTTATTTGGCTTTAGTAACGATGGCTAGATTTAACCACGTCGCGGCTATTCTCAGTATGAGTTGTTACTTGTTTTTCCTGCAATGGATTTTTGTATCAACTCTGCCGAGGTATGTTTACCTATGAGTTTCGCAATGCTGGATAGGTTTCTAAATCGATCGACCTGAACGTGTCTTATCATGGCCTGATTTGTTTCAAGATTCGCCAACAGGTTTGAAACGTAACCCAACCTTGTGTACTTTAGTTGGGTCTTCTCTTGACCAACTCACTAATATTTTTTCTCTACAATTTCTTGCAGGAGTTTGGATCTCGCTCTCCATTGTTGACACAGGTATAATAGTATTATCCCTAATTTCGTTCATTATCTACACTCTTCTAGTTTATGCCTTTCGTTATTGACCAAGAATAATTTTTTTTTTGATTGATGGGAATTTGCCTTTCGTTTCAGGTATCACGATCTCTATCATGAAAAAATTGGTTTCTGCCCCTTTTTCTTCGCTTCTAATGACTACGGTCGACTCATTTTCAATCCTTCGTCATGTGTACAGGTTCTCTTAAAATCTTCAAATGAATTTTTTTCACCAGTCGCCTCTTCTCTGCTGTAGAAAGAAATGGTTCCATGTTTTTATTTTTTTCAAGATGGCTGTGGCCATGTGGATTGTATAGAGACGTTTAAACTTAGTTTTTCTCGCGGAATGGTGTAAATAAGCCCACTCCATTTTCGTCTCTCCTAGATTGTTGATTACTATTCTAGTCAACTAAGAGAGCGAAACCGATATCTATGAATGACCAGTGAATTACTCTTCCTCTTTGGAAATCATTACTATGATTGTTTCGCAGAATTAGTAGATCAGTGTTAATTTGTAGTGATATGAATCATCTGAACTGGATCGTCTGGATATATACGTTTTGTTCCATTTTTCTTGTTTTTAATTTCAGATTATAAGAACTGTAGTATTAAATCGGAATGCACTGTTTGTATCGAATTTATCTTTGGTCATATTACGCCCATCTTTCCTCACGCAAATTTTATACAGGGAAGTTTGTTGATATTACCCACTCATAATATACATTATTTTTTTTCATGTCGACTTAGCGTAGTCTTATATATCTGTACATAATTGGTTTCTCGAGTGGTGCTATTTCCTGAAGACGTAGTTCGCACCCACAACCGTTTACTACAATTTCACAATACTCTAGCAGTTAATAATTATACCCACCGGGATGATGTCTCGAGTTTATTTTCCATTTCTTCGTGGTATATATATATATATATGTTGAGTTAAAGTTTCTTTTGAATTTCTATTGGAAGGTTCTGGTAATACCACAGTAGCTAGATTTTAATATTAATGAATTTTGTTACAGCTATGTATTCTTCTATTACATGCCGAGAGTTTCCAGATAAATTCAGTGTTTTTAAATGGCATCGAGCCAGGAATTTCCACAAGAATTTAATGGTAAACTAGCTAACAATGATTTATTCCTTACATACGAATGTCTTAATAATCTGTCAACTCTATACAGAATAGAATTTTGGTTATAGTAACAAATCCAGTTTAGTTTCGTTCCCCTATTTTATGCTTCTTCATTTCGGGGATTGTATTGGTTATAACACACTAGCATTATATTCTGAAGGTTTCTAATTTTTCTCTCAGATATTAGAATGATCTATATCAGGTACTATATATGAGCACTCTCTTGCAATTACCTAAATTCCTTTCCTATTATAATATTAGCTGTTTGCATGCCCCAATGATTTGACCATTGAGATATGGGTTATATGTGAAGGATGTGTTCATTTCTGATATCAGTTTTTGAAATCTCTAACTTTAGTTCTTAATGTACAATGAATTTCTCAACTTATCTACTGCTATTTTCCACTATCATACAGGGAATTTAGGTTTTCTTTCTCCTATGTATGGATGTATTAGAATAATTTTATGAAACAGAAGCAGATTAAAGCTAACTCATCAATGTTTCCTGTGGAGATAAGTATCCTCAGATTTGAACCAGTCATGGTTTAGAGATTCTGTAGGATTCTACTCTACAGGTTTATATTCTACAACTATGCAGAATGGCAAAGGTGAACTCCTTATGCTTCATTCTGTTAAATGTAGAATTTATAATTAATATACAATCAAATAATTGTTTTGTTTTTATATGTAGCCAATTCATACTGATTGAAGTAAACACATTCATAAATTTAGAGACATACCACTCAAGTAGTTGACCAACCTCCCAACCTTAGAGTTCTTCTATCTCCCAGAACTCACCCCCAAGCTGAGATCATCTCCCAGAGTAGATTAACCTCTAACTGTTTAGGAGCAGCTTATTTAAGCTATTGTTCCCCAAAGCATGTTTCTAATTCTGTGTCCATAATAGCAGGATGCTTTTCTTCCTGTTTGCCTAGGATTCCCATTTTAGGGACTCTTTAAAGCTGTTTTATGCTTTTCCTCAGCTTTTCCAACTTTTTACCTCTTCCCAACTACTTTCCTCATCATTGGGGAAATTCAGATTTTTCCTCAAAATCTAATTTAGAATTAATTTCTTTCAAGGATTTTTGAAAGATTGTGGGGAATACTTGCTTTGACCATCCTCATGGATTTAGCAAGTGATCTCATAAATTTCATTTTGGTCAATCTGCACAAAAATCATTTTATTCATTTCCTCAAATAAATTATCTAATTACATTCATCAATTACTTGTCCTTTGGGGTCCACTCCCCTTAGGATTAAAGTCCAATGTCAAATTTTGAAATTCAAACACCTAAATTGGGGGTGTTACATATTCCCCCTCTGAAAATGAACACCGTCCTCGGTTTTGTTATTCAACTACTAGAGTTCTCTTTTTTTTTCAAACAAAAATGGATATCTTTCCATCATTTCAGCTTCTCTTTCCCAGGTAGCTTCTTCAGCAGTAAAGTGCTTCCACTGCACTTTTACTCTTGCTACCGTTCGGTTCGTCAATTCAATTTCTTCACGCTCCAATATTTGAAGCGGTTCTGGTAGAAAATCCCCTTCTGGTTCCACCTGTACAACATTCCAATCAACTATGTGAGAATCATCATGCACATATTTCTTTAATAACGCAACATGAAATACATCATGAACTCTAACATGGGGTGGTAAGGCCAGTTTGTAAGCTACTGGTCCCACCCTGGAAATCGAGTAATGTCAATAGAATGGTTTATACAAAATTGATTTAGTACTTTGAATAATTTTTATATTGGATGGATAAATCTAAGTGGTTTTAAAAGGACAAGAAAAAAGAGGCTGTTGGAGATATGTGCTTTTAATTATTCTGTAACTAATACATATGTTATATTTCTCATCATAGAATATATTGCATATTATGGTTTTCATGTTTTTGTGGTTCTAGTTTATTGATGAAATCTCAGATTATCCACAGTACAATAAAACAATGATCCATGTTTTGAATCCCAAAGGAATTCATCTTCAAGACAAGGTGTTGAATGACGAATAAAAGAAGGACACAAGGTGAAGGTTTAAATAGTGAAATATGGAGAAAAAAAAAACACGTAGCTAACAAATTAATATTCTATTAATTTATTTAATAAATTTTATTAATAAATAATAAAATTAGTTTATTAAAATATAATTTATTTTATTTTATTTTGATTAATTTTAATTAAATTGTAATAAATTAAAAAAAAATCATTAGTTTAATAAAAAAATTTACCTTGTTTCTTATAATTTTAAAATTTATTTAATAGTAATAATTATATTTATTTTAATAATAATAATTATATTTATTTTATTTCTAGTAACACAACCTAAATGTTAAAAAATTTCAAGTAATAGATTCTAAATGTTAAAATTTTTGAAATTATAATTATTGCTATCTTAAAATTATCTAAATAAATCAATAAGCATTAATAATAAAATTTAATATAAGAGTAAGTTTTGAATATTTATTTAGCGATGTGTATTATAATAAGTTTTCATAAAATCAGTGAAATCTCTTTTAATAGAGAATCATTGTTTAGAAATAAGCCTAAATATGTTTAGAAATTATTTTCTGAAGGTTTTGTGTCTTTTTTCTTTTATTCTTTTAAGTCGAGGCAGTGATGTTTGAGAATGAAATGAGGCAATCTGGTAGGGTTCCTCTCTCCCTTCACAAACTATATGAGTGATTGTGAATCAAATTCTATGCGAATGATATAATATAATTTTCAGTGTAACTTTGAGATAGCTATTAGAGAAATAACATATATCTAACTTGGGCCTAATTCAATTGGTGTAATAACATGTATCTAACATGTTACTATGAACACTCTAAAACAACATATTCGATTCTTGTGTAACACCCCTAGTCTATGTTTTTCTTTCATGCTAGACATTTGAATTTTAAATCCAAAGGGGAGTGGACACCAATGGATAAGTATTTCGTGGATGTAATTAATTTTTAATTATGGACAATAAATAAAAGAATTTTGGGCATATTAACCAAATAAGAAATATGAGATCCCTTGCCAAAAGGCTAAGAATTCCCCAAAAATATTTCAAATATCCTTGAAAGAATTTATTTCCAAATTAGATTTTTGAGGAAAAATCTGGTTTCCCCAATGAGGTGGAGAGTAGTTTGGAAGAGGTAAAAAGCTGGGAAAAGCAGAAAGCAACTTTAAAAATCCCTAAATAAGGGAAGCCTAGGCAGACAGGAAGAAAAGCATCCTATAATTCTAGACGCAAAATTAGAAACAGGCTTTGGGGAACATGAGCTTAAATAAGCTACTCCAAAACATATTGGGGTTGGTCTCTTCTAGGAGAAGATCTCAGCTATGGGGTGAGTTCTGGAGACAAAAGGACTCTAAGGTTGGGAGGATTGGTCAATTGCAGAAGTGGTATTTCATAATGTTTATTCATGATTGAAATTTCTTGTAAATGAGTAGTGTGATTTAGAAATGTAGAGGTTATTCTGTCTTAAATACTGAAACTGGAATTCCTTACATTTACAGAATTATTAGAAGAATTAAATCCTCTTAATTCTGCATAGTTGTAGGAACAAAAAATAATGGGGAAAATCAACCAGAATCTCTAAACCTATTACTGGTTTAAATCTGGAGATTTATACTACTCCCATAATCTAGAATAATTGTAACTTTAATCTGCTTCTGGGTTAACAATATAACTGTGAAGTAAACAAAAGGAACACCATTATATGAAATAGAAAGAAATTAGAACTAGAATTATTTCAACCCATTCCATTTAGATGACAAGACAATATATGACAACTCACAAGTATAGAATAACAGTTAGGCAAAATTAATTAGAGTAGATTTCACCATTCTGTGTTACCTAGGAAACTAAGAAAGTGTAAGGAAAAACTCTAAAGTTAAAGTAAATAGAACATGTCACCCGAATTTATAATGTTACACAGTTAAACTGACTGTAGAACATAATAATCCTACAGGGTGAAAGTAAATTTTCATGCAGGTAGTTGTATTTAGATCTGTACATGGTGTATTTCAAAGTTTAAATCTATATCAATAACATGATATTGATATAGTTATACAATTTACATGAAAGAATCATTAGGAATAAATTATGAGAGAAGGGTTAAATTATGTTGTATAGACATAAGAATTGTAGAATGAAATTTCATAGAAGTCAGTTGGTCTGCAATTCATTTACCGTATATGTAGTACGAAAGTAAAAAGGTGTTTATGTAGTAATAACACTTACCTTAGACAAGAATACGTGAAAAAAAAAATGTTGAAGGGAGGTATGTAACAAATGGTATTAGAGCCCATGTCAGCAAAACTGGGCTGTTGTTGTGCTCACTGTATAAATGATTTTCTGTTAGATTTTTTTTTTTGTACTAATGTTGTCTTGTTTAAGTGTACAGTGTGGTACTGGAATTGGAATATTAATGGCTGAAGGAGATGAAATTTATGTGGATCTTTGTGATGATGATAACACACCAGATCCCAACGCTCCTTTGATGGCTATGTTGCACAGGTTGCAACGGGAGATAGCTGAGCTAAGAAGTCAGAATGACATGCTGTCATTAGCCAGTGAGGAGAAGGAAAAGCTCATAAGAGAACTGACTTCGCGGAACGGCCAAGAAGGTGAAGGTTCCGGAAAGAGGAAAAAGGGAAAATCCGCAAATGATTCTGAAGAAGATGATACCACTAGACATCAGTCTAAATAGACAAAGGAGTTACAGGGAGGATTTCGAAACATTAAACCTCCCTCCTATGACGGAGAAAAGGAGGAAGATGCAGAAGCATGGTTGTTGAATATGATTAAGTATTTCCAGGTCTATGAATATGAGAGAAATTTGAAAGCTAGATTGGTTGTTTACTAGCTGCAAGGCAAGGCGACCTTATGGTGGGAGGAGACTAAAATGGTTCATGCCATTGATGAAAAAACAATTACTTGGGAGGATTTCCAAGTCAAATTTAAAAACCGCTATTTCAATGAATGATATTATGATGATAAAGCAAAGGAGTTCCATGAAATTAGATTGGGACAACTCACCATAGATGATTTTGTCACCAAATTTACAAATCTTCTAAGATACGTTCCTTATATTCGTGAAGAAAAGGCAAAGTTGCAAAGGTTTCTGAACATTTTGCCTAATGTGTACGAGGAGAAAATAGAGTTTGATAATCCCAAAACTATGTATGAAGCGGTGAGGAAAGCTAGATTATGTTACCAGTAGTTTAAAGGAAAAAATGAACATGGAAAAAGCTGGGTAAATAAGAGTGAATTCAAGGGGAAGAAACAGAAACCAGCTTATTTGAAGAACTTTGGTAGGGATCACCAGTGGAAGAAATTTAACAAACCCAAAGAAAGTCAAACTTCTCAGTCCCAAGTGGGTTCAAAACAAATAGAGGGAGAAAATAAGAAGGAAGGAGCAGACAAGATGCGAGAACTGCTGAGATGTTGGGTTTGTGGGGAACCTCATATGTTGAGGGATTGTCCACACTAAAATATTCAGATGATTATGACAGATCGAGAAGCTACCACAGTGAATGATATGCCCAGAAATATACCCACCATCAGTGCTGCTTTGGAGAACCGGCAAACAGAACACCAAGCTATCATGGGTGAGATGGAAGGTAACATTGTTGACCAATTTTCTATAGTTTTAATTGATCAAGGTGCTTCTTTGAGTTACATTTGTCCACAAATGTTGGAAAAATGTAATCTCAAACCTGAAAAATTTCAGCAGTCTTGGTTGGTCTAGCTATCCACTGGCACCAAGCGAAAAGTAACTCATAAACTACCTCAAACAGCAATGAAATTAAATGATTTTGAGACAGAGGTAAATTTAAACATTCTGCCCTTAGGCTCATATGACTTGCTGATAGGAATGGACTGGTTGGAAAAGAGAAAGGATATGATGAATTGTTGGGATAAAACTCTGCATTGCATATATGAAAGAGGGAAACCTTTTATTCTCATGGGAAAACCAAAACCCATCTCTGTAACAAAAATATCAGCACTGCAACTAAAAAAAAAAGCTAGGAAAGGATATCAAGTATATGCAGTGCAATGTCGAAGAATTAGAACAACAAATTGAAGAAAACCTGCTGGATACTTTGCCAATAGTAAAAGAGTTTCAGAAAGTTTTTCTGGATGATATTCCTCATCTTCCCCCCAAAAGAGAGATTGACTTCTCAATCGATTTGGTGCCTGGAGCAACACCTGTTTCTAGAGCCCCTGATCAGATGAGCCCCCCTGAACTCATGGAACTAAAAATGCAATTGCAAGAATTGTTGGATAAAGGTTATATCAGGCCGAGTGTGTCTCCTAGGGGAGCACCGATGTTGTTTGTGAAAAAGAAGGACGGGACCTTTCGATGTGCATTGACTACCGTCAACTGAATAAGTTGACAATTAAAAATAGGTACCCATTGCCTAGAATTAATGACCTGTTTGATCAGGTAAGAGGGGCTTCTGTATTTTCCAATATTGATCTAAGGACTGGTTATCACCAACTCCGAATTAAGGAGGAAGACATTAGTAAAACAACTTTCCGAACTAGGTATGGTCACTATGAATTCGTAGTCTTACCTTTTGGTTTAACGAATGCCCCTGCCACCTTTATGTACTTAATGAACAATGTTTTAAACAAATACTTGGAAAAATTCATACTATTCTTCATAGATGATATTTTAGTTTATTCAAAGAGTGAGGAGGAGCACAAGGAGCACCTGAGGATAGTTTTGCAAACCTTGAAAGAAAACTATTTGTATGCCAAATTCAATAAATGTGAATTCTATAAAGACAAGATTCAATACTTGGGACATATTATTTCTGAACAAGGGTTGGCTGTTGACCCTAAAAAGATAAAGGCTATTCGAGAATGGCCGGTGCCAACTGATGTTTCAGGAGTAAGATCATTCATGGGAATTGCAGGTTATTATCGCAGATTTGTGGAAAGGTTTTCTGCAATTTCCTATCCCATAAATTCATTACAAAGGAAAGGCACCAAATTTGATTGGACTAAGAAATGTCAAAACAGTTTTTAACAACTAAAACAAAAACTCACTACAGCCCCTATATTGAAAATTGCAGATCCTGACAAAGAGTTTTTGGTGTGCATTGATGCATGCAAAGAGGGATTGGGAGGAGTCTTGTTGCAGGAAAATTCTGTTATTGCATATGAGTCTAGGAAACTTAAGAAGCATGAACAGAACTACAGTGTATATGATCTAGAATTGGCTGCTTTAATTCATGGCTTAAAGATGTGGTGATACTATCTCCTTGGAAAGAAATTCACATTAATGACAAATCACATTAGTCTGAAATAATTTTTTTCTGAAATAGATTTGAATGCCAGACAGGCCAGATGGCTTTCTTTTCTGAGTGAATTTGATATGGAGATAAAACATATCAAAGGAAAAGAAAAAAAAATCGCTGATGCACTAAGCAGAAATGCTTGTCAAAACATAGGCCGCATTGGGACTAGTGCTAAATTGGATTTAGAGGAATTGGTTAAAAAGGAAGTAGATCAAGATCCAAGTTATGAAATTCTGCAATTAAAAATGCAGAAAAGAGAATTAGTTGAGTACAACCAAAACCAGAAAGGACTGATCTGCTATAAAAACAGATTATATGTTCCTAATGTAGAGCCCTTGAAAAAGGAGATCCTGGATGAATATCATAAACAACCATATTCAGGGCATCTTGGATATCAGAAAATGCTAACAGCTTTGAAAAAGAAATTTTTTTGGCCAGGAATGAAAATAGATGTAGCAGAATATTTAGCCAGGTGCATGGAATGTCAACTAGTTAAAGTAGAACATAAACACTCAGGTGGTCTTCTAAATCCCTTACCAATTGCAGAATGGAAATGGGACATTGTTTCTATAGACTTTATAACTGGGCTACCTAGAACAAAGTACCAGCATGACTCAGTAATGGTAGTAGTGGACACATTAACAAAGGCTACACACTTCATACCTGTAAAATCTACTTTTGGGACAGCCCAAGTAGCAGATGTGTTCTTAAAAGAAATAGTAAGGCTACACGGGGTCCCAAAGATGATTGTTTCATACAGAGACGCTAAATTCACAGTAGCCTTTTGGAAGGGTCTATTTGGGGGCATGGGCACTAAATTGAATTTTAGCGCTGCCTATCACCCTCAGACCGACGGGCAGACAGAGAGACCAAATCAAATTTTGGAGGATATGTTGAGAATGTATGTGATGGATAGACCATCAAAACGGGAAGAATAGTTGCACTTAGCTGAATTTGACTACAAAAAAAGCTATCAATCCTCCATCGAAATGAGTCCATTTGAAGTACTCCTTTAAGTTGGAGCCAACTTGAAGATAAACTAGTATTGGGGCTAGATACCTTACAAGAAACGGAAAATATTGTCAAACAGATACAAAGAAATATCAAGACAGCACAAGATCGACAGAAAAACTATGCTGATAAAAATAGGGTGCATCGAGAGTTCAAAGTGGGTGATCATGTGTACCTATGAATTAAACCCAAAAAGAGCACACTTTATGCTGGGAGTTGTGCTAAATTGGCTCCTAGATACTTTAGGCCTTTTGAAGTATTAGAAAGGGTGGGACCAGTGGCTTATAAGCTGGCCCTACTGCCCCATGTTAAATTTCATGATGTATTTCATGTTTCATTATTAAAAAGATATGTGCATGATGCTCCTCACATTGTTGATTGGAATGTGATACAGGTGGAACTAGAAGGGGAGTTCCTTCCAGAGCCGCTTCAAATATTGGAGCGGGAAGAAATTGAATTGAGAAATCAAACAGTAGCAAGAGTTAAGGTGCTGTGGAAGCACTTTACCGCTGATGAAGCTACATGGGAAAGAGAGGCTGAGATGATGGAAAAGTATCCACATCTATTTTCTAGCATGAACTCAAATAGTTAGTTTTCAACATCGAGGACGGTGTTTGTTTTCAGCGGGGGAATATGTAACACGCCTAGTTTATGTTTTTCTTTCAAGCTAGACATTTGAATTTTAAATCCAAAGGGGAGTGGACCCCAATGGATAAGTATTTTGTGGATGTAATTATTTTTTAATTATGGACAATAAATAAAATAATTTTGGGCATATTGACCAAATGAGAAATATGAGATCCCTTGCCAAATCCATGAGGTATGGAAACAGGCTAAGAATTCCCCAAAAATATTTCAAAAATCGTTGAAAGAATTTATTTCCAAATTAGATTTTTGAGGAAAAATTTAGTTTCCCCAATGAGGTGGAGAGTAGTTGGGAAGAGGTAAAAAGTTGGGAAAAGCAGAAAGCAGCTTTAAAAATCCCTAAATAAGGGAAGCCTAGGCAAACAGGAAGAAAAGCATCCTATAATTTTGGACATAGAATTAGAAACAGGCTTTGGGGAACATGAGCTTAAATAAGCTACTCCAGAATAGATTGGGGTTGGTCTGTTCCAGGAGAAGATCTCAGCTAGGGGGTGAGTTCTGGAGACAGAAGGAATCTAAGGTTGGGAGGACTGATCAATTGCAGAAGTGGTATGTCATAATGTTTATTGATGATTGAAATTTCTTGTAAATGAGTAGTGTGATTTAGAAATGTAGAGGTTATTCTATCTTAAATACTGAAACTGGAATTCCTTACATTTACGGAATTATTAGAAGAATTAAATCCTCTTAATTCTACATAGTTGTAGGAATAAGAAAATATGGGTAAAATCAACCAGAATCTCTAAACCTATTACTGGCTTAAATCTGGAGATTTGTACTACTCCCATAATCGAGAATAATTGTAACTTTAATTTGCTTCTAGGTTAACAATATAACTGTGAAGTAAACAGAAGGAACACCATTATATGAAATAGAAGGCAATTAGAACTAGAATTATTTCAACCCATTCCATTTATATGATAAGACAATATATGACAACTTAGAAGTATAGAATAACAGCTAGGAAGAATTAATTAGATCATATTTCAGCATTCTGTGTTACCTAGGAAACTAAGAAAGTGCAAGGAAAAACTCTACAGTTAAAGTAAAGAGAACATGTGACCCGAATGCATAATGTTACACAGTTAAACTGACTATAGAACCCTGTAGATGGAGACATAATATTCCTACAGGGTGCAAGTAAATTTACATGCAGACAGTTGTATTTAGATCTGTACATGGTGTGTTTCAATGTTTAAATCTATTTCAGATTCTCACATTTACGAGACTGAAAACTGAGACAAAATAAATAAATAAATAAAATATACAGAGATTGGTATTTCCATTTTACTATATTGACATTAAAGTGAGGCAAAGTTCTATGAAAGATACTAGTAGTATGAAATTTTGCGAACATTTTAAGTATACATGTGGATTGAAATCATATTAACACTCTCCAGAGGTATCTTAATGTATGTACAGGTATGAACAATTTTACAAAATTAAATAAATCACATAGTATATTATCTTTGGAAAAATACCAATAAATCTACTAATGAAATCTGGCATTGTATGAATCGTATGGGATCTATTTCATATGAACCAAATCAATTCTTTTATAGGATTACCATTCTGCTATATCTCTAGATCTTTTTCATGTATTAACAATGAACTGTGTAAGATAGTATGTGCAAATAGAAGCTGAGTATCAGGTGTTAAAATAAATAGACATTTATAGTCTAGAGTTACCACGACTAATCAACCAGAGTCATTAACTATTTCAACCATAGAGGGAAGAAGCTATTGACGAACTAATTAATAGAAAAATTTTATGTAAAAGAAAAATTAATCCAGCGAAACCATAACAGTCTGTCGATATGAAAAAGAGACAGAGCATCAATTTAGTAATCCAATTATGTGCTGAATTTTGCGGAGTATGCGAAGTTGTAAGGAGAAACAAGTCTCTAAATCTCATTGGGAGAAAAACGTATATGAAACTCATGGGCCTGTAATTAAAAAACCACTAATAGAGAAGTATAATTAGAAATATAAATTCCGATGCCTGTAAATTTCTCCCCGCTAGAGACTTTCTCTTCTGTAGAGGATCAAAACCACACAAAAAAAAATTATTCTGTAGGGAATTACAATCCCTAAGAGAGAGAGATATCATTTCGTCAAGCAGCTTGCTGAACGAAAAGCATCAAAGCACAACCAACCTGGAATAAGAAACGAACATCATAAGTCTATTGGACTGAAAGCTAAACGAAAATTGTGGAGATGGAGAACACGATGATGGCTCGCGTAACTAATACATGTGAGTCAACCAAACCAGAAATCGTTAGAAAATGCGATATGAAACAACACGATGGACTTCAAACCAAACTCGAAAGAGATTTCCTCACCTGACAAAGTTAACCTCTCTCCATCCACACGAGACCTAAAATAAATCAGGGACACAAATTCAAAACGAGAAATTGATGATATGTAGGTCAATGGTTCGATAAACAAACAATAGAGGGTTGCGAAGAGTAGCTCAACGTTTACCGTTGGCTCGCAGACTTCGCTTGTCAACGAACGAAGATATGAAGCCTGGTGGGAGTGTTAATGTGGCCGGTTATCAGTGACCATAGCACCATTCCCTTGTGAGAATATAAAGAAACAAATACGTATTATCAGTCCATAGTGCCATTAAACCCTTGCACATAGTTAATTATTCCAAGTCCAACAAAGAATCAAAAAAAAAATTCCAGGAGTGGGAGTAAAATGATGAACCATCATTATATACCAGTATTGATACATCGGCTTGCAACAACAAAAAAAATATATATATATGGGATGATTACTTACCATAACAAGTTGCGCTGAGGGGCGGCCATGAATATCAGAATGTAGGCGAAGTCTCACATTCAGTCCTCCAAGAACCAACCAGAGAAGATAGCTTCGTAGCAAAAAATCGAAAATGGTAAACGATAAGGTAAACAACTGAAATAGTAAATGAGCGAGGAATCCCTAAGGAGATTCCACCGTCCACGTGGTGGCCATCCATCACTGGAGACATGGATCAACGTATACTGGCAGGAGTACCATAGTAGAAAAAAAATTAAGTAGATATGTACTGATACGCGTGACTTGAATACAGGTCCGTTGAAAGGAATTAAAATATAATTGTTACTGGGGCTCGAGAAAACTAAATATTTGGCTCGTAGCATCCATCATAACTTACACGATCGAAATGAATGCGCATTGATAAGGCGACGGGACCCGACGCCAAACTACACGATAGACATGTAAATGCGATGTACCATAAAAATTAAACGAGCAGTCTTAATCCATATGTAAATCACCTCTCGGCATGCCAGATCGGCATAGGCTGGGATAGGTACCAAGTCGATATCAATTCATGGAAGAGAAATATAGGGTATGAGTACACTACGGGCCAATAACATTAACGTCGGTGTATAATTTCCAAGTGAAAAGGAGACCACGCTTGCATAGTAATGCGACGTGGCATAGAGTATCCAACCAATGATATAAAAATAAAACCATAGAGACAACGACTCAAACCATAATATAACCTTGGCATCCCATGGACAACATATTTAGCGGCGTAAGAGTAAAGAGAAAACGAATTAAAATGAAATACTCTTACCATTAAAATTGTGACGCATGAGTATACCAAGATATTGATATAGTATACAATTGTGATGCATAAGTATAACATGATATTGATATAGTTATACGATTTACATGAAAGAAGCATTAGAAATAAATTATGAGAGAAGGGTTAAATTATGTTGTATAGACATAAGAATTGTAGAATGACATTTCATAGAAGCCAATTGGTCTGCAATTCATTTACCGTATATGTAGTACGGAAGTAAAAAGGGGTTTATGTAGTAATAACACTTATGTTAAAAAAAATAGGTGAAAAAAAAAATGTTAGAGGGCGGTATGTGACATCTTGGATTTTTTTAAATAGATATAAAAAATTCAAGAAACCCTAAAATTGATAGCTAGCAATTTTGAGCTTCTTTCTTACAACGGAATTCTGTTCGCTGGATGGTTAGTCAATGGATGTCCTATTTTTATTTTGAATCACCTTAGCAACCGTGCTCTTTCCCTCGTTCATTTCTTCTGCCATTAGTTTCGTTGTCCATGCATTCGCATTCATAGGAAAATACAAGAACGGGAAGATTGAAATTTTCTTGAAACACGATTGAAGTCGGAACTGGAAAAGGAGACCACACCTCCACATACCACAAATCCAGTTCCAACGTTCAATGGCTATTCCAGAAAATATCACCATTAAACATAAAAGGCCACCTGAAAACCCATGGCGATCACTAAATTTCTCATTTCACTGTAAAAAAAACACTTGTCAGTGATATTCTTTAGACAACCCATGGAAAAGAGTAACACCTAAAATTCTAACGATGGTTCGACCTCCAATTATTTTTACTTGGCTACTCTTCTTTGCTTATAATTTATCGATCCAAGCCCATTTATATAACTCCTCTATTTGTAACACAATTTCCATTTAACTGGCTATCATTGTTAATTCGATGGAATGGTTGGAGATAATTACCATTGTTAATGGGGTTGAATGGATGTGCATGAAGTACAACTAGTTTTAATTGTTTAGACAATTAAATTCAGCTGTTAGTTAAGTGTCAGTAATGTGTTGTGTATCTAGTAAATCACTTACCAGGAGTTTTTTCAACAGAAAAGAAAGGAAGAAGCTAGTAATTCACTTCCACTGCATTCCATTCGTGATGATCGGACATTCAGTGGTTAAATAAAGGTTACTTAAAAAACTCAATGAATCTTCAGAAAATTCGACTTGCCTTTTTATGCGGTACTTGTACTTCCGGAAGCTATTATTTCTTCCCTACTCTGAGGGTAAAGTCAGCGTTGGATCTTCCAATGATTTATCGTTGAGCTTGGTGGAACGATCATAAAAAATATTAAATGAAATATATTTATTTTCTATGATGTTAGAGGGAGATTTATTGAAATAGACATATTTAAATCATACATTTCATTTTAATTGATGAGTTGGATAATGTAAAATAGTTTATTACGATTAAAAATTGAAATATTGTTTTTGTTAACTATGATGGAACAAAACTAAATAAAAATAATTTTACATTTTCTTGGAAAGAATATTGGATATTTATAAATGAAAGAGAATGACTCCATTAACAAATTAAAAGAACTTATAAAATATATATGTGATAATCTCCTAGGTGTCTAATAATTCAAGTCCAAGGGATTTGGGATATTAAGTAATTTTGAAATAAGAAAAAGCTTATATAATTTATTAAATTTTAAAATATCATAATATATATGATCATCTACATTAATCTAATATATATGAAATTCATTCTTTAGTCTAACAATATGTAGAGACACCTCAATCTGTAGAGATGTACAAAGTAATAAAGTTGTGGCTAAAGTATGTTAGTGTAGTTATTAATTGTGCCATAATTTATTGTAGTTAGTAAACAATAAGGGAAAATATAATGTTTAGCTTAGAAAATGTCAAACTAAGATTAAAAATCAACTAAGTAATATATATTTACCTCTCAGAATACATGACTATAACATTATGTTCCACTATAATTATCTTATCTCTATGATGGAGTTGTTGTCAAGTATAGAATGCTTGGTTTGTCAAATTCCTACTCAAAGAGATGCAAATAGAGCCCGATCTTTGCATATATTAATTGCAGTAGGTAACATAGTTTTAAGGATAGTTTTTTATCTTAAGGTTTACCAATCATGGAAAATATTACTAGTGCCTCATACCCAAATCTTAAAATTTTTGATGATAACTATGTAAAAATGTTTAGATTTCTAATTATTTTATATTAGAGAATATATAATATTGGGTATTTTCAAGGTAAAATAATTTAATACTATAAAATTTAGCTTATTTTTTTGTTTTTTAAATGGAAATTTACTAATTGAATTTGGAAAAACATTGAATATTACCCCACTTGGGAATATCAGCCCGTATTACCCCACTTTGGAATATTAGCCCGTAAAATTTCACTTTTACCTATGATAAAAAAGTGAAAATCCTTATCCATTCATTTTTTCATTGTGGATCATTCTTGAAGTCTTAGCTTACCATGACCCACTATTCTTTGTGTTTAGAAAAAATAAGGCATATGAAACTCTATTTCGAAATATTGTTACATCAATGTGAATAAAAAGGCTAAAAAAACTTGTAAATTTTGAGTGTGCTCAAAATGGAGCGATATTATTTGATATTATTTATTCAACTCACCCTTCTCAATCCGACAATTCTTATTGTAACATCCTAGGTTTTCTGAATTAGGAATCATTTTATTTTATATTTACACACTTTAGTAGATACTTTTCCTTCTTAAAAAAACACACACAAACAAGCACACTCAATCACCGGGTGATCAGTGTTAAGCTAAAAAATGGAAGTGTTCAGAATTGATTGGAAACTAAAGGACAACAAATAACTCATCGACAGAAATCCAACGCAATTCGTTTCATTGAAAACCCACTCCGGATGAGGAAGATAGAGCCTGTTGTTCATTTTCCTAAATAATTAAAAAAAGTTGCAAAAGTGAGAGAATGGTGACATGACAGACTAGTCAACAAAAAAGGGATGTTCTAGGAATATTCAATTATTTTCTCCCAATGACACTGTGAAAAGTATCACTACTGGATTCACTGGAAAGTTTGGAAGACAAATTTTTTTTTACCACTAAGGTCGAAATTCCAAATTTCATAGTTCAATGGTCGAATGACATTTTTTTATTATATGGTTTAAATAGTCCAACCAGAGGCAGACATGTGGGGTAACCAAGGGCTGCCAGGTGCCCCCTCTGGTGGACCAAGGTATGGGTGAATTTCATATATGGTCAAAATTGAAATTATCAATTGTCATATATCCAAAGGTCGGGCATATAATATAGTTTGGGTGGAAAAATTAATATGGGCGGGGGGGCAGAGATTAGGGCTCGACCCCAGGACCTCCCCCGAGCGAGCACACCAAACTACCACTATACCACAACCTTGCAACTTAACTCTATATGCTACTGAATTACATATGTTATCATATCGTTTGAAGCGTCACGCAGTGGAGGGGGCAAGCCCCCTCATATATGTCACCGTTGGGCTAAAACTAGGGGTGGAGCACTGTAATATCCCAAGGATCAAAATTTTAAATAAAACAACACATCTAGGTATTTCATATAAAAAAACAAAACACAACACATATAAGAAATTGAAGCCCAATTGTGAATCCTGAATGGATCCACCAAATAAACATTACCGCGGGGTTTTCGTCTCGGGATCAATAAAAGAACTAGCCAGGCCAGGTTCTCAACCCAAACATAATAAAATAGATAATCCAAAATTCCCTAAATGCCTAGCTTCTCTCCCGTTTTATAGGCTTGATGGGTCAATACCAACAAGAGATACCATGGGTCAATACCATGGGAAAATACCATCAAGAAATGCCATGGGTCAATACCATGGGTCAATTCTATCCACTTTGACGGGATCAAGAAAGGGGATATTACAAATCCTCCCGCCCAAAGATTGCTTGTCCTCAAGCGATCCACTTCTATCCATAACAGAAGCATTTGTACATGGATACCAGGATCCCATACAATCTGATGTGCCCTCCATTTTGAATGGTCCTGAATGGATCCTTCAATCCTTGGATCCCAAAAAATCCTCTGACCAATCCTTCCCTGAATAGATTTACCTGGATCCCAAACAATCCTTTCCCCAATGGATTCTCCCGGATCCCAATGCCACCTAAATCCTGGGACCTGTGGGTTATGGTACCATTTCAACCCTCCATCACTGTCTACACCAAGTGGTTCAAGCTGTAATTTTTCCTTGGCTATGGATATCCTCCAAATAATCAACCCATTAATAGAATACCAACTCATAATCTCTCGCCAATGCATACTTGGGAAAGAATGAATATCTGCAAATCTACTATGTTGATGTGGTTCGATGCTCGATTCATGCTGCTCTACTTGGTTACCCAACATGATGCATTTGGAGAACTCTGCCTTGCTCTTCCCAAAGTATACAGATGGGTTGTTGGTGTTGCAAGCTTTATCTATATATTCTTGTAGAGCGCTGCTATGGGACTCCCAATTGTACTCCTCATGTGACCTTGTGAGGGACTTGAGTTGTTCCTCAATTTTTTTGTTCTCCTGTAAGACAATGTCTCGGACTATCCAGAATGTTTGTTTCAACAACATAAGATCTGTCTTGACATGCATGATCCTTTCCTAAAAATGCATGATCCTCTCCTCATTTGATTCTCCTTGAGTGTATTCATCCTGGACCTCTTCACATGTGAGGATGAGTTGTCCATCCTTTCTGGTTGTCAAACATGGATGTACTGGTGGACTGTTGTCTATACCTGATTGCCCATACTCTTCATGGATGTCCTCCATTGTATTTATAAATTCAACTACCACATCATCAGAAGGAATTGCATCCTTCCTTTCATCATGTACTTTATCAAGTTGACTAATCAGCTTGTCCTACAAGTTTCTCTGAAGAGCATGGTGTTGTTGTTCACCATTTGTATTTGAATGCTTAGATCCTTCACAGGTCCTCTCCTGAAAACCAGCAAACCCATCTATGGATGAATCCCCATGATCTAAAGAAGTCTCTAATTTTTCTATCATTGTTGCTTCCTTATTGTCTAGACATGAATGGTTAAGTGCCCAAACTCCCTTGCATACAAAGCATAAGCCTTTCCTCCTTAGTTCATTCTTGCTGTCTCAACAAATCTTTGTTAGTTCCTCCTTGGTTATCTTCTTTCTAAGTAGTTTGATGCTTTGCTTGATCAACCCCTCAACTAGTTCATAAGCAGCAGGTGATGCAATTAGCTCCTTCCTTCAAATGGCCAACAATTTGGATCTCAATTGTTCGCAGATGGCCCTATCTTCTCCTAATATTGGAGACATGATCTTTTGCATGTATTTTTTGATGTAGTTTGGATGAGACGTTTTAATTCCATTGCAGAAGTATTGGAGCATCTGAAGGATTAAATCATCACACTCTAGATCCAGCATAAGCATACCAAATCTGAATTTCTCCATGCGTTCCAAAATTTTGCGCTTCTGGTAAAAAGTAAGAACGGTGGTGTTGTCCAACCCTTGGAGTGCTTCTACCATTACCTGAAAAGTCCTCCTCATGATGTCATCATTGTAGGGCAAACGCGGTGCTGTTAAGGCTATGATTTTACTAAGACAAGAAGCGACGGTGAGTCTAACATTTTCACAAGAATTCTCCAAGAACCTAGGTTGTATCAAAGCAAACATGGATGGTTTCAAGGCCCAGCTTGACCCTTCCCATTCTGATTTATCTATCAAGCTCAAAGCCGCATATAATGTGTCTAGCTGTAGGAGAACATCTTTTGACTTTGTACCCTGCAATTTGGATCCAAGTTCGAAGAGATACTTGCTTGTTACATCTTCCTTCTGGATATCTTTTGACTGCTGAAGGATAACATGGACCTTTCGAGAGAAAGGCCTGTTGCTGTGCTCTTGCTTTTGATTTGTATGTTGTTGCCATCTTTGATCCACAGAAGTATTGTAGCTCAGAGAATCGACTAATATATCATTATGTTGATTCTTGTGGCGTTTCCAAAAATAAAATGATGGCATTGGCATCAATGGATCTCAATACTTAGCTACTGAGAAACCTGGGAATGATCCCTGTCTAGCAATAATTTTCCAACCTTTCAACAATGACCATATTTTCAAGAAAGATATGAATCTTCCATACACATGAATAAATATCATGGGTACATTTATAATATTCCATACAAATGAATAAATATCATGGGTACATTTATTTCGTAAGAGACCACATACAAGCTATAAATGTTTTTGTCAATCATGCCTTCCAATATTTTCAAAAATTTAACCCAAAGACTTATATATGATTTTCCCTTCACTTATTTCTCCCAATAAAATAATTTACTGAAAAATAAAAATCCAACTAGGGTGATAAATATCATCGAAGTGAGAGATGCTAGCTAGGGTGAAAATTAAATTTCACCGAAGTTCCTTTCATAAAACTCTTAGGCTGGTAGGATGCACAGCTCTGATACCACTGTAATATCCCAGGGATCAAAATTTTAAATAAAACAACACATCTAGGTATTTCATATAAAAACACAGAACACAACACATATAAGAAATTGAAGCCCAATTGTGAATCCTGAATGGATCCACCAAATAAACATTACTGCGGGGTTTTCGTCCCGGGATCAATAAAAGAACTGGTCAGGCCAGGTTCTCAAACCAAACATAATAATATAGATAATCCAGAATGCCCTAAATGCCTAGCTTCTCTCCCCTTTTATAGGCTTGATGGGTCAATACCAACAAGAGATACCATGGGTCAATACCATGGGTCAATACCATGGGAAAATACCATCAAGAAATGCCATGGGTCAATACCATGGGTTAATATCATGGGTCAATTCTATCCACTTTGAAGGGATCAAGAAAGGGGATATTACAAGCACTCCACTAAGCATGGGATTAAATGTGCCTAATAATCAATAACTATATTAAATTTGTGCTAATCTTGTTGTAATCTATATTTAATTAAATGTGTGTTTAGTGATAATTTTATAGTTAACTCCCAATTAACATTTAATTAATTGCGATTAATATAGAGGCCTCTTTGGTAGAGTCTTCCAATTTCGGTGGATCTCCAAAATTAGCAGCCCTAACTATACTTATTTCTAGATTTAGTGGGGTTTTGTAGGCGAGACTTGAGGAGGCCATAACTTTTTCAAAATTCGACAAAATTGGGCTCAAGAAGAGTCTATTTCAGATGAATTGGACATTCTGAACACATTGAAGTAGGTTTTCAGAGTAGTAGAGGATTCTAAACAACACTTTTTTCTTTTTATTTTTGAGCTAATACAGAGGCCCATGCAATGGAAGTTGGACCAAGGAGATTTAGTCGAGGAGGGGTGAACTACTTCATCAAAAAATTGTGTTAATGGATCATTTTAATGGTTTGTTGTACAATTTATTGTTGTTGTTCAGCATTATGTTTTAATCTGATTAAGCTCATAGATTTAAAAAAAAACTCAAAAAATTTACATGTTTGATAGTTAGAAACACCTCAAGAAGCCTATGCACATGAAGCAAAAGATCATCAACTTATTTATAATTCGGAAGGTGAAATTAGAAAAACAAAAATAACATTCAGATTTAGATCTAGGTGGTATCAGAGAAAAGGTTGAAAGGTTATTTCATTGATTTTCCTGAGTTATGTGCAAGTAGCATTTTAATGGTTACAAATTTTGGATGCTTACAAGGTTAAAGTTTTAGAGAGGAGAAGGGAAACTGTTGGTTGCTAGTCCTAAGGTTATGAATAGAAGAAGGAGAGCCACTAGGGCACCATCTCCACACAAATTTTCACTCACAACTGCACTTGAAGCATCTCAAGTTTTATATCTAGGTGAGATTGATGAGGTACAAGTTGGACCAGAAGCTGAGCTTGAATACATAGCCATCATGTGAGATTTTGGAGAGACTGAAGGTATTTCACAGGAGGAAGCATACAAGTAGTCTTTCTATGAACTAACTGAAAGGGTTAGGATCCTCTTTGAAGAGAGGGATGAAAAGGATGAACATAAGGATTCAAAGGGTGGTGGAGGAAAGACTCCTCCTTCTCCACCATATTCATCATCATCCTCATCATTGCCATCATCATCATATTCCACTTCCACAACCAAAACCACCCTTACTCACTCAAAAGCCAAAAATGGAAAAACTCCCTTACTCAAACATGATTTCAAGTTTGAGCTTCTAATGTATTTTGGCGAAGTGAATGTAGAGAGACCCGATAATTGGATTTTTCAATTGGAGTTTTATTTCAGAATTGAGAGCCTTCAAGAAGATGACATAAAGTTTCAATTGGCTTCGTTGAGGATGGGGGGATCAACACTTGTATGGTGTGAAGCAAGGACTTAGGAAGAGATTAAAAACTATGGTAAGATCTCAATTTCTTGGTAAATTTTTATTGTTGCCATTAAAAGGCAATTATATCCTCTAGCTTACATGCAAAAATCCATTATGGACTCACAAATTTTAGACAATTGAAAGGGAAAAGTGTGCAAGATTATACTGATGAATTTAGGAGAAGAGCTCTTATTTTGGGTATTAATTTTTGTTCTCAAGAAAATTTGTTAAAGTATATTCAGGGTTTGCACAGTTACCTGAGACACACTATTCTCATGTTCAATCCCACAAAATTAGATGATATTTGTGTTCAAGCCACACATTTAGAAGAAAGAGGGAAACATAGTATAGATGAGAAAAGTGAGTGTTTCATTGATTATGAGGGTAAAGGAGAGGGAAATTTTAATGGAAGAGGAAAGAGAAATAACCCTGCCAAAAGAGATAAAGAGAAACTCACATGTAAACATTTTTCGAAGAATGGCCATGATGAAGACCATTGCTGGCAACTTCATTCGAGGTTCAGGGCAAACAAACTGAAAGCCAAAGAGAACGAAAAAACTGCTACAATCATTGAACATGACTTACGTCCAGATTCAAGAGATGAAACCAAGATTACAACAATTGGTTTGAAAGGTAAGAACACAATAAGCACTAGTTCTTCATGTTGGTCCAATGTAACTCACGATGAAGATACAAGAATTGAAATGTTCCATATTAGATTCATGTCTAAACATACCAATATAGATACACTATTTTATAGTGATTCTCAAGATAATTTGATTTCTGAAGGCTTAGACAAGAAGCTAAACCTTGAAACTATTAGACATCCAAGACCTTATATTTTAGGGTGGATATGAACAAATGTAAAATTGTAGGTAACAAGGAAGTCCATTCTAAGGTTTGCAATCAATTCAAATTGTTTTGATGAAGTTGACCTTGATATCGTGTTGCTTGAAATTTGAGTTACATGCTCATTTCAGGCTTGTTTCAGAGGATTATTAATCACCAAAGGATTTTCACCCCCAATTTCGTATTTCAATATCTATAACAATTTTTTTATATATGTGAAAATATTATGTTGGTATATATACATACATACATATATTTATATATATATATATATATATATATATATATATATATATATATATATATATATATATATATATATATCTGTGTGTGTGTGTGTTGTCAACCATAATTGACTATTTAGATATCTATAACAAAATTTTCTGGTTGATAACTCTTATCATCAATATTTTTTAAACCTCCACTACTTGCTTCCATGCAAGCAAAATTTTTCTTTCATTCCTTCACGATGGCTCCTTCTCTGCAACAACTTATTTCTTCTAGGCTACTCTTTCCTATGGTATTGCCTTAAAACATTTCTTTTGCGACCTATGGTGCAATTTCTAGTTTAACATTCTTGTATAAGTTTCTTGAATCCATTACTAATAAACACCCAACAAGATTATGTTTCTTGAACAATTTTTTCATGCTATATGGTTGTTGCATTTCTCATAGAAAGGTTGTGCTACCTAATGTGTGAAGCCTAGTGACTAGGGAAACCTACATAGAAAGTGCCTAAATTAGTTGAGGTGTTTAATTTTTTAAAAGGAAAACATCATCTAAACAACTACATTCTTTTCCCTCTGCCTGTATTTTTTGTTGTGCATTAAGGCTCCACCACATTTAGAGTGAATTGTACTTATTTTCTTATCCAACATTGATATTTCATATGCCAAATATTTTGCACTGGATATATATTTACATTCGCATTTAATGTAGAATAGAAGTGACCAAAACCTATACACTTGCGTTGTGATTATTCTGAATCCTGATGTGAAATGTTTTCTTAAGTAGTTCTTTAACTAATTAAAGTGTGATTCAAGGTTATTTGTCTCTAAGCAGATTTATTCCATAATCCATTTAGATAGACTAGTTGTAGGTCATTTGGACAATGTAATTCAAATACCTATACATATAACAACCAAAAGTAGATAAATTACTTGATAACTTGAACTCTATTAAAAAAACATTTCTCACACCCCTTATCCCAATTTTTGGATCAAACTATGCATTGATGAAAATAGCTCAATGGCCAAAATTGAGTGATTTAGGCATTAGGATAAGAAATTTCTTGGTTATAGTATGCATAAATACATGATTGTGATAATAAAATATAGGAATAATAACTTTTAGTGAAATACATGTATTTTGATAGCATACCAACGAGCTCTCACCATCACTCCCTTATGAGAGAGGCAAACAATGTGTGATATTTAATAAGTTGTTGTTTGAGTGATTTTTTAAAATTTTTGTATAAGTGTCGATAGCATACCAACAAGCTCTCATCATCACTCCCTTATGAGAGAGGCCAACAAAGTGTGATATTAAATAAGTTGTCATTTGAGTGTTTTTTAAACATTTTTTTATAAGTATCTTGAAGCCATTATTAGTAAATACTCCACACTACTCCACAATGTTATGTTGCTTGAAAAATTTCTTCATTCTATATGGTTGTTTCATTTCCCATAAAAAGGTTCTGCTACCTAATGCATGAAGCCTAGTGCCTAGGGTTACCTACATAGAAAGTTCCTAAATTATGAAGCATGAGAGGTGTGCCCCTTACATTTCGATTAGAGACCCATAAATCACCTACATTATACATTATAAAAAAGGAATTACACTAATAGCACGAGAGGTCTTGAGAGGTCCCCTCTCTTTTGTTTGGTTGGTAAATTTAGTGTGGAGGAACTTAAAAATTATTTTCTAAATGAAGAAAAAGGGATGAATAGGTTTTTGAGAAGGTCATCTACGTGAATATGGCAATAAAATCTTGGTAGAGTATATAAATTACTTTAATGATGATTAATATTTAAAAGTCATATGCAAGAGTTTATGTTGAAATATTGATAATGAGTAAATTTAGTATGTTGAATGTTTCATTGTTCTCTTGCCATCAAAAAATATTGCTAGAAATCGAATAATGTCAATAGAATGGTTTATACAAAATTGATTTAGTACTTTGAATAATTTTTATATTGGATGGATAAATCTAAGTGGCTTTAAAAGGACAATAAAAAAGAGGTTGTTGGAGATATGTGTTTTTAACTATTCTGTAACTAATACATATGTTATATTTCTCATCATAGAATATATTGGGTATTATGGTTTTCAGGTTTTTGTGGTTCTAGTTTATTGAGGAAATCTCAAATTATCCACGGTATAATAAAACAATAATCCATGTTTTGAATCCCAAAGGAATTCATCTTCAAGATAAGATGTTGAATGACAAATAAAAGGACACAAGGTGAAGGTTTAAATAGTGAAATATGGAGAAAAAAATCCAGGTAGCTAACAAATTAATATTCTATTAATTTATTTAATAAATTTTATTAATAAACAATAAAATTAGTTTATTATAATTTTTTAATAAATTTAAAAAAATTGTAGAATATAATTTAATAACAATTCAATAATAGTTCTATTAAATTTATTTCATTTTATTTTGATTACTTTTAATTAAATTTTAATTAAAAAAATTTCATTAATTTAAAAAAAAAAATTTACCTTGTTTCTTAGAATTTCAAAATTTATTTAATAATAATAATTATATTTATTTTAATAATAATTATTATATTTATTTTATTTCTAGTAATACAACGTAAATGTTAAAAAATTTCAAGTAATAAATGCTAAATGTTAAAATTTTTTAAATTATAAATACTACTATCTTAAAATTATCTAAATAAATTAATAAACATTAATAATAAAATTTAATATAAGAGTAAGTTTTGAATATTTATTTAGTGAAGAGTATTATAACATTTTTTCCTAGAATAAGAAAAATCTCTTTCAATAGAGCATCGTTGTTTAGAAATAAGCCTATATATGTTTAGAAATGATTTTCTGAAGGTTTTGCGTCTTTTTTTGGAAGTCGGGGAAGTGATGTTTGAGAATGAAATGAGGAAATATGGTAGGGTTCTTCTCTCCCTTCACAAACTATATGATTGATTGTGAATCAAATTCTATGCGAATGATATAATATAATTTTCAGCTTAACTTTGAGATCGCTATTAGAGAAATAACATGTATCTAACTTGGGCTTAATTCAATTGGTGTAATAACATGTATCTAACATGTTACTATGAACACTCTAAAATGACATTTGTGATTCTTGGATTTTTTTAAATAGATTTAAAAAATTCAAGAAACCCTAAAATTGATAGCTAGCAATTTTGAGCTTCTTTCTTACAATGGAGTTTTGTTTGCTAGATGGTTAGCCAATGGATTTCCTATTTGTATTTTGAATCACCTTAGCAACCGTGCTCTTTCTCTCATTCATTTATTCTGCCATTAGTTTCAATGTCCATGCATTCACATTCATTGGAAAATACAAGAATGAGAAGACTGAATTTTTTTTGAAATGCGATTGAAGTCGGAATTGGACAAGAAGACCACACCTACACATACCACAAATCCAGTTCCAACGTTCAATGGCTATTCCAGAGAATATCATCATTAAACATAAAAGGCCACCTAAAAACCCATGGCGATCACTAAATTTCTCATTTCACGGTAAAAATAAACTTGTGATTCATATTCTTTAGACAATCCCTTCTTTAGACAATCCATGGAAAAGAGTAACACCTAAAATTCTAATGATGGTTCGACCTCCAATTATTTGTACTTGGCTGCTCTTCTTTGCTTATAATTTATAGATCCAAGCCCATTTATATAACTTGTCTATTTGTAACACAATTTCCATTTAACTTGTTGTCATTGCTAATTTGATGGAATGGTTGGAGATAATTACCATTGTTAATGGGGTTGAATGGATGTGCATGAAGTACAACTAATTTTAATTGTTTAGAAAATTAAATTCAGTTGTTAGTTAAGTGTCAGTAATGTGTTGTGTAGCTAGTAAATCACTTACCAGGAGTTTTTTCGACAGAAAAGAAAGGAAGAAGGTAGTAATTTACTTCCACTGCATTCCATTGGTGATGCTCGGACATTCAGTGGTAAAATAAAGGTTACTTAAAAAACTCAACGAATCTTCAGAAAATTCGACTTCCCTTTTTAAGCAGCACTTGTACTTTTGGAAGCTCTGGTTATATTATTTCTTTGCCACTCGGAAGGTAAACTTAGAAACTGAACTTACAAGCTATATTCATTAATTAAATCAAGTTACATATATACATAAGGAATTGTCTCAAGATAGAGAAGCTATCTTAGACACACAATAATTTGGTTGAGGGAATATCTCAACCTCAAACTAAACTAGGAACTAACCTATAGAATATGAACAAACTGTATACATAGAGAGAATCACAACTGAAGACAAGTAGGAATTATATATTCCAACACTCCCCCTTAATGACTACTTGTCTCAATATCTATCTACAAAATCTACAGTTGGTTTTGTTTCGTAATTACACTGGTTCTATTTGGTAATTACACTTTGTATCTTGTTCATGCTATTGTCGATGTCCATATAAAGGAACAACCATCTACCGAAATGCATGGGTTCCAACCGCTACAACCGCCAGTTTACTAGGAAGTCCTTCACATACATGGTTCATCCAACCCCTCGATTAACTCTCCCTTGATATAAATTTCACCTTATGGAGTCTAAAACCAATACGGCCCACCCAAGTGTATCCATCCCACATGACACACTCTTCCAGGGTGTTAAAACTCTCTGACAGAGGGAACATATAACAAACGGGTATGCATGCCTCTCTGGGTGTTACAGCATGAACAAACAATAAATGACCTGTAGATTTGCTTCTAATTACAAACTGTGACTCATACTAATGGTAATGATTCTATTCCAAGAAACCCACACAAAACAAACTCTCACAAACTTGATTTTCCATCCTTCTTTGCCGCTCACCATACCATTCACCTCCACAAACACCACACTATTCATATGCTGGAAGAAACCATTACTTTGGCTTTGTACTTGTCAATTAGAACTTGGAACTCCATCCTTAACCTGTCATTTGTTAGAGTAGTCAATTCTAACAAAAAATAACTTCATATTGAGGTGACTAATCTCAATATGTATATTAATTTTAGTTCCAAAATATGTCCATCATGAAATATTTCATTTTCCCTAACATACACAAACAATCATGCTCTCAAACAAACAATACCGAATGATAATGAAAATTTTCAACACATGGCCACGCCATTCACTGCTACGGACAGTTCGCCCCGCATTTAAATTCACCAGAACACTGCCCACACTACTGTTGTGAGAAGATCCAAGATCATACACTGCACATTGTCTTCTATCTGATCCCTATCAGATCACTGACAACTGATCACTCCACGTTGCTTCATGCACGAGCAAAACCCTTTCATCTGCTTGCTAGTTAACATTTCGACAAGTATTAATTCACCTCCACTGCTCAGGCGCTCAGCCTTGAGGAGATACAATGTAGCCACCAAGGCTCAACTCAGCCATGAAGACTCACCACATCCACAAAGGCTCAAGATAGCCACGAAGGCTCACCATGGCCACAAAGGCTCAACACAGCCATGAAGGCTCACCATAGCAACAAAGGCTCACCATAGCCACGAAGGCTCAACATAGCCACAAAGGCTTATCATAGCCAGGACTCCATGGTCCAATCTTGTGTCATCCACAAATTCGCTGTCAACATGCATAAAATTCAACGATTTTATAAACAAAAAGTTCTTATTTCAGTATCCAATTCCCTTGGAATCGCAACATAATGCCACTTCCCCTGTTCACAGTATGAAGGCAGGGTAACTACTTCGAAGCATGTCTCCTCATGCTCGCTGACAAGCTGCAACAACAAAGACCCATTATCAAGCTAATCTCCTTGCTATTTCAACATGCATATATGTTTCCATCACACTCGGCACAACAAAATCTATCATCCTCAAATATATGATGCCGTTTTCATTGTCATGTCTTCATTATATCTTCTAGTAAATCATTCCTGCAAATAAATTTGTGTATTGTCGGAATGGGAAATTCCAATAAAGACTCACACTCTTGACAATAGTTGCCCAAACTAAATTTCACAACAATGCAACATTTAGTTCTTTTAACCAGATTTGAATAAATGCATTTAGATGTTAAGTTGACCGGTCTCAACATGAAAGTATAATAATTCACGAAAACAATTTGTTTCATTTTCAACCTGTATAGAAACATAATCATGTTGCGGCATCTCACCACACTGCCCTTGGCTCACTTCACTGTTGCGCCATGAGACCATGCTAGAAATGTGTTCAACCTTCAACTAGGTTGATCCCAAATAAAGGAAGTTGGAAGCCTCCCAATAACTCCAGGTGATTCTACACCTCTTCTAACCCCTGAAAGCTCCAAACTCCAAATCAAAAAGTCGGTCCACAGCATTGGAAATCCAATCCTCTTTCGTTGCACCTTGGCACAAAATTCATAATAAACTCTGGATTTGTTTTTAATATGCCCAAACCATGAAATTTACAAACACGTGAATGATTTCCAACATGTCTTAATTGATGCCTTCACACAAAGAAACATGTTGCAAGCACGACACATATAGCAAGAAGAGAGATGAAATCAATTGTCATTTTGCTTTATCTACCAACGATAACACAACATATGCCACTTCCATGAAGACAAACTTCCCGAGTAAAAGAAGTGACAACAACGAATAGCTGTATAATAGAGGATCCACCACCATCTCAAGTCGGACCAATCCTCCTAGCAGACGTACCAATTAGCATGTTGCCGATTAGCTTCCACTGCAGGTCTTCGATCACCAGCACATCTGCAAAGCTGTCTCGTTCTATCATCCTCGGATCAGCGTTAGAATTTTGCTCAATCCAATCCCAAACAATCCTATTGGCCCTTGCATCGAAGAGGCGAATGTAACCGTTGTATCTAAAGGTGCCACCATGTACACCTCCGACCATGAGAATGTTATAAGAATTCACGAAATGAAAAATCGTCGAAACCTTGGAGTGCACAGAGTTACCGTTTTGTCAGCCCACCTATAGAGAAACCTTAAGCCTCTCCCTGTCGACAACCAGGATCGTGTTCTCAGTCCTCTGCCCATTTTCGAAGCTCGCGAAGATGGAAGAATCCGACAAGGTGATGGCTCGAACACAGGGTCCGTAAACCTGTGTGTCGGATTTGTCATACCAAGTCAGGCTCTTCACATTGGATGCATTCTTGGTGTCATATATGTGCAATCCTGGAAAATCCTCTGTACCAACGATCACTAGGGTTTCTGAAACCCTGTTCATGATTTCAACACTGTGAATATTCCTCAATGTCGTGGTCTACTTCTTAAGCTCCCAGTCGTATATTGGATGACTACCAGCATAAATTTCAATACACATGGTTTTACATTTTCTTATGTAAGAAAATTTCACCTCATTTATGGCGACATCGATTGCATTACATTGTGTATTATACTACCAAAAAACTATGGTCCTATATGAGAAAATAAGTCATTCATCCTCATGGCTCGATCTTCCAATCCACCAGATCGCTGGCTCTCCCCGTCAAACCAATGACGCCCATCTCTGTTCAAATCCTGATGGTTTTCATTCCTCCATTCCTCCATCATGATCCTTCTCGGCACCAAATGGTACTGAAGTAGACGTAGCAAAGACATCAGGTTCCCGGGCTCATACAGGAACTGCTTAAAATCCGGACTTGACCAATGTGAATGCTGATAGTTTCTCTCATTTCCTTCGAATTCAAAAAAAAACAATACGAGATCTCAAAATAAGATGATTTTAAAAAGATTTGAAATCATAGAAGAATAGATTATGTAGAGATTCTAATTCTAGTAGTGCTCATGAGATAAAGAGCTCCTCCTTGATTTCTCCGAGAACGCTCCACAGATAAATTTTCGAATAGTGATGAATGGACAAACAGAACTAAAAAAAACAAATACTCTTTTATTTCCCTTGACCGAGGAGGGGCCAAGGCTAGGCCCAGGCCCAAGCGGACTCTGATACCAACATAGAAACTGAGCATACAAGCTATATTCATTAATCAAATCAAGTTACAGATATACATAAGGAATTGTCTCAAGATAGAGAAGCTATATTAGACGCATAATAATTTGGTTGAGGGAATATCTCAACCTCACACTAAACTAGGAACTAACCTATAGAATAGTAACAGACTTTATACATAGAGAGAATCACAACTGAAGACAAGTATGAATTACATATTCCAACAAAGTCAGCGTTGGATCTTCTAAAGATTTATCGTTGAGCTTAGCGGAACGATCATAAAAAATATTAAATTAAATATATTTATTTTCTGTGATGTTGGGGGGAGATTTATTCAAATAGACATATTTAAATCATACATTTCATATTAATTGATGAGTTGTATAATGTAAGATAGTTTATTAGGATTAAAAATTGAAATATTGTTTTTGTTAACTATGATGGAATAAAACTAAATAAAAATAATTTTATATTTTTTTATGGAAATAATATTAGATATTTATAAATGAAAGAGAATGACTCCATTAACAAATTAAAAGAACTTATAAAATATATATGTGATAATTTCCTAGATATATAATAATTAAAGTCCAAGGGATTTGGGATATTACATAATTTTGAAATAAAAAAATGTTATATAATTTATTAAATTTTAAAATATCATAATATATATATGATCATCTACATTAATTTAACATATATGAAATTCATTTCTTTAGTCTAACAATATGTAGAGACACCTCAATCTGTAGAGATGTACAAAGTAATAAAGTTGTGGTTAAAGTAGGTTAGTGTAGTTATTAATTGTGCCATAATTTATTTTAGTTAGTAAACAATAAGGGAAAATATAATATTTAGCTTAGAAAATGTCAAAATAAGATAAACAATGAACTAAGTAATATAGATATACCTCTCAGAATACATGACTATAACATTACGCTCCACTATAATTATCTTATCTCTATGATGGAGTAGTTGTCAAGTATAGAATGCTTGATTTGTCAAATTCCTACTCAAAGAGATGCGAATAGAGCCCGGTCTTTGCATATATTAATTGCAGTAGGTAACATAGTTTTTAGGATAGTTGTTTATCTTAAGGTTTACCAATCATGGAAAATATTACTAGTGCCTAATACCCAAATCTTAAAATGTTCGATGATAACTTTGTAAAAATGTTTAGATTTCTAATTATTTTATATTAGAGAATATATAATATTGGGTATTTTCAAGGTAAAATAATTTAATACTATAAAATTTGGCTATTTTTTTTTAAATGGAAATTGACTAATTGATTTTGGAAAAATATTAAATATTACCCCACTTGGGAATATCAGCCCGTATTACCGCACTTGGGAATATTAGCCCGTAAAATTTCACTTGTAGCTATGATAAAAAAGTGAAAATCCTTACCCATCCATTTTTTCATTGTGGATCATTATTGAAGTATTAGCTTACCATGACCCACTATTCTTTGTGTTTAGAAAAATAAGGCATATGAAACTCTATTCCAAAATATTGTTATGTCAACGTGAATAAAAAGGCTAAAAAAACTTGTAAATTTTGAGTGTGCTCCAAATGAAGCGATATAATTTGTTATTATTTATTCAACTCACCCTTCTCAATCCTACAAATTTTATTGTAACATCCTAGGTTTGCTGAATTAGGATTCATTGTATTTTATATTTACACACTTCAATAGATAATTTTCCTTCTTAAAAGAAACACACACACACAAGCACACTAAATCACCAGGTGATCGGTGTTAAGCTAAAAAATGCAATTGTTCAAAATTGATTGGAAATTGAAGGAAAAAAAAACAACTCATTGCCAGAAATCCAACGCAATTCATTTCATTGAAAACCCACTCCGGATGAGGAAGATAGATCCTATTGGTCATTTTCCTAAACAAGTAAAAAAAAATTCAAAAGTGATAGAATGGTGACATGATAGCCTAGTCAACAAAAAAGGGATGTTCTAGGAATATTCCATCATTTTCTCCCAATGACACTATGACAAGTGTCACTGCAGGATTCATTGGAAAGTTTGGAAGACAATTTTTTTTTTACCACTAAGGTTGAATTTTCAAATTTCATAGTTTAATTGTCGAATGCCATTTTTTTATTATATGGTTGAAATAGTCCAACCAGAGGTAGACACGTGGGGTAACGAGGGGCTGCCACGTGCCCCCTCTGGTGGACCAAGGTATGGGTGAATTTCATATATGGTCAAACTTCAAATTATCAAATGTAATATATCCAAAGGTCGGGCATATAATATAGTTTGGGTGGAAAAATTAATATGAGCAGAAGGGCAGAGTTCAGGGCTCGACCCCAGGACCTCCCACAAGCGAGCACACCAACCTACCACTATACCAAAACCTTGTAACTTAAATCTATATGCTACTGAATTACATGTGTTATCATATCGTTTGAAGCGTCGGGCAGTGGGGGGAGGCCAACCCCCTCATATATGTCATCGTTGGGCTAAAACTAGGGGTGGAGCACTCCTCTAAGCATGGGGTTAAACATGCTTAATAATCAATAACTGTATCAAATTTGCGCTAATATTGTTGTAATATATATTTAATTAAATGTGTGTTTAGTGCTAATTCGATAGTTAACTCCCAATTAACAGTTAATTAATCACGATTTGTAACACCCCTAGTTTATGTGTTTGATTTTCAAAAAAAAAAACTAGACATTTGAAATTTAATCCTAAGGGGAGTGGACCCCAAAGGAGAAGTATTTTGTGGATGTAATTACATATTTAATTTGAGAAAATGAATAAAATAATTCTGTGCAGATTGACCAAAATGTGAATTATGAGATCACTTGCTAAATCCATGAGGATGGATAAAGGCAAATACTTTCCCCACAATCTTTCAAAAATCCTTGAAAGAATTTATATCCAAATTAGATTTTGAGGAAAATCTAGTTCCCCAATGATGTGGAGAGTATTTGGGAAGATTTCAAAAGCTGGGAAAAGGATAAAGCAGCTTTAAAAATCCCTAAAATGGAAAGCCTAGGCAAACAGGAAGAAAAGAATCCTGATATTCTGGACGTAGAATTATAAACAAGCTTTGGGGAGAAAAAGCTTAAATAAGCTATTCCTAAACAGATTAGAGGTTGGTCTATTCTAGGAAATGATCTCAGCTTGGGGGTGAGTTCTGGGAGACAGAAGGACTCTAAGGTTGGGAGGTTGGTCAATTGCAACAGTGGTATGTCTCTAAGTTGCCTGGTGTTTTTACTTCATGTGATATAAATTAGTTACACATCATTGTTTGGTTCGTATGTTAGACTGGTTAGGTTCTACATTCAATAGAATTAATTCTAAGGATTTCACCCTCATAATTCTGTATAGTTGCAGAAATAGAAATCTGTAGAGGAGAATCCAGCAGAATCTCTAAACCAGGGTTGGTTTAAATATGAGGATACATATTCCTCTACAGATAATTTAACTTTAATCTGCTTCTGATTTAATAGAATGAATTTAACAGGTATATATAAGAGAAATTAGTATGATATTTCCTGTACAAATATTTAAAATAGAAATAAATGCACTGTAATCTAAACTGTGCAATAAATGGGTGAAAACATATGAGGATTCTAGAGTCAATATACCATTCATACATAACCAGAAACACAATAGAAATTATTCCTGCATATATCCAACTTATTTCTATAACAGAATGAAGCAAAGATCAATTAGGGAAGGAAATTAACCATAATAGTAAAAGCTATAATGGTAGAATACAAGTATCCACAATAATTAGCATGAGGTTGCACATTAATACTTCGTACAATGAAACAATTTCTCATAAGAAGCTAAGACTAATATGTGGAAGAAATTTGAGTGATAAAGACTACTACATCAACTGGATTGATTAGTAGTTAATTTAATATTATATAAGGAGTTGGTAGAAGTTATTAAAGCATGAGCATAATAAGAATATCTATGTACACTATTGACAACATAAAGATATACAAGAAAATAAAAAAGAGGACTATGATAGCACCTTTCCACTTCTATTGGGAGACAAGAAACCAATAAGAACATATTTAACAAGCATGGAAAAAAAATTAATGGAAACAAAAATACTCAAGTGTGTCACAAAACCATGGAATGACTGAAGGATTTAGGAAGTAAATTCTTAACAAGGCAGTTGATATCATCAACCCATCTAACTAACCAAATAGCCTATGAGATGTCATTATTTTGTACTGAACCCGAGAACATAGACTAAGCCACGGACATGAGAAGTACAAATTTTTTCCATGACCATAAGGAATGGTACCTCTGAAATTCTGAAGTGGCTCACTAGCCATAAGTAATTACCGAAGAAGAAATTAAGACTAGCAAAACTATAAAAATCTTCACTAAAAAATTTAGCATAAAAATTTTTAAGAGAAAAAAAAAACCATTTCCCATAAGTATTAACATAAGGATAGAAATCTTAATCACGTATCATACTATGGATCTCACAATTGTAGAAAGGCCGTAACTTAATCGATAGAATATATATATATATATATATATATATATATATATATATATATATATATATATATATATATATATATATATATATATATATATATATATATATATATATATATATATATATATATATATATATATATATATATATATATATATATATTCACCTCTGAAAACCATTGTGACACAAGAGTATCATGGGTTTATGACAATATTACAGAATTTAAATTAACTCAGGAATTTCATAAAAACTGTTCACAGTCCCAGTTCGGACATAAATCCTTATTACAGTAGAAAATTTGTGGACAATATAAAACTTGAAATGTCTAGACAAACTTCATGCAACAACCATGAACAAGCTAGGTCGTGCTTGGACTGAGGTCACGTTCATACCGACCTGAAACCCAAGGTTCAACGACGTCAAGCCGAATAAATGAAAAATCCATCAAATATCATTGAGGGAAAACCTCGACGAGATTTGAAACTACCTGCAATAAGATTTTAGGGCGACATGAGAACTCGTTATAACCAGAAAAAAAATTGAGGACAATTCATAATATAATGTGATGAACTAAGTATCACAATAAAAGATTTACCTCTGAGAGTTGATGGCTCGACTAACAAGTTCGTCCTGTAGAACGGCAAAAGGAGTATGGTGAAAATACTGGTCAGAACAAAAAAAAACAAACCCAGAATGAAGTACTTCAAATAAGTCGATGGCCTACTTGTGTGGAAATGTCTTACTGTGAGCCAGGGCAAACTCAGCGAATGAATCAACGACGCCACAAAAGACATGAACAGTAAGAATTCCTACCCTGCCAAGGTTTATGTTAGAGCCAAACTCAACTAGCACTGATATAATAAACCCAAGTCAAAATAGCAGAACGATAAACCACCAGGGATGAAATCTTGGATGGCTAAGATGGTTATCTTCGAAATTTGAATGATGATGAATTTAAAACAAATAGAAAAATGAACTTCATATACCTGTATGGTGATGAAATGAAAAATGGTGACACCCAGGAGCTGGAACAAGCTTAGCGCTACGTCTCCCTAGGTGGAGTAGAGTGAAAACCTCATAAGTCGATGAAGAGGAACGACGAGCTGAAGAACATTTTCCAAATGCAACTTCAGGAATTAATACAATTCGTTAAACCCAATGAAAAAAACCCTATTTGATACGCAACATCTCCATCGTCCACTTGTCATCAGATCAATAGGATGCCATGGATTGAAATGGGAAAAATCGAGAACCCTTGCACAGCAGTCTAAGCCATAAATGAGAAATCAAATGAAATCGAATTCATTGTACTTGCAATAGTACCCCAGGACATGCATGAGTAATGATCCCATATGTTTTACAAATATATAATTGAAAATGTGCAACGTTGGCGTTTATACATGCACAAACCAGGAGGAGAGATCCCCTCTCAGACCTTAGATCATTAGCAGTCCACGAAACTTTGTCAACGTGGAGAACATAACGAATTATCCAACTCTCATCACGCTAATTGCAATTTGCCAACATGACAAGTATGGATGATGACTTCAATGTCATCTACTCCCATAAAAATTGTGTCATAATGGAAAATATATGAGTTCTCTATGGTGCCAAAGGTACGGTGCATCATCCCATTAAACCATGACCGCAAGGCGAGACTGAAAAAATAGAAACGCTCACTAAGAAAGGACATAATTCGAATCAAATTATCAAGCATATTGGATAAATTCGATACCCAATAAAAGTTCCCGCTTATGGAAACATTACAAGGACTTGGCAATAAGTGCGTGACATATTCATGATGCCTCAAAAGAAATAGAAAAACGAAATCCAAAAATCTCTATGTGTGATGAGCTTTATAAAGACATATGGGTGTCATTACTATGAGTATAGAACTTAATTATGGATCCATACAATTATATTCACCATAGGTATATACAGTCGGGACGTGGATATATATAGGTGTACAACATAAGTCACCCCAACCATTAAGGGAGAAATAAATCAAAGCGAAATAAGGATCCAAGATATACGTGTAAAAATAGAAAGTTCTGCCCATACTCTTTCATACTTATTGGAACTCAATGGTATATCTAAATGGAGGTGAAAATTAAAAGCACAATATTTTTTTTTTCTAAATTATGCTAATTCTATTATAGAAACATAGTATTAAAAAACTGCCTCAGTTCAGCTGTGTGAGCCTGAAGCTGGGCTTGATGTCCATGCTTTAACAGAGTGAAGAACTGCCCTATATGGGAAACCAGTTCTGTTAGGAGAGATTTCATCGCCCTTAACAGGGAAACCGGTGCGTAGTCCATTACATATAACATAAGAAAACAAAAAAATTTCAGCAGCATGCAGCTTCTGCTGCTGTAAATAGCTAAAATAACACTGCATCTTTCAAAATAGAGGAACTCAAAAACCATGTAGAAACCAGGCTAATCGAAGTCACTACTTGTGGGCTGGTGAAGGTGGTTCCTCCATTATGCGACACCAGTACTTATCCTCGGAATCTTCTGCATCTTCGTTCTAGTCACCATCATCACATGCGCCTTCATTCTGGTCACCTACATTGCCCATAGGCATTACATCCACCTGCATTGCAAATTGACCCAAGGTGGGAGGAGCAGTAGTAGGGGGAGCGACCAGAGGTTCAGAGGAAAACGCAGCTGGGGCAGGGCATAGACCAAAAGGGGAGGGAGGTGGCAAAGGAGGAGGAGAGAGAGTCGACTCCTCACGCAAGGTGACAGTAATGTAAGCAGTGACAGTGGGCCGATCAAACGAGCAGTCGAAGTGGAGTTCCGCCCTCTGCGAGGTTTTCCTCAAGATATGACTACCCAATGGGCATGGAGCAGTGGAGAAGGGTCTTGAGGGATGCAAAGGGGGCTAAATTTCCGGAGCAGAACTAGGAGAACCGTCACTTCCCCAGTGACTGCGGGAGGCCTGGCCCTGTCGTCCCACAACATCTTCAGAGGAAGTGTAGTGGTGAAGAGGAGGTGTGACACTATTAATATAGAGGCCTCTTTGGTGGAGTCTTCCAATTTCGGCGGATTTCCAAAATTAGCAGTCGTAACTAGAGTTCTTTCTAGATTTAATGGGGTTTTGTAGGCGAGAATTGAGGAGGCCATAAATTTTGCAAAATTCAACAAAATTGGGCTCAAGAAGAGTCTATTTCGGATGAATTGGACATTGTGAACACATTGAAGTAGGTTTTAGGAGTAGTAGATGATTATAAGCAATAATTTTTTTTCTCATTTTGAGATAATACAGAGGCCCAAGCTATGGACATTGGACCAAGGAGACTTAGCCCAGGAGGTGTGAACTACTTCATCAAAAAATTGTGTTAGTGGATCATTTTAATACTCAGAAACACTTCAAGAAGACTATGCACATGAAGCTAAATATCATCAACTTATCTATAATTTGGAAGGTGAAATTAGCACAACAAAACTAACATTCAGATTCAGATCCAGGTGGTATCAAAGCAAAGGTTCAAAGGTTACTTCATTGATTTTCTTGAGTTATGTGCAACTAAGGTTTTAATGGTTACAAATTTGTGATTCTTACAAGCTTAAAGTTGTTGAGAGGAGAAGGGAAAATATGAGTTGCTAGTCCTAAGGTTAGGACCATAAGAAGGAGAGCGACTAGGGCACCATCTCCACCCAAATTTTCACTCACAACTGCACTTGAAGCATCTCAAGTTTTATATCTAGGTGAGATTCATGAGGTAGAAGTTGCATTGGAAGCTGAGCTTGAATACATAGCCATCATGTGAGCTTTTGGAGAGACTGAAGGTATTTCGGAGGAGGAAGCATACAAGTAAGTTTTCTATGAACTAACTGAAAGGGTTAGGATCCTCTTCGAAGGGAGGGACAAAAAGGATGAACATAAATATTCAAAGGGTGGTGGAGGAAAGCCTCCTCCATCTCCACCATATTCATCATCATCCTCATCATCACCATCATCATCATCATCTTCCACTTCCATAACCAAAACCACCCATACTAACTCAAAATACAAAAATGGAAAAAATGCCTTACTAAAACTTGATTTCAAGTTTGAGCTTCTAATGTATAATGGCGAAGTGAGTTTAGATAGGCTCGATAATTGGATTCGTCAATTAGAGGTTTATTTCAGAATTCAGAACCTTCAAGAAGATGACATAATGTTTCAATTGGCTTCCTTGAGGATGGAGGGATCAACACTTGTATGGTGTCAAACAAGGACTTAAGAAGAGATTAAAAAGTATGGTAGGATCTCAATGTCTTGGTCAAGTTTTATTGTTGCCATTAGAAGGAAATTATATCCTCTATCTTACATGCAAAAATCCATTATGGACTTAAATAATTTTAGAAAATTGAAAGGGAAAAGTGTGCAAGATTATACTCATGAATTTAGGAGAAGGGCTCTTATTTTTGGTAATAATTTGTGTTCTCAAGAAGCTTTGTCAAAGTATATCGGGGGTTTACATAGTTTCCTAAGACACACTCTTGTCATATTTAATCCCACAAACTTAGATGAGATTTTCGTTCAAGCCACACATTTAGAAGCAAGAGGGAAATAGAGTATAGATGGGAAAAGTGAGATTTTCCTTCAGTATGACGGTAAAGTAAAGCAAAATTTTAATGGAAGAGGAAAAAGAAATAACCCTACCAAAAGAGAGAAAGAGAAACTCACATGTAAACATTTTTTGAAGAATGGCCATGATGAAGACCATTGTTGGCAACTTCATTTGGGGTTCAAGGCAAACAAACCGAAAGCCAAAGAGAAGGGAAAAACTGTTGCAATCATTGAACATGACTTAGGTTTAGATTTAGGAGATGAAACCAAGATTACAACAATTGGTTTGAAAGGTAAGAACACAATAAGCAATAGTTCTTCATGTTGTTCCAATGTAACTCAAGATGAAGATACAAGAAGTGAAATTTTCCATATTGGATTCATGTCTAAACATACCAATATAGATACACTTTTTGATAGTGATTCTCAAGCTAACTTGATTTTTGAAGACTTAGACAAGAAGCTAAACCCTGAAACTGTTAGACATCCAATACCTTATCCTTTAGGGTGGATATGCAAGAATGTAAACTTGTAGGTAACAAGGAAGTGCATTCTAAGGTCTGCAATGAATTCAAACTATTTTTATGATGTTGACCTTGATGTCTTGCCACTCTAGATTTGAGTTACATGCTTATTTCATGCTTGTTTCAGACGATTATTAATCACCAAAGCATTTTCATCCCAAATTTCCTATTTCGATATCTATAAAAAAAAATTCTGGTTGATAAATCTTATTATCAATATTTTTGAAACCTCCACTACTTTCTTCCATGGAAGCAAAATTTGTCTTTCATTATTTCACGATGGCTCCTTCTCTACAACAACTTATTTCTTCTAGGCTACTCTTTCCTATGGTATTGCCTTACAATGTTTCTTTTGCAACATGTGGTGCAATTGGTAGTTTAACATTCTTGTATAAGTGTCTTGAATCCATTACTATCAAATACTCAACAATATTATGTTTCTTGAACAACTTTTTCATGTTATATGGTTGTTTGATTTATCATGGAAAGGTTGTGCGACCTAATGTGTGAAGCCTAGTGACTAGGGAAAACTACATAGAAAGTGCGTAAATTAGTTGAAGTGTTTTATTTTTTGAAAGGAAAACATCATTTAAACAACTACATTATTTTCCCTCTGCCCGTATTCTTTGTTGTTGCATCAAGGCTCCACCACATTTAGGGTGAATTGTACTTATTTTCTTGTCCAACATTGATATTTCATATGCCAAATATTGCACTGGATATATATTTACATTCACAATTAACGTAGAATAAAAGAGACCGATATCTATATACTTGCATTGTGATTATTTTTAGTCCTGATGTGAGATGTTTGCTTAAGTAGTTCTTTAACTACTTAAAGTGTGATTCAAGGTTATTTGTCTCTGAGAAGATTTATTACATAATCCATTTAGATAGACTAGTTGTAGGTCATTTGTACAATGCAATTCAAAGACCTATACATATAACAACCAAAAGTAGATAAATTCCTTGATAACTTGAACTCTATTAAAAAAACATTTTTCACACCCCTTATCCCGATTTTTGGATCAAACTATGCATTGAAGCAAATAGCTCATTGGCCAAAATTCAGTGATTTAGGCCTTAGGATAAAAAATTTCTTGGTTATTGTAACACCCCTAGTTTTATGTTTCCTTCAAGTTGGACATTTGAACTTTAATCCAAAGGGGAGTGGACCCCAATGGATAAGTATTTTTTGGATGTAAATAAGTATTTAATTATGAAAAGTAAATAAAATAATTCTGTGCATATTGACCAAATAAGAATTATGAGATCGCTTGCCAAATCCATGAGGTATGGAAAGAGGCTAATACTTTTCCCAAAAATCTTTCAAAAATCCTTGAAAGAATTTATTTCCAAATTAGATTTTTGAGGAAAAATCTAGTTTTCCCAATGAGTTTGTAACACCCCCAATTCATGTGATTGCATTTTAAAGTTAGATACTTGAACTTTACATCCTAAGGGGAGTGGACCCCAGAGGATAATTATTTTGTGAATGTAATTAAACATTTAATTGAGGCAATGAATAAATTATTGTGGTGCAGACTGACCAAAAATGAGATAATGAGATCACTTGCTAAATCTGTGAGGATGGATGAGGCAAATATTTCCCCACAACCTTTCAAAAATCTTTAAAAGACAGTAAGTTTTAAATTTAGACTTTTGAGGAAAAATCTGAATTTCCCTAATGATGAGGAAAGTAGTTGGGAAGAGGTAAAAAGCTGGAAAAGTTGAGGAAAAGAATAAAACAGCTTTAAAGAATCCCTAAATTTGGAAGCCTAGGCAAACAGGAAGAAAAGCATCCTGAGATTCTGGACGCATAATTAGAAACATGCTTTGGGGAACAATAGCTTAAATAAGCTGCTCTTGTACAGATTAGGGGTTGATCTGCTGCAGGAGGTGATCTTAGCTCAGGGATGAGTTCTGGGAGACAGAAGAACTCTAAGGTTGGGAGGTTTGTCTACTGCACGAGTGGTATGTCTCTGAGAAAAATTGTCTTCTTGTTTATTATGGTATGAATTGGCTACATATAAAAACAAAATTTGTCTCTAAGATATTAAATTTTATTAGTCTACATTTAACAGAATTTAATCACCAGGCAGTAACCTGATCATTCTGTATAGTTGTAGAGGAAAATCCTGTAAAGTAGAATCCCACAGAATGTTTAAACCCAGGGTTGGTTTAAATCTGAGGAAACCTTGTTCTTTCAGGAAACATTGTGAAATTGTTTTTAATCTGCTTCTGTTTCCTAGCATAATTTCTATTACAGTTACCATAGAGAGAAATGGAATTCACTATAGTATACTAGAACAATAGCAGGATATGAGTTAAAAAGTATACTGTTTATGGAAGAACAGAGGGAGAGACTCAATAGACTGACCTCAGGTTCAGCCAAATACTCCATTATAATTCCAGGAAATTAAATGGTCTAAGACAACAAGGTAGTACATAAACCCCACTTATTCTAGTGGATGAAAGGAGTAGATATTTATAAATAAATAAATAAATAAATTTTATCAGAGACAATGGCCTCATGGAACTATTCTAACATCATAGTACTGAGAATGAATACATAGAGTGCAGAATTTATGAGTAAGCAGTTGAGAAGCATAGGAGAAAAGAGTAAATTATTTTCAACAGTATACACAGTAGCATTTATGTAACCACTATTTCCCTTGACTATGAGCGAAAAGAAAATGAGTTCAAATCCCATTACCAGCTCTTCAGAACCAGCTACCATCACACACATAGGTAGATAAGAGCTGTAACTAGATACAAGAAAGTGAGAAGAAACTGGAGAATAGAAATATGCCTGTATAACATTGGAAAATAGGAAAACATAATTTCTAGACTTTCATACATATTAACCATCTGTTTATAAATGAGAATGGTCTCATAAATTTCCAACAAGCCTTTCATATTTCTAGACAGATAGATATAAAACAAGTTCAATGTAACCAGGAGTAGAGGCAACTGTAATTATGATACAAGTACCAAAGTGGAGATTTCTAACCACAGAAAAGAGTGAACGAAGTACATCAGAAGAATAGATAAACATCACATATAACTACCCGTAAATTCTGATGCATGCAATTAAGAAATATGGAATTTCATTAGCATTACCGGAAAACAAATATGGTTCAGATGAGCAAATTAAACAAAGCCAAATGCCATGGTATGAAATCATATCCACTATTCATACAGTCCATGTACATTTAAACTGTGGCAGAGTATAAAAAAAATCAACCTAAGACAATAGGGAGTACATATCTATCCAAAATTATCGAAATACATGCTGAGCCTATCAAGCTGGGGTATAAAACTCACAACCCCTATCTCAACAGAACAAATTTAAACGAGCGCCATCCAAGAGTGACAACGATAACAAGAATAAAACACCGACTCGGAGAGAGTCTCGTTCCTCAAGAAACACTGCGCAACATCAGAAGAGAATAATGTTTTGATGCCCACGAGACAACGCATCAGGAGAGGGGAAGTAACCCCATAAGTATACCGACCTGTATGGCCAAGAGACCGATGTTAGCATACATACAATTGAAAGGGTTACTATCTACCGTCATAAGTATGCAAGAGCCCTCCGGATTACCCGTAGAAAAAAAATTCAACCCAAAATGCGAATTAGACGTTTGTGCCATCGTGGAGAAATAAGTGAATGAAGAAAATAATTTCGGTATTAAAACCATTACCTGTGAAACGCAAATCTCAAACGCGCCGAGCCCTGAAATCGAACATTGAACAGAGAGGGATTAATACAAATTACCCTCAAATATAACACGACGAAATAAACAATTATATTGGGAGATGGCATGAATAAGAACCCACCTCATAAGGCTCCATGGAACAGGAGACGTCCGCCTGAGGAGATGCGACGTATGCTACACAGGAGGTATAAAACAAATTAGTCTCATTTTATAATATAGCTAGAGAAGGGTCGACGATAACCCTGAAGATAGAAACCAACAACACCTTGCACTGAACGTATACCTTGAAAATCGAAAAAAAAACCACATACATTCACCTTACTGATGATTGAATATATATATTCAGAGCAGGCGTATGGCCTTTACAAACTATTTTCTGAATCATTCAAACCTACAATAGAAATAAAATGCGTGTGGAGGTAATTACCTGACAGCGTTTTGGTGAACTAGAGGCGCCATACTTCTTCTCTGCAACGGAGAATCGAAACCCTCGGCAGAAGTGGAATGGTGCAGACGCGGAGGAGCACCACAAACTAATGAACGCGAAAAACCGACTTAACTCTACACTCAGAGCTTATATAAGTCTTCGATAAACCACCGGAACCCTAACTGGAATCGATCGCCATCGTCCACTCGGTAGAATCGGAGAAGCTAAGCCACAGATCGATGGGTAGCAGTGGAGAGTTAATACCGTCGTATAAAATTAATGGGTGTAGATCCGAATTGATTTCCATATGTCCTGTGCAAGTATCGGCGTGGTTGTTGTACACCACGTAGGCTGAGCATGCCAGCGACGTGGATTCACCATGTAAGCAAATGAAAGGGTATAAAAACCATACAACACTCATTTAATTATCACAACGCCTGACGTGGATAAAAATCTCACCGCGGCGATGCACAGAGAAACCCAAATCTGGGGTGATGATACGCTCTACGTGCAGAATGATCCCAATTCCCAGTACCATAGATTAAATCGATTTAAAATCTTATGTACCATGATGGGTGGTCATATCAACCCAGGCGTATATACATGTTAATGCCAAACGCATGGAAAAAGTCCATTCATAATAGTATGCACATCAAATTATATGAAAAATCGATAACCCCAAAGGCTATACCCATATACATAGCGTAAACATCGTAACGATGGCTAGTGGAAGGGTCGGAAGTGCCCTTAGGGAACAACTCATACAAATCATTTTATATAATATATGTTCATAGTCCATATGGTTTACGTGTAGATTCAATAATTTCATAAATAGGATATGTGACCATTAAGTTAAAGGAAAGTGGCGAGGTTATGCGAGACCTGTGTAAAGAATAGAGTCCTATAAAATATCTCCCTAATTGGAATAAAAACAACATTAGGTGAGAGATAGTGGTAGAGGGTGTTATTGCAACATGATGTGATGAAAACTATCATAGTGAAAAGATTGAAATGCCATAATAAACCTATGCTCAAAAGCCTGCATTTGCGAAGAAATTTTTTTTTTGGGTGAAATTGGAGGTGTGACAGAGGTGGAGAGTAGTTGGGAAGAGGTAAAAAGCTGGGAAAAGCATAAAGCAGCTTTAAAAGTCCCTAAATAAGGAAAGCCTAGGCAAACAACAAGAAAATCATCCTGTAATTCTGGACACAGATTTGAAACAGGATTTGGGGAGCGAAAGCTTAAATAAGCTATTCCAGAACAGATTAAGGGTTCATCTATTCTCGGAGGGGATCTCAGCTCGGGGGTGAGTTCTGGAGATAGAGGGACTCTAAGGTTGGGAGGATTGGTCAATTGCAGAAATGGTATGGCCATAGCGTTTATGAATGGTTGAATTACTTGTTGTTATGTAGTAGGATTAATGACTATAGATGCATATTACTTGTATTTTTTTTTTCTTGTGTTCCATACATTTACAAAACTATTAGAAGAATTAAATCCTCTCAGTTCTGCCTAGTTGTAGGAACAAGAATTATGGGGAAAATTAGCCAGAAGCTCTAAACCGGTGACTGGTTTAAATCTGGAGATTTATATTACCCCCATAATCTATAGATGTGTAACTTTAGTCTTCTTCTGTTAAAATATAAATCTAAATAAGAATGCACTAGAAAAACATTTATGAGGTAAGTGGAAGTTAGAAATGTTAAGTACTGTATAAACATTGCATACCTGTATATTTTCTGAAGTAACTGTGCATGTATATATACACATATTAACCCTCTACCAAAAGAAAATATCTAAGAGATAAGTTTAGTTATTGGAGCTAGACATATTCAAACATCAAAGAGTGAGTAATTATGTTTAGATGAACCTGTAAATAATTATGGTCTGAGAAATATAGATAAACTAGGGCATTGATGACATCTTTTACTGGTGAAATGTCCAAATTGAATACTCTACTGGAAAATAGATATAAGAAAATTTATAATCTGTTGGGAATAACAAAGATTTCATCCACAAAATCTAAATAATTTTCTGGTTAGAGGGGTTAACTAGAAAACTAGAATTATTGAATATTTTACATCAACAAAAAAAAAAAAAACAAAATATTTTTCGAGAGTCTATTATTGTTGACAAAAGTAAACAATATATGAAAATTTTAAATCAAGAAGCAGAAGGAGAGTTCTACTACTAAAATAGTAGCATATACATGAATACATAGACTAAGTGGAAACTGTGAATACACAGTTAGGAGTTACTAGACTATGGTAGATTTTGTAAACTCTTTTATCATATATACATATATACATTTATATTACTGCAATTAGGAGGGAACAAAAAGGTAAATCAAGACAAGTAAACATATCAATTCCATCAAGTAAATTGAAGCAGATAGTTGCAGTAGAAATAAAACCTAACATGAGTATCAACATGAAATAGAGATCTGGAAACCACCAGGGTCTATCATTAATCTGTCATTATGAACCGAGACAGAATATATGTATATGTATATGTATATGTATATGTATATGTATATGTATATGTATATGTCTATGTATATGTATATGTATATGTATATGTATATGTATATATCAATTCTTGAACAAAACCTATAAAACGAGACTATCTTGTTCCATAACAAATCCACAGAAAACATTTTACCCTGGGAACTGTATCGTCAGGATTTTTTTTTAACATTCCAAGTCTCTAGAAAAAAAATTATTATTACAGTAGCAAATTTTTATGACAATAAGACTTGAATTTTCTAAACAAAATATGTATATGAACAACTTGAGAGTCTGGTTACACTCCGACTAAGACGATGTCGATACCAACCTGAAAGTTCAGTGTGGAGCGAAGTCAATTCCGAGTGAAATACAAATTAACCAAATACCAGTGGAGGTAATTTTGAATGGGATTCGAATTTACCTGAAACAAAACGAGAGCAACATGAGAAATATGTAATAACTAGTCAATGGGAATGTCACACAGAATTAACATATCAAAACCGGGTAGAAAAAAAAATGGTTACCTCGAAATTTGAAACCCTTTGCTTCCAACCGACCTACAAAAGAGAGATTTGATTGGTATTAAAATTTCTACTACCATGACATTCACGTGGAACTAAAGAACACAGTGGTGAAATGTTAAAATTCAATCGATTGTATACCTAGGGTACCAATTGCTCGCCTAAAGGGAGACGCTTAGAGCCATGGTAATTCGGCTCGAATAAAACGGGTATGGCCACAGAAAACCATACGAAATAATTCCTACCAGACATTGATTGAGCGTTAGCTCCAAAAATTCTGCAAGGGATTCTAAACGTAATGAGAGAAGTAGTTGTGGAGGAAAAATCAAACGTGACAGAAAAAAAATTTAAATAAGAGATTGATTCATAGTAGACCGAGACGGCCTTACAAGTTTAAACGGAAAAAAATGTTGGCAAAAATAAAAAACTGCTCTAGCGCCACAAATTGAAAGTATATATACTGATAAGGAGAGCGTATAAATGTATTTTTGCACAGAGAGAAAATTCAAAGACTTAAGCCATGGAAACGACCAAGACTACGCACCTGAATGAGAAATGTGATGAGGGAATCTTTATGCCAAGAGGCCTGTGAATGCATGACAGGCAGTTTCACCAAAATAAGTAGAGTCTCAACCTCCAAGAATCGGTAAGGAAGAATGAAGGACGAAAGAACAATCTCATGAAAGATACAGAGATTAATACAATTTCCTCAAATCAAAGAACAAAACCCTAACTGGCCTTATGCAATCTCCATTGTCCATGTGTCCTCAGATCGAGGGTATGTATGTGGATCTCCACAAGTACAATGATTTCAATGTCGCCTATTTCCACAGATCATTGGTCCCAGTTGAAGGTACGTGGGATATTCATGGTGATATGAATAGAATAATCACACATTGGAAATAGTGGCCGCAAGGATGTAATAAACTCACAGAAAAGATATACGATTCCAATTAGCAATAGACCATTTCAGAACTTTGGATAAGTCGAACTTAATACATAGTATTATGGCTCTTGAAAGGGTACAATGATATAAATACAGATGAATAATATATCAACCATATAACCCATGAGGGTATGACATAGTGATGGCACGAAATCAAAAGCGTAGGTATAGTGAAACTCTATAAGGGTTGTGTGGAAAATTGTAATTCATATGTAGTGAATTCTAGGTATGAAGGTAATCATATGAATTATATGTGAGTAATATATATATATATATATATATATATATACAACAAGGCCACAAAAACTTATGAAAAAAAAACTATGATAGTTAGCGAAGTATATATATATATATATATTGAAAACCTTGTTTAATAGAAATTCATTAATGCTCAAATTTGATGGTAGATCTGAATAGCTGTGGTCAATAGAGGAACAAAATTAAATTACCAAAAGAAAAAAAAAGAAAAAAAAAACTGGGGTGAAAAAGAAGAGACGTTACAGTTATAGTATGCATAAATATATGAGTGTGATAATAAAATATAGGAATAATAACTTTTAGTGCAATACATGTGTTTTCATAGCATACCAACGAGCTCTCACCATCACTCCCTTATGAGAGAGGCTAGCAATGTGTGATATTAAATAAGTTGTTGTTTTAGTGTTTTTTTAACATTTTTGTATAAGTGTCGATAGCATACCAATGAGCTCTCATCATCACTCCCTTATGAGAGAGGCCAGCAAAGTGTGATATTAAATAAGTTGTCGGTTGAGTGTTTTTTTAACATTTTTGTATAAGTCTCTTGAAGCCATTATTAGTAAATACTCCACAGTACTCCACAACATTATGTTGCTTGAACAATTTTTTCGTACTATATGGTTGTTTCATTTTTGATAAAAAGGTTGTGTTGCCTAATGCGTGAAGCCTAGTGCCTAGGGTTAACTACATAAAATGTGCCTAAATTAGGAAGCATGAGAGGTGTGCCCCTTACATTTCGAGTAGAGACCCATAAATCACCTACATTAGACATTATAAAAAAGGAATTACACTACTAGCATGAGAGGCCATGAGAAGTCCCCTCTCTTGTGTTTGGTTGGTACATTTAGTGTGGAGGAACTTAAAAAATTATTTTCTAAATGAATACAAACGGATGAATAGGTTTTTGAGAAGGTCATCTATGTGATTATGGCAATAAAATCTTGGTAGAGTATATAAATTACTTTAATGATGATTAATATTTAAAAGTCATATGCAAGAGTTTATGTTGTAAGATTGATAATGGGTACATTTAGTATGTTGAATGTTTCAATGTTGTCTTGCCATAAAAAGATATCGCTAGAAGTCGAATAATGTCAATAGAATGGTTTATACAAACTTGATTTAGTACTTAGAATAATTTTTATATTGGATGGATAAATCTAAGTGGTTTTAAAAGGACAAGAAAAAAGAGGGTGTTGGAGATATGTGTTTTTAATTATTTTGTAACTAATACATATGTTATATTTCTCATCATAGAATATATTGAGTATTATGGTTTTCAAGTTCTTGTGGTTCTAGTTTATTGAAGAAATTTCAGATTATCCACAGTATAATAAAACAATGATCCATGTTTTGAATCCCAAAGGAATTCATCTTCAAGACAAGATTTTGAATGACAAATAAAAGAAGGACACAAGGTGAGAGTTTAAATAGTGAAATATGGAGAAAAAAAGCCAAGTAGCTAACAAATTAATATTCTATTAATCTATTTAATAAATTTTATTAATAAATAAAAAAATTAGTTTATTATAATTTTTTAATAAATTTAACAAATTTGTGTAATGTAATTTAATCAACAATTCAATAATAGTTCTATTAAATTTATTTTATTTTATTTTGATTATTTCTAATTAAATTTTAATAAATTAAAAAAAATCATTAATTTAATAAAAAAATTTACCTTGATTTTTATAATTTTAAAATTTATTTAATAATAATAATTATATTTATTTTATTTCTAGTATTACGACCTAAATGTTAAAAAATTTCAAGTAATAAATTCTAAATGTTAAAATTTTTGAAATTATAATTATTGTTATCTTAAAATTATCTAAATAAATTAATAAACATTAGTAATAAAATTTAATATAAGAGTAAGTTTTGAATATTTATTTAGTGAAGAGTATTATAATAAGTTCTCTTAGAATAAGTGAAATCTCTTTTAATAGAGAACCGTTGTTTAGAAATAAGCCTAAATATGTTTAGAAATAAGCCTAAATATATTTAGAAATGATTTTCTGAAGGTTTTGTGTCTTTTTTCTTTTATCCTTTTAAGTCGGGGCAGTGATGTTTGAGAATGACATGAGGCAATGTGGTAGGGTTCCTCTCTCCCTTCACAAACTATACGAGTGATTGTGAATCAAATTCTATGCGAATGATATAATACAATTTTCAGCTTAACTTTGAGATCCCTATTAGAGAAATAACATGTATCTAACTTGGGCCTAATTCAATTGGTGTAATGAAATGTATCTAACATGTTACTATGAACACTCTAAAGCAACCTATGCGATTCCTCGATTCTTTTAAATAGATATAAAAAATTCAAGAAACCCTAAAATTGATAGCTAGCAATTTTGAGCTTCTTTCTTACAACGGAGTTCTGTTCGCGGGATGGTTAACCAATGGATGTCCTGTTTGTATTTTGAATCACCTTGCCAACCGCGCTCTTTCCCTCATTCATTTCTTCTGCCATTAGTTGCGTTGTCCATGCATTCGCATTCCTAGGAAAATACAATAACGGAAAGATTGAAATTTTCTTGAAAATTGATTGAAGTTGCAACGTTCAATGGACAAGGAGACCACACCTCGACATACCACAAATCTAGTTGCAACGCTCAATGGCTATTCCAGAAAATATCACCATTAAACATAAAAGGCCACCTGAAAAACCATGGCGATCACTAAATTTCTCATTTCACGGTAAAAAAAAACTTGTCAGTCATATTCTTTAGACAATCCATGGAAACGAGTAACACCTAAAATTCTAACGATGCTTCGACCTCCAATTATTTCTACTTGGCTGCTCTTCTTTGCTTATAATTTATAGATCCAAGCCCATTTATATAACTCGTCTATTTGTAACACAATTTCCATTTAACTGGCTGTCATTGTTAATTCGATGGAATGGTTGGAGATAATTACCATTGTTAATGGGGTTGAATGGCTGTGCATGAAGTACAGCTAGTTTTAATTGTTTAAAAATGAAATTCAGCTGTTAGTTAAGTGTCAGTAATGTGTTGTATAGCTAGTAAATCACTTACCAGGAGTTTTTTCAACAGAAATAAAGGAAGAAGCTAGAAATTCACTTCCACTGCATTCAATTCGTGATGCTCGGACATTCAGTGGTTAAATAAAGGTCACTTAAAAAACTCAACGAAACTTCATAAAAGTCGACTTCCCTTTTTAAGCGGTACTTGTACTTCCGGAAGCTCTGGTTATATTATTTCTTCGCCACTCGGAGGGTAAACTCAGCGTTGAAATAGACATATTTAAATCCTGCATTTCATATTAATTGATGAGTTGGATAATGTAAAATAGTTTATTACGATTAAAAATTGAAATATTGTTTTGGTTAACTATGATGGAATAAAACTAAATACAAATAAGCTTATATTTTTTTATGGAAATAATATTGGATATTTATAAATGAAAGAGAATGACTCCATTAACGACTTAAAAGAACTTATAAAATATATATGTGATAATCTCCTAGGTGTCTAATAATTCAAGTCCAAGGGATTTGGGATATTACATAATTTTGAAATAAAAAAATCTTATATAATTTATTAAATTTTAAAATATCATAATATATATATGATTATCTACATTAATCTAACATATAAGAAATTCATTTCTTTAGTTTAACAATATGTAAGACACCTCAATTTCTAGAAAAATGTAATAAAGTTGTGGCTAAAGTAGGTTAGTGTAGTTATTAATTGTGCCATAATTTATTTTAGTTAGTAAAGAGTAAGGGAAAATATAATGTTTAGCTTAGAAAATGTCAAACTAAGGTTAACAATGAACTAAGTAATATATATTTAGCTCTCAGAATACATGACTATAACATTATGTTTCACTATAATTATCTTATATCTATGATGGAGTTGTTGTCAATTATAGAATGCTTGATTTGTCGAATTCCTACTCAAAGAGATGCAAATACCAATCATGGAAAATATTACTACTGCCTAATACCCAAATCTTAAAATGTTTGATGATAACTTTGTAAAAATGTTTACATTTCTAACTATTTTATATTAGAGAATATATAATATTGGGTATTTTCAAGGTAAAATAATTTAATACTATAAAATTTGGCTAATTTTTTCTTTTTTTTTAAATGGAAATTGACTAATTGATTTTGGAAAAATGTTGAATATCACCCCACTTGGGAATATCAGCTAGTATTACGCCACTTGGGAATATTAGCCCATAAAATTTCACTTGTAGCTATGATAAAAAAGTGAAAATCCTTAACCATTCATTTTTTCATTATGGGTCATTATTGAAGTCTTAGCTTACCTTGACCCACTATTCTTTGTGTTTATAGAAAATAAGGCATATGAAACTCTATTTCGAAATATTGTTATGTCAACGTGCATAACAAGTTTAACCAAACTTGTAAATTTTGAGTGTGCTCAAAATGGAGTGATATTGTTTGATATTATTTATTCAACTAACCCTTCTCAATCCTACAATTCTTATTGTAACATCCTAGGTTTGTTGAATTAGGACTCATTTTATTTTATATTTACACACTTCAGTAGATAATTTTCCTTCTTAAAAAAACACACACACACACAAGCACACTCAATCACTAGGTGATCAGTGTTAAGCTAAAAAATGCAAGTGTTCATAATTGATTGGAAACTGAAGGATAACAAACAACTCAATGCCAGAAATCCAATGCAATTCATTTCATTGAAAACGCACTCTGGATGAGGAAGATAGAGCCTGTTGTTCATTTTCCTAGAGAATGGTGACATGAAAGACTAGTCAACAAAAAAGGGATGTTCTAGGAATATTCCATCATTTTCTCCCAATGACACTGTGACAAGTGTCACTGCAGGATTCACTAGAAAGTTTGGAAGACAATTTTTTTTTTACCACTAAGGTTGAATTTCTGAATTTCATAGTTCAATGGTTGAATTTTTTTTTTTTTATATTGCTGAAATAGTCCAACTAGAGGTAGACACGTGGTGTAACCAGGGGCTGCCACGTGCCCCCTCTGGTGGACCAAGGTATGGGTGAATTTCATATATGGTCAAACTTCGAATTATCAAATGTCATATATTCAAAGGTCGGTCATATAATATAGTTTGCATGGAAAAATTAATACGGGTGGAGAGGCAGAGGTCAGGGCTCGACCATAGGACCTCCCACAAGCGAGCACACCAAACTACCACTATACCACAACCTTGTAACTTAACTGTATATGCCATTGAATTACATATGTTATCATATCATTTGAAGCGTCGGGCAGTGGAGGGGGCCAGCCCCCTCATATATGTCACCGTTAGGCTACAACTAGGGGTGGAGCACTCCACTAAGTGTGGGGATAAACGTGCTTAATAATCAATAACTATATTAAATTTGCACTAATCTTGTTGTAATCTATATTTAATTAAATATATGTTTCGCGCTAATTCAATAGTTAACTCCCAATTAATAGTTAATTAATTGTGATTAATATACAAGCCTGTTTGGTAGAGTCTTCCAATTTTGGCAGATCTCCAAAATTAGCAGCCCTAACTAGTTTTCTTCCCAAATTTAGTGGGGTTTTGTAGGCGAGAATTGTGGAGGCCATAAATTTTTCAAAATTAGACAAAATTGGGAACAAGAAGAGTCTATTTCAGGTGAAGTGGATATTCTAAACACATTGAAATAGGTTTTAGGAGCAGTAGAGGATTTTAAAAAACACTTTTTCTTTTCTTTTTGAGCTAATACAGAGGCCCATGCCATGGAAGTTTGACCAAGGAGATTTAGTCTAGGAGGGGTGAACTACTTCATCAAAAAATTGTGTTAATGGATCATTTTAATGGTTTTTTGTACAATTTATTGTTGTTTTTCAGCATTATGTTTGAATCTGTTTAAGCTCATAGTTTTAACATAAAACTCAATAAATTTACATGTTTGATACTCAGAAACACCTCAAGAGGCCTATGAACATGAAGCAAAAGATCATATACTTATTTACAATTCGGAAGGTGAAATTACCACAACAAAAATAACATTCAGATTCAGATCCAGGTGGTATCAGAGCAAAGGATGAAAGGTTATTTCATTGATTTTCCTAAGTTATGTGCAACTAGTGTTTTAATGGTTATAAATTTGTGATGCTTACAAGGTTAAAGTTGCAGAGAGGAGAAGGGAAACTCTTATTTTCTAGTCCGAATGTTAGGACCAGAAGAAGGGGAGCCACTAGGGCACCATCTCCACCCAAATTTTCACTGATAACTGCACTTGAAGCATCTCAAGTTTTATATCTAGGTGAGATTGATGAGGTACAAGTTGCACTAGAAGCTGAGCTTGAATACATAGCCATCGTGTGAGATTTTGGAGAGACTTAAGGTATTTCAGAGCAGGAATCATACAAGTAGGATTTCTATGAACTGACTGAAAGGGTTAGGATCCTCTTTGAAGAGAGGGTCGAAAATGATGAACATAAGGATTCAAAGGGTGGTGGAGGAAAACCTCCTCCATCTCCACCATATTCATCATCAGCATCATCATCATATTCCACTTCCATAACCAAAACCACACATACTCACTCAAAAGCCAAAAATGGAAAAAATCCTTTACTCAAACTTGATTTCAAGTTTGAGCTTCTAATGTATAATGGAGAAGTGAATGTAGAGAGGCTCGATAATTGGATTTGTCAATTGGAGGTTTATTTCAGAATTGAGAGACTTCAAGAAGATGACATAAAGTTTCGATTGTCTTCCTTGAGGATGGAGGTATCAACACTTGTATGGTGTGAAGCAAGGACTTAGGAAGAGATTGAAAACTACAGTAAGATCTCAAGGTCTTGGTCAATTTTTATTGTTGCCATTAAAAGGAAATTCTATCCTCAAGCTTACATGCAAAAATTCATTATGGACTCACAGAATTTTAGACAATTGAAAGGGAAAAGTGTGCAAGATTATACTGTTGAATTTAGGAGAAAAGCTCTTATTTTGGGTATTAATTTGTGTTCTCAAGAAACTTTGTTAAAGTATATTGGGGGTTTGGATAGTTACCTGAGACACACTATTCTCATGTTCAATCCCACAAACTTAGATGAGATTTGCGTTCAAGCCACACATTTAGAAGCAAGAGGGAAAAAATTTTAGATGAGAAAAGTGAGAGTTTCCTTGAGTATGAGGGTAAAGGAAAGGGAAAGTTTAATGGAAGAGGAAGGAGAAATAACCCAACCAAAAGAGAGAAAGAGAAACTCACATGTAAACATTTTTCGAAGAATGGCCATGATGAAGACCATTGCTGGCAACTTCATTCGGGGTTCAAGGAAAACAAACTGAAAGCGAAAGAGAAGGGAAAAATTGTTGCAATCATTGAACATGACTTAGGTTTAGATTCAAGAGATGAAACCAAGATTACAACAATTGGTTTGAAAGGTAAGAACACAGTGAGCACTAGTTCTTCATGTTGTTCCAACGTAACTCAAGATGAAGATACAAGAATTGAAATTTTCCATATTGGATTCATGTCTAAATATACCAATATAGATACACTATTTTATAGTGATTCTCAAGCTAATTTTATTTTTGAAGACTTAGAAAATAAGCTAAACCCTGAAACTGTTAGACATCCATGACCTTATCTTTTAGGGTGGATATGAAAGAATGTAAACTTGTAGGTAACAAGGAAGTCCATTCTAAGGTTTACAATCAATTCAAACTGTTTTGATGAAGTTGACCTTGATGTCGTGCTGCTTGAGATTTTAGTTACATGTTCATTTCCTGCTTGTTTCATAGGATTATTAATCACCAAAGGATTTTCACCTCCAATTTCCTATTTCAATATCTATGTGTGTGTGTGTGTGTGTGTGTGTTTTCAACCACAACTGAATATTTAAATATCTGTAACAAAATTTTATGGTTGATAACTCTTATCATCAATATTTTTGAAACCTCCACTACTTGCTTCCATGCAAGAAAAAATTGTGTTTCATTCCTTCTCGATGGCTCCTTCTCTGCAACAACTTATTTCTTCTAGGCTATTATTTCCTATGGTATTTCCTTACAATGCTTCTTTTGCAACATGTGGTGCAATTGCTAGTTTAACATTCTTGTATAAGTGTCTTGAATCCATTACTAGTAAATACCCAACAAGATTATGTTTCTTGAACAATTTTTTCATGCTATATGGTTGTTGCATTTCTCATAGAAAGGTTGTGCTACCTAATGTGTGAAGCCTAGTGACTAGGGAAACCTACATAGAAAGTGCCTAAATTAGTTTAGGTGTTTAATTTTTTGAAAGGAAAACATCATCTAAACAACTACATTCTTTTCCCTCTATTTGTATTCATTTTTGTTGCATCAAGGCTCCACCACATTTAGGGTGAATTGTACATATTTTCCTGTCCAACATTGATATTTCATATGAAATTTTTTTTCATTGGATATATATTTACATTCGCATTTAATGTAGAATAGAAGAGACCAATATCTATATACTTGCATTGTGATTATTCTTAATCCTGATGTGAGATGTTTTCTTAAGTATTTCTTTAACTACTTAAAGTGTGATTCAAGGTTATTTCTCTCTGACCAGATTTATTACAAAATCCATTTAGATAGACTATTTGTGGGTCATTTGGACAATGAAATTAAAAGACCTATACATATAACAACCAAAAGTAGATAAATTCCTTGATAACTTGAGCTCTATTAAAAAAACATTTTTCAAACCCCTTATCCCAATTTTTGGATCAAACTATGCATTGAAGAAAATAGCTCATTGGCCAAAATTGAGTGATTTAGGCATTAGGATAAGAAATTTCTTGGTTATAGTATGCATAAATATATGAGTGTGATAATAAAATATGGGAATAATAACTTTTAGTGCAATGCATGTATTTTGATAGCATACCAGTGAGCTCTGACCATCACTCCCATATGAGAGAGGCAAACAATGTGTGATATTAAATAAGTTTTTGTTTGAGTTCTTTTTTAACATTTTTGTATAAGTGTCGATAGCATACCAACAATATCTCATCATCACTGCCTTATGAGAGAGGCCAGCAAAATGTGATATTAAATAAGTTTTCATTTGAGTGTTTTTTTGTATAAGTATCTTGAAGCCATTATTTGTAAAAACTCCACAGTACTCCACAATATTATGTTGCTTGAACAATTTTTTCATACTATATGGTTGTTTCATTTCTCATAAAAAGGTTGTGCTACCTAATGCATGAAGCCTAGTGCCTAGGGTTACCTACATAGAAAGTGCCTAAATTATGAAGCATGAGAGGTGTGCCCCTTACATTTCGAGTAGAGACCCATAAATCACCTACATTATACATTATAAAAAAGGAATTACGCTACTAGAATGAGAGGCCATGAGAGGTCCCCTCTCTTGTGTTTGGTTGGTACATTTAGTGTGGAGGAACTTACAAAATTATTTTCTAAATGAAGACAAAGGGATGAATAGGTTTTTGAGAAGGTCATCTACGTGACTATGGTAATAAAATATTGGTAGAGTATATAAATTACTTTAATGATCATTAATATTTAAAAGTCATATGCAAGATTTTATGTTGTAAGATTGATAATGAGTACATTTAGTATATTTAATGTTTCATTGCTCTCTTGCCATGAAAAAATATAGCTGGAAATCGAATAATGTCGATAGAATGGTTTATACAAAATTGATTTAGTACTTTGAATAATTTTTATATTGGATGGATAAATGTAAGTGGCTTTAAAAGGACAAGAAAAAATAGGTTGTTGGAGATATGTGTTTTTAATTATTCTGTAACTAATACATATGTTATACTTCTCATCATAGAATATATCGGGTATGATGGTTTTCAAGTTTTTGTGGTTCTAGTTTATTGAGGAAATCTCAGATTATTCACAGTATAATAAAACAATGATCCATGTTTTGAATCCCAAAGGAACTCATCTTCAATATAAGATGTTGAATGACGAATAAAAGAAGGACAGAAGGTGAAGGTTTAAATAGTGAAATATGGAGAAAAAGAAACCAAGTAGCTAACAAATTAATATTTTATTAATTTATTTAATAAATTTTATTATTAAATAATAAAATTGGTTTATTATAATTTTTTAATAAATTTAACAAATTTGTGTAATATAATTTAATAACAATTCAATAATAGTTCTATTAAATTTATTTTATTTTATTTTGATTAATTTTAATTAAATTTTAACTAAAAAAAATTCATTAATTTTATAAAAAAATTTACCTTGTTTCTTAGAATTTTAAAATTTATTTAATAATAATAATTATATTTATTTTAATAATAATAATTATATTTATTTTATTTCTAGTAATACAACCTAAATGTTAAAAAATTTCAAGTAATAAATTCTAAATGTTAAAATTTTTGAAATTATAATTACTACTATCTTAAAATTATCTAAATAAATTAATAAACGTGAATAATGAAATTTAAAATAAGAGTAAGTTTTGAATATTTATTTAGTGAAGAGTATTATAATAATTTTTCATAGAATAAGTGAAATCTCTTTTAATAGAGAATCGTTGTTTAGAAATAAGCCTAAATATGTTTAGAAATGATTTTTTTTTTGAAGGTTTTGTGTCTTTTTTCTTTTATTATTTTAAGTTGGGGTAGTGATGTTTGAGAATGAAATGAGGCAATCTGGTAGGGTTCCTCTCTCCCTTCACAAACTATATGAGTGATGGTGAATCAAATTCTATGCTAATGATATAATACAATTTTCAGCTTAACTTTGAGATCACTATTAGAGAAATAACATGTATCTAACTTGGGCCTAATTCAATTGGTGTAATAACATGTATCTAACATGTTACTATGAACACTCTAAAACAACATATGGGATTCTTGGATTTTTTGAAATAGATATAAAAAATTCAAGAAACCCTAAAATTGATAGCTAGCAATTTTGAGCTTCTTTCTTACAAGGGAGTTCTTTTTGCTGGATGGTTATCCAATGGATGTCCTGTTTGTATTTTTAATCACCTTAGTAACTGCGCTCTTTCCCTCATTCATTTCTTCTGCCATTTGTTTCACTGTCCATGCATTCGTGTTCATAGGAAAATACAAGAACGAAAAGATTGTAATTTTCTTGAAAAGCGATTGAAGTCGGAACTGGACAAGGAGACCACACCTCCACATACCACAAATCTAGTTCCAACGTTCAATGGATATTATAGAAAGTATAATAATTAAACATAAAAGGCCACTTGAAAACCAATGGCAATCACTAAATTTATCATTTCACAGTAAAAAAAAATGTAATATTCCTAATTAGCGACAGCTAATTGGAATATTCGATTTTGTTAAGTTTGTCGTCCATAGTTTGTAAATAAATAAAAAGTGAGTGAAGAGGGTCTAACTCACTTAGCTGAAATAAGACATCCACCTAGTAGCACAACGTTGTGACTTAAGTGGGAGTCAAGGGGGGCCTAACACCACGTAGAGGAGGGAGGCCTACGTACACTTTATAAGTTTCTGCAAGCTTCTGCGTAGATAAGGATGAGTATGTGGAGGAGAGAGAGGCTACGTTGGGTTTTGGAGGGAAACCAATGTTATAAAAGATGGAGGAGCCTCCTAATTTCATTCATGCTGGAATTGATGATTTTTGAGTGAGACATTTGTCTTCTTGAGCATGCTGGTTGTTTAGCCTGTCTGCAGCACTGTTTAGTGTATTGAGTGTCTCCGATCGGAGATCTTTCCCTTAGCCTCGGGGGACTTCGAGTGCCTGCTCACGCAAGGTTGGTTTTTCAGCATTTTGTGAGTCATTTTATTGTTTGGGTTTGTTGTGAAGCTGGAGCTTATAGAGACTACGCAGTCACTGGGAGAGAGGACACAGTCCATTGTGGAGGAGCTTTGGATTGGGGTTTCTGTAGGTGATTTAGTCGCGATTTTGAGTGGGGGGTCAACCTTTGCCTCTCGGAGGTTTTTGGTGAAGTTTGAGGCAGTGTTTCAGCTATTTCTATCTAGCCACTGTGTAGTGCCTTGAAGGCTAGCACAATTCACTAGGGAGGCAGATTTTGGTGAAGTCCGGGGTTGGCCATTCTTGGAATGGTTTTTGGATTTTGTCCGGGTTGTTGAGTAGAGGAAGTTTGCCAATTTTTAGCTCATTCCAGTAAGGGGATAAGTCCTTAGTCTTCAGTTCATTCCAACAGTAGCAACTACACGGCAGTTTTCCAGCAGCTGGGACGTAGTTCATAGAGCATCGATTTCTGGTATTCTCTAAGAGTTTTTTCTCACTTTCCTTGAGCAAGTTTAGTGTATTCTACTTCATTACATTTCTTAGATTAATAAAATGGCTCAGCATTTCCTCTCTATGTTTTTTAGATGAGTTGTCGTAGTTTCCGTATTCTCTAAGTTCTATGATATTATATGTCTGCTGCACTATTATTGTTCTGAGCATTCTAGTTCTATACCACTTGGTGCATTTATATTTCACTCTTAGACAGAGTCAGGAAAGGGCCAGGTAGCCTCCGGATCTCATCCTCTTTTTAGAGGAGAAATATCCGGTAAATGCCCTCCCAGTCTATCTCTAGTTGGATTTTGTCGTGTTTTAGAGATATCCCCAAAATGGGATGTTACAGTGGTATCAGAGCATAGTTCTGGATCAGACTCTGGTCTCTGAAATCAGGAAATCGACCATACAGAGGCAGGAAGTATAGAGACCTTAAGCATAGGTTGGAGACCACCTATGAAGAGGAAGATTGTGCGCAGGTAGAGGACACAGATCAGGAGAGAGAGCCTGTGATGGACGTAGAGCAGGTGGAGCTTGTAGTAGATTTAAGGCACAAAGAGCCGATGGCACATGACACAAAGGCCAAACAGTTTGGAGAGGCACTCCTGAAGTCAGTGTAGGATTTAGCTAGATATATTGAGGTGATGGGACAGAGGTTCACAGTTGTGGAGGCTAGGTAGCGTGAGGCTCCACAGGTTCTCTAGGTCAGAGATGGATTATGTACATCCCACCATTTGGTGGAGCAGGGTGCTGCTCACCATGATATTCCTCAGTCGACGGCTTCACATGCACCTACCCGCTCTACCATGCCCACCTTCTTGGGAGCAAATACAAGGGCAGAAGCCCAGCAGGAGGCAGAGCCTGGACACTTAGATGAGTATTTTACAGAGTATCAGTCCTATGGGAAGGAGTACAGGGATGCTCTCACATTTAGAGATTTTGTGCAGCTCCAGTGGGACAGTAGACCCCACGACCATCATAGAGGGCACCGGCATTATCATGATGCAGATTCCCACCGTGCCTCTCGTATATTTCATTTTCCTATGTTTGGTGGATCATCAGACAGTTTGGAAAAGTCTTGGGTGGAAAAGCTGGATATATATTTCCAGCTCAACCAGATGTTGGAGATGGAGGAAATCAAGGCGGCGACATTACATTTGGATGGTGAGGCCCAGGACTAGTGGTTCCATGGGATGGTTACACTCAAAAACTCTACAGTGACGACATATGACGAGTTTACCAGGAGGTTGATGGAGCGTTTTGACCGGAGGGATCTAGAACAACATTTTGTTGAGCTGACAAATCTCAAACAGACAGGGAACACAAAGACATACATTGAAAATTTATTGAGGGTTTCGGTGATGGTGCCAGATCTATCTGCGACACGGATGATCTATATGTTTGTGGAGGGATTGGTAGAGCCACTTCAAGGTCTAGTCAGATCTACTAGACCACCTACAGTCTAGGATGCTATCTACAGGACCAGGGACTTACAGGATGCATTGCCCAGGACGCAGACACCTTACCCACAGAGACAGGGCTTCTAACCCAAGGGGAAGGATGTGAGGGTTCCTCCTCCAAAGGGGAATCTGGGACGGGCAGAGATAGATGATGATGCCAGGAGGGAGTTGAGGAAGAAGCAGTTGTGCTTCACGTGTCAGGAGTTGTGGGCACCAGGGCATAGGTGTGTAGCTGGAAAAGCACACTTCATTGAGGTCTTCTCTGATGATAGTGAGGAAGAGGATGAGGAGGATGATGAGGAGGCAAGAGATAGACAGACAGCCCAGGATCATTTGCCACCTCCACCTCCAGGGAGAGGAGGTGCAGCTATTGCACCCATAGGAGGGGTCCTTGCAGCTTTGCAAGGAGTTCCTAAGTATTTTATGTTGCGCGTACGAGGGACAGTACGTGGCCAGTGAGTATCAGTCTTGGTTGAAAGTGGGGCAACCAAGAACTTCATTGATGCACAGATGGTCGAGCGGAGGGGTATACCGACCGAGAGTTTTGACAGATTTTCAGTCTTGGTCCCAGGAGCCCAGACGATGCAGTGTCCCTGCTATGTTCCAGAGTTAGCAGTGACGATGGGTACTTACACCGTGACTGATCACTTTTTCATGGTCAACATACTAGATACCAATGTGGTAATGGGTGTTCAGTGGCTGATTACTCTGGGGAAGGTAACCACTAATTGGGAGGCCTTAGAGATGGAGTGGGATGAAAAGAAGACCAGAAAGCATGAGAAGATCCGTGGGATGCATACTTACCCACCTCAAATAGTTTCGGCACACTGGATGGAGGCAGACTTCCGGAAGGGAGACATAGAGTGGGCGGTTGAGTGGCAGGCATCAAAGGTAGAGACCACTGGTCGAGCAGTTCATCTAGATATACAGGTCATCCTTGACAGGCATAAGGTAGTGTTTGGGGATATACCACCAGGTCGCCCACCAGATAGAGGGCTTGAACATACCATCGAGCTTGAGCAGGGTATCCAGGCGGTGATCACTACACCCTATAGGCATCCTAGAGCCTATCGGGATGAGATTGAGCAGGCCATCCAGGAGTTGTGGGATCCTGGACACATCGGACCGAGCACGAGTTCATTTTCCTCTTCTGTAGTGCTGGTGAAGAAGAAGGACAACACCTTGAGGATGTGCATTGACTACAACACCCTGAACAAGAAGACTCTGAAGAATAGGTACCCTATACCCAGGATCGATGAGCTGATGGATGAGTTGAGAGGAGCTAAGTTCTTCTCGAAGATTTATTTGAGATCAGGGTACCATCAGATTCGTGTGAGGGAACAGGACATTCCCAAGACTGCCTTCAAGTGTAATTATGGGCACTTTGATTTTTTGGTTATTCCTTTTGGGCTGACTAATGCACTAGCCACCTTTCAGTCTTGCATGAACCATATCTTTTGCAGTCATCTGAGGAAGTTTGTACTGGTTTTCTTCGATGACATACTAATATATAGCAAGACTTGGGAGGAGCATCTCCAGCATATAGAGGCAGTGCTACGCATCTTGGAAGAGAAACAGTTCTATGCTAAGCTCTCCAAGTGTGAGTTTGGGATGACAGAGATTATGTATTTGCGTCACATTATTGGAGTGGATGGAGTGAGGGTCCATGAGGAGAAGATTAGAGCCATCAAAGATTGGCCAAAGTTGAAGAACGTGACGGAACTTGGAGGGTTCATTGGGATATGTACCTATTACAGGAAGTTTGTCAGAGGATTCTCACAGCTTGCTACACCCCTTACAGATTTGATGAAGAAGGGGGCATTCAGTTGGTCAGATAAAATGTAGCGAGCCTTTTATAGGCTGAAGGAGGTGATGAGTAGCTACCCCGTGCTTGCATTGCCGGATTTTACGCAGCCATTTGTTTTGGAGTGTGATGCATCGAGAGAGGGGATCAATGCAGTATTGATGCAGTGGGGACACCCTATAGCGTTTGAGAGCTGGATACTCCTTCTGCACGAGAGGTTGTATCCCATATACGACAAGGAGATGTTGGCCATCATGCATGCCTTAGCCAAATTATGAACTATCTGGTAGGGAACATATTCAGGGTGAGGACTAACCACAATAGCCTCAAGTTCATTTTGGAGCAGAAGCAGCTACAGGAGAGGCAGCAGAAGTGGATCAGTAAGATCGAAGCATATGACTTTGACATTGAGTATTTCAAGGGTAAGAATAATATGGTAGAAAATGCCATTTCACGTAGACCAGCCACGTTATCTCTTATGAGCTTGGATGCAGAATGGAGGGCTCTAATTTTGGTTGAGTACTCCAAGGACAGATTTTCGTGTGAAGTGCTGGATGCACAGGTGGTGAATGACAGGTACATGGAGGTCGATGAGATCATATAGTACATGGAAAGGATCTTCTTGACTGAGGGATCTCACCTTAAGAAGAAGATACTCTAGGCATCACATGATTCTCCATTGGTAGGCCATCAGGGGTTTACCAAAACCTACAGGGCCATTAGAGAAAGGTTCTCATGAAAGGGCCTCAAGGAGGACGTACTCCAACACGTCAGGGAGTGTGATGTTTGTCAGAGGAATAAGGGAGAGATGAGCCATCCCGCAGATCTATTGCAACCTCTTCCCATTCCATAGGGGAAATGGGAGAGCATTTCGATGGACATCATCACAGGGTTGCCCATGGTGCAGGGCAAGGATTGTATCTTTGTCGTCGTTGATCGACTGACAAAGTATGCACACTTTTTTGCCATATCCATGCATTACACAGTAGCACAGGTGGCTGAGTTTTTCTTCAGGAAGGTTTTTAGGTTGCATGGTCTTCCTAAGACCATCATCAGTGGTAGGGACAACCGTTTCATGGGCAGATTTTGGCAGAAGGTTTTCCAACTAGTGGGGATGGAGTTGAAATCGAGTACCAGTTACCACCCACAGACAGATGGACAGATGGAGATAGTTAAGAAGTGGATAGAGGGCTAGTTGTGTAACTATGTTAGTGGGCAGCAGCAAGCATCGTTGAGATGGTTGCATTTGGGGGAGTACTGCTACAACTCGACATATCACATATCTATTGGTATGTCACCATTTTACGCTTTGTATGGGTACCATCCTTTATCTTTTGCTGATGTGATGTTCGGTAGTAAGGCTCCTAGAGCCAAGATTTGGATCCAAGAGATTCAAGACATCCTCTGAGCTCTCAAGGACAATATGGCTACAACACAGAACCAACAGAAGCTGTATGTCGACAGAGGTCAGGTGGAGAGACAGTTTGAGGTAGGGGACTTGGTCTACCTACGATTACAGCCATACCGACAGTCATCGCTGAAGCAAAAGGGGGCTGAGAAGCTCAAGCCTCGCTTTTACGGGCCATACAGGGTGATACGTAGGATTGGGCAAGTTGCATATGAGTTGGAGCTGCCCTAAGGCAGCAAGATCCACAACATTTTCCATGTATCATACCTAAAGAAGACGCTGGGAAAGCAGGTGATGGTGACAGAGGAGCTACCACCTACAGATGATGAGGGGCACTTGGTGTTGCAACCAAAGGCCATTATTGATGCCAAGGAGAGGCAGTTATGGATCAGGACAGTCCGAGAATTCTTGGTGATGTGGAAGAACTTGCCAGATGAGGATGCCACTTGGGAGAGCAAGAATATCTTGCAGCATCCATCACTTCAGTTGCTTGAGGAAAAGAAAAATTTTGCTGGGGGAGACTCTAATATTCCTAATTAGTGACAGCTAATTGGAATATCTGATTTTGTTAAGTATTCCATCCATAGTTTGTAAATAAATAAAAAGTGAGTGAAGAGGGTCTAACTCACTTAAGTGAAATAAGACATCCACCTAGTAGCATAACGTTGTGACTTAAGTGGAGGTCAAGGGGGGCCTAACACCACGTAGAGGAGGGAGGCCTACCTACACTCTAGAATTTTTTGCAAGCTTCTGTGCAAATAAGGATGAGTATGTGGAGGAGAGAGAGGCTACATTGGGTTTTGGAGGGAAATGAACGTTATAAAAGATGGAGGAGCCTCCTCATTTCATTCATGTTGGAATTGATGATTTTTGAGTGAGACATTTGTCTTCTTGAGCACGTTGGCTATTTAGCCTGTCTGTAGCACTGTTTAGTGCATTGATTGTCTCCGGTTTGAGATCTCGCCGTTAGCCCTGTGGGACTTCGAGTTCCTGCCTAGGCAAGGTTGGTTTTTCAGCATTTTGTGAGTCATTTTATTGTTTGGTTTTGTTGCGGAGCTGGAGCTTATAGAGACTGTGTAGTCACTAGGAGAGAGGACACAGTCCATTGTGGAGGAGCTTCGGATTGGGGTTTCTACAGGTGATTTAGTTGGGATTTTGAGCAGGGGGTTAGGCTTTTCCTGTCGGAGGTTTCTGGCAGTGTTTCAGCTATTTCTATCTAGCCACTGTGCAGTGCCTTGGAGGCCAGCGTAATTCACTTGGGAGGAAGTTTTTGGAGATTTCCAGGGCTGGCCATTCTTGGAATGGTTTTTAGATTTTGTCCGGGTTTTTGAGGAGAGGAGGTTTGCCGATTTTCAGCTCATTCTAGCAAGGGGATCAACCCCTAGTCTTTATTCCATTCCGGTAGTAGCAGCTACACGGTAGTTTTACAGTAGCTGGGATGCAGTTCATAGAGCAGCCATTTCCAGTATTCTCTGAGAGTGTTTTCGCACTTGCCTTGAGCAAGTTTAGCCTATTGTACTTCATTACATTTCTCATATTATTAAAATGGCTCAGCATTTCCTCTCTATGTTTTCTGGATGAGTTGTCGTAGCTTTCATATTTTCTTTCTATGATATTATATTTTTGATGCACTATTATTGTTCTGAGCATTCTAGTTCTATACCACTTGGTGCGTTTATCTTTCACTCTTAGACAAAGTCTGGAAAGGGCTAGGTAGCCTTCGGATCTCTTCCTCTTTTCAGAGGAAAAAGATCCGATAAATGCCCTCCCAGTCTATCTCTGGTAGGAGTTTTCTGTGTTTTAGAGATATCCCCAAAACGGGATATTACAAAAAACTTCTCAGTCATATTCTTTAGATAATCCATGGAAAAGAGTAACACCTAAAATTCTAATGATGGTTTGACCTCTTTGCTTATGATTTATAGATCCAATCCGATTTATATAACTCGTCTATTTGTAACAAAATTTCCATTTAATTGGTTGTCATTGTTAATTCGATGGAATGGTTAGAGATAATTACCATTGTTAATGGGGTTGAATGGATGTGCATGAAGTACAACTAGTTTTAATTGCTTAGAAAATTAAATTTAGCTGTTAGTTAAGTGTCACTAAAGTGTTGTATAGCTATTAAATCACTTACCAGGAGTTTTTTGAACATAAAAAAATGAAGAAGCTAGTAATTAACTTCCACTTCCTTCCATTCGTGATGCTTGGACATTCAGTGGTTAAATAAAGGTTACTTAAAAAACTCAACGAATCTTTAGAAAAGTCGACTTCCCTTTTTAAGCAGTACTTTTACTTTCGGAAGCTCTGGTTATATTATTTCCTCGCCACTCAAAGGGTAAACTTAGAAACTGAGTATACAAGCTATATTCATTGATTAAATCAAGTTACATATATACATAAGGAATTGTCTCAAGATAGAGAAGCTATCTTAGACACACAATAATTTGGTTGAGGGAATATCTCAACCTCACACTAAACTAGGAACTAACCTATAGAATAGGAATAGACTGTATACATAGAGAGAATCACAAATGAAGAAAAGTAGGAATTACATATTGCAACACTCCCCCTTAATGACTACTTATCTCAATATCTATCTACAAAATCTACAACTGGTCATGTTTCGTAATTACACTAGTTCTATTTGGTAATTACGCTTTGTATCTTGTTCATGCTATTGTCGATGTCCATATAAATTAACAACCATCTACCCAAATGCATGGGTTCCAACCACTGCAGCTGCCAGTCTACTAGGAAATCGTTCACATATATGGTTCATCCAACCTCTCGATTAACTCTCCCTTGATATAAATTTCACCTTATGGAGTCTAAAACCAATACGGCCCACCCATGTGTATCCATCCCGCATGACACACTCTTCAGGGTGTAAAAACTCTTTGACAGAGGGAACATATAACAAATGGGTATGCATGCTTCTCTGGGTGTTACAACATGTACAAACAATAAATGACATATAGATTTGCTTCTAATTACAAACTGTGACACATACTCATGGTCATGAGTCTATTCCAAGAAACTCACACAAAACAAACTCTCACAAACTTGATTTTCCATCCTGCTTTGCCGCTCACCATACCATTCACCTCCACAAACACCACACTATTCATATGCTGGAAGACACCATTACTTTGGCTTTGTACTTGTCGATTAGAACTTGGAACTCCATCCTTAACCTGTCATTTGTTAGAGTAGTCAATTCTAACAAAAAATAACTTCATATTGAGGTGACTAATCTCAATATGTATATTAATTTTAGTTCCAAAATATGTCCATCATGAAATATTTCATTTTCCCTAACATACACAAACAATCATGCTTTCAAACAAACAATACCAAATGATAATGCAAATGTTCAACACATGGCCACGCCATTCACTATTGCGGACAGTCCGCCCCACATTTCAGTTCACCAGAACACTGCCCACACTACTGTTGTGAGAATATCCAAGATCATACATTGCACATTGTCTTTGATATGATCCCTATCAGATCATTGACAATTGATCACTCCACGTTGCTTCATGCATGAGCAACACCCTTTCATTTTCTTGCTAGTTCACATTTCGACAAACAGTAATTCACCTCTACCACTCAGGCACTCAGCCTTGAGGAGATACAATGTAGCCACCAAGGCTCAACTCAGCCACGAAGGTTCACCATAGCCACAAAGGCTCTACACATCCACGGAATCTCACCATAGCCACGAAGGCTCAACACAGCCACGAAGGCTCATTGCAGCCACGAAGGCTCACCATAACCACAAAAGTTCACCATAGCCACGAAGGCTTAACACAGCCACAAAGGCTTATCATAGCCAGGACTCCATGGTCCAATCCTGCATCATCCACAAATTCACTATCAACATGCATAAATTTCAATGATTTTATACACAAAAAGTTCTCATTTCAGTATCCAATTCCCCTAGAATCGCAACATAATTCCACTTCCCCTATTCACATTATGAATGTAGGGTAACTACTTCCAAGCATGCCTCCTCATGCTCGCTGATAGGATGCAACAAAAAAGACCCATTATCAAGCTAATATCCTCACTATTTCAACATGCAGATATGTTTCCATCATACTCGGCACACACAAAATCGATCATCATCCAGTCTATGATGCCATTTTCATCGTCATGTGTTCATTATATATGGTAGTAAATCATTCGTGCAAATAAATTTATCTATTGTCAGAATGGGAAATTCCAATAAAGACTCACACTCGTGATAATAGGTGCCCAAAATAAATGTCACAAAAATACAACATTTAATTCCTTTAACTAAATTTACACAAATAAATTTAGATGTTAAGTTGACAGGTCTCAACATAAAAGTAGAATGATTCAAGAAGACAATTTGTTTCATCTTCAACCTGTATAGAAACATAATCATGTCGAGGCAGCTCACCACACTGCCCTTGACTCACTTCTTTGTTGCACCATGAGACCATGCTAGAAATGTGTTCAACCTTCAACTAGGTTGATCCCAAACAAAGGATGTTTGAAGCCTCCCAACAACTCTAGGTGCTTCTGCACCTCTTTTTACACCAAAAAGCTCCAAACTCCAAATCAAAAAGTTGGTCCACAGCATTGGAAATCCAACCCTCTAGATTTGTTTTTAATATGCCCAAACCATGAAATTTAAAAACACGTGAATGATGTCCAACATGTCTTAATCGATGCCTTCGCAAAAAGAAACATGTTGCAAGCACAACACATATAGCAAGAAGAGAGATGAAATCAATTGTCATTCTACTTTATCTACCAATGATAACAAAACATATGCCACCTCCGTGAACACAAACTGGCCAAGTACAAGAAGCGACAACAACCAGCAGCTGTATAGTAGAGGATCCACCACCATCGCAAGTTGAACCAATCCTCCCAGCAGATGCACCAATCAGCGTGCTGCCGATCAGCTTCCACTGCAGGTCTTTGATCACCAGCACATCTGTGAAGATGTCTTGTTCTATCATTCTCTGATCAGCGTTACAATTTTGCTCAATCCAATCCCACACAATCTTGTCGACCCTTGCATCAAAGAGGCAAACGTAACCGCAGTATCCAATGGCACCACCATGTATGCCTTTGACCATGAGAAGGTTCTAAGAATTCAAAAAATGCAAAATCATCGAAACCTTGGAGTGGGCAGAGTTACCGTTCTGTCAGTCGACCTATTGAGAAACCTCGAGCCTCTCCTTTTCAACAACCAGGATCGTGTTCTCAGTCCTCTACCCATTTTCAAAGCTAACGAAGATGGAAGAATCTGATGAGGCGATGGATCGAACATAGGGTCCATAAACCTGTGTGTGGGATTTGTCAGACCAAGTCAGGCTCTTCACATTGGACGCATTCTTGGTGTCGTATATGTGCAACCCTAGAAAATCCTTTACACCAATAGCTGCAACTATTTCTGAAACCCTGTTCATGGTTTTGACACTGTGAATATCCATAATTGTCGTGATCTACTTCCTGAGCGCCCAGTTGTAGGTTGGATGACTACCAGCATAAATTTCAATACACATGGTTTTTTTTCTTATGTAAAAAATTTTCACCTCATTAATGGTGGCATCTATTGCATCAAATTGTTTATTATACCGCCAAACAACTGTGATCTTGTATGAGAAAATAAGTCATTCATCCTCATGGCTCGATATGCCAATCCACCAGATCGTTGGCTCTCCCCATCAAACCAATGATGCCCATCTATGTTCAAAGCCTAATGGTTTTCCTTCCTCCATTCCTCCGCCATGATCCTTCTTGACAGCAAATGGTACTGAAGCAGACGCAGCAAAGACATTAGGTTCCCAGCTTATACTAGAACTGCTTGAACACCGGACTTGACCAATGTGAATGTTGATAATTTCTCTCATTTCCTTTGAATTCAAACAAAACCAATACGAGATCTCGAATATCCACTCGGAGTCAGAGCCAGTAAGCCGATTTGAAATACATTTGAAATCGTAGAAGAAACGATTATGCAGAGATTCTAATTCTAGTAGTGCTCACGAGATAAAGAGCTCCTCCTTGATTTCTTCGAGATCGCTCCATAGATAAATGTTCGAATACTGATGAATGGAAAAAAAAAACTAAAACAAACTAATACTCTTTTATTTCCCTCGGCCGAGGAGGGGCCAAGGTCAGGCCTAGGCCCAAACGGGCTCTGATACCAACTTATAAACTGAGCATACAAGCTATATTCATTAATTAAATCAAGTTACATATATACATAAGGAACTGTCTCAAGATAGAGAATCTATCTTAGACGCACAATAATTTGGTTGCAGGAGTATCTCAACCTCACACTAAACTAGGAACTAACCTATAGAATAGGAACAGACTCTATACATAAAGATTATCACAACTGATGGCAAGTAGGAATTACATATTCCATCAAACTCACTGTTGGATCTTCCAAATATTTATCGTTGAGCTTAGCGGAACGATCATAAAAAATATTAAATGAAATATATTTATTTATTTTTATTTTAGGGGCAAGATTTATTGAAATAGACATATTTAAGTCATACATTTCATATTAATTGATGAGTTGGATAATGTAAAATAGTTTATTATGATTAAAAATTTAAATATTGTTTTTGTTAACTATGATGGAATAAAACTAAATAAATTTTTTTTTATATTTTTTTATGGAAAGAATATTGAATATTTATAAATGAAAGAGGATAACTCCATTAACAAATTAAAATAAATTATAAAATATATATGTGATAATCTCCTAGGTGTCTAATAACTCAAGTCCAAGGGATTTGAGATATTACATAATTTTGAAATAAAAAAATCTTATATAATTTATTAAATTCTAAAATATCATAATATATATATATATATATATATATATATATATATATATATATATATATATATGATTATCTACATTAATCTAACATATATGAGATTCATTTCTTTAGTCAAACAATATGTAGAGACACCTCAATCTGTAGAGATGTACAAATTAATAAAGTTGTGGCTAAAGTAGGTTAGTGTAGTTATTAATTGTGCCATAATTTATTTTAGTTAGTAAACAATAAGGGAAAATATAATGTTTATCTTAGAAAATGTCAAACTGAGATTAACAATGAACTAAGGAATATAGATTTACCTCTTAGAGTACATGACTATAACATTATGTTCCACTATAATTATCTTATCTCTATGATGGATTTGTTGTCAAGTATAGAATGCTTGATTTGTCAAATTCCTACACAAAGAGATGCAAATAGAGCCTGGTCTTCATATATATTAATTGCAGTAGGTAACATAGTTTTAAGGATAGTTGTTTATCTTAAAGTTTACCAATCATGGAAAATATTACTAGTGCCTAATACCCAAATCTTAAAATGTTTGATGATAACTTTTTAAAAATGTTTAGATTTCTAATTATTTTATATTAGAGAATATATAATATTGGGTATTTTCAAGGTAAAATAATTTAATACTGTAAAATTTGGATTTTTTTTTTTTAAATGGAAATTGACTAATTGATTTTGGAAAAACATTAAATATTACCCCACTTGGGAATATTAGCCCGTAAAATTTCACTTGTAGCTATGATAAAAAAGTGAAAATCCTTACCCATTCATTTTTTCATTGTGGATCATTATTGAAGTCTTAGCTTACCATGACCCACTATTCTTTGTGTTTAGAAAAAATAAGGCATATGAAACTCTATTTCGAAATATTGTTATGTCAACATGAATAAAAAGGCTAAACAAACTTGTAAACTTTCAGTGTGCTCAAAATGGAGCAATATTATTTGATATTATTTATTCAACTCACCCTTCTCAATCCTACAAATTGTATTGTACCATCCTAGGTTTGCTGAATTAGGACTCATTTTGTTTTATATTTACACACTTCAGTAGATAATTTTCCTTCTTAAAAGAAACACACACACACACACAAGTGCATTCAATCACCAGGTGATCGGTGTTAAGCTAAAAACTGCAATTGTTAAGAATTGATTAGAAACTGAAGGACAAAAAACAACTCATCGCTAGAAATCCAATGCAATTTGTTTCATTGAAAACCCACTCTGGATGAGGAAGATAGAGCCTGCTGTTCATTTTCCTAAACAAGTAAAAAAAATTGCAAAAGTTATAGAATGGTGACATGACAACCTAGTCAACAAAAAAGGGATGTTCTAGGAATATTCCATCATTTTCTCCCAATGAAATTGTGACAAGTGTCACTGCAGGATTCACTGGAAATTTTGGAAGACAATTTTTTTTTTACCACTAAGGTAGAATTTCCAAATTTTATAGTTCAATGGTCAAATGACATTTTTTTTATTATATGGTTGAAATATTCCAACCAGAGGCAAACACGTGGGGTAACCAGGGGCTGCCATGTGCCCCCTCTGATGGACCAAGGTATGGGTGAATTTCATATATGGTCAAACATTGAATTATCAAATGTAATATATCCAAAGGTTGGGCATATAATATAGTTTGGGTGGAAAGATTAATATGGGCGAAAGAGCTGAGTTCATGGCTCAACCCCAGGACCTCCCAAAAGAGAGCACACCAACCTACCACTATACCACAACCTTGTAACTTAACTCTATATGCTACTGAATTACATATTTTATCATATAGTTTGAAGTGTCAGGCAGTGGAGGGGGCCTACCCCCTCATATATGTCACCATTGGGCTACAACTAGGGGTGGAACACTCCACTAAGCGTTGGGTTAAACATGCTTAATAATAAATAATTGTATTAAATTTGCGCTATTCTTGTTGTAATCTATATTTAATTAAATATGTTATTAGCACTAATTCGATATTTAACTCCCAATTAACAGTTAATTAATCCCGATTAATATAGAGGCCTCTTTGGTTGTAATGTCTCTTCCTTTCCACCGCCAAATAATTTTTTTTTTTTCTAACCCTACCTTTGATAATTTAATTATGTTCATTTATCCACCATAGATATTCAGATCTACCTTTGAATCTCTCATTTAATGTAATTCTATTAAACATGGTTTTCATGTTGATTCAAACGTTCACACATATAATTCAGTAACATTTATGGTTTTGTTTTAATGAGCTTTCGTATGTGTCATTCTCATATATATACGATACACATATATATATTTGACATCCTTCCCTATATATATAATTTACTATATTTGTTTCAACACTTCCATGTAACCCTTAATGGTATCGCCATACCTATTTATTTGGTTTCGCATGGTCACTATATTACACTCTCATAGGTTCTATGAGTGAGATATAATTTGTTTCCTTTTTTTTATCTTAACACGTCTTCAATGGTCATGATACTATATAAAGTTTCTATATATCATAAAGTTATAAAATGGAACCTTTCTAAATAGAATCATTTAATTCTTCTCTACAAGAATACTATATCCTTGCATCCATTGGTTCCAACGTGTGAATATAAATATTGTCTTCGTACAACCACTAATATACAACATACCTCCAACTGGACTGAAATCTCGGTTGAGGTAAGAGACATTGTATTTGTTGTACTTCTCATGCTTCATTGCCAAGATCGAATTAATGTTTTTGTGACATTGGTAATCCAATCGCATCCTCTGTGATAACTTGGCTGGTGGTTTAAGTTGAATTGATTCCATGCCAGATAACTCAGATTTGTTTTTTATATGCAAGGGTCTTAGCTTATATTTTTATATTCTGCAACGTATATTTGTTCATTTATGATGACTGACCATATGATATGTTTGAGTACTTTGCAATTGATTTTTATGGATTTACATTAAAGTTGTTAGCCGGCTACGCATTTAGTTCCGATTTTCCCAACTCAATCCTTGTCTATACCATTGATCTGAGGACACATGGATGATTGAGATGGTCCAAGGCCAGTTAGGGTTTTGTAGGAAGTCGTATTAAATCTATGAATTTTTTCGGAGATTTTTCTTTTTCCTTTCATTTTCCTTGCCACCTCTTGAAGATTGAGACTCTACTCATTCCTGTGGAGCTAGGAGATATCCATTTCCAGACCTTTCGGCGTAACGATTTCATTCTTACAGTTCACTTTCAGGTACACCTACTTGGTCAGTTCCATGGTTTGGTATGGATAATTTTCTTTCTGTGCGTGAACACATATATACGTCCTCCTCGACGATATCTATACCTTTGTTTCATGGTTTTGGTTGTTTTTTTTTTAATAAATCATTTCGTTCAAACTCTTGAGGCTGTCTCGGCCTGATATATAAAATTTCCATCGTTAAATTGGCTCTGTCACGTTTGATTCTTAAGCTTAATCTCAGTATGTAGAGATATGTTCTTCTTATAGTGACGAAGAGGTCATTCTATCTATTTTTAACTAACACAATTAATCTCTCCCCTTTGCATTTAGAATGTCCTATATAATTTTGTAGTTGACACTTGAATCGATTTTTGGTAGGAACTATTTCGTGTGGTCTTTTGTGGCCATACGTATTATGCTTCGAACCGAGTTGCGCCGAGCTCTAAGTGCCTCACTTCCGGTGACCAAACTATACCCTAGGTATACCAATTGACTCGAGTTGGATATTTAACCACTGTTTCTATCATTCAGATTTGGTTACATGGTCTTCAAAATTTTAATCCCAAATCAATTTTGGTTGTAGCTCATTTGGGGAACGAGGTTTTCACTTACGAGGTAATTTTTTTTTTTTTTCCGACCGGTATTAAATTTAATACTTTATCCCTGTGAGATATTTATTCTTAACCAGTTATCACATACTTCTTACTTTGCGATCGTCTTGTTTCAGGTAATCTCGAATCTTGTTCAGAGTTAACATGAGATGGTATTGGATAACTTGTCTTTCGTTCGAAATTAACTTCATTTTCACATTGTAATTTTCAGGTCGATATCGACATTCTATTTCGTCGGAGTATACCCAGTATTTCACATGTTTAATTTATAGTTTGTCCTGACAATTCCAATCTTATTGTCATAAAATTTTCAACTGTAATAATGGAATTTTAGCGGAGACTCGCATTTCTTACAAATCCTGAATTATATAAGTTCAGGTTACAATGATTTCTGTGTATATATTATGGAACAGGATATTCTCGTTTACTAGTTTGGTTTCAGGAGAGGATATATGTACAGCTTCTGTTTCATATCAACAAGTTGATGATAAACTCTGGTTATTCACAAATCTCTACTTCATGTTAATACTCATGTCATATTTTATTTTTGTTGTAACTATCTACTTCAATTTATACACTGGAATTAATAACTTTACTAGTCCTATCTTACCTTTCTATTCCATCCAATTTGTAGTAATATAAATGTATATATAAAGCTACTAAATGAGTTTACATCAATCTTTCTTGGCACAGTAACTAATAGTTGTATATCAACAAATTGCATTATTAGATCTATTTCTGCATGGTCCCTCCTCTTCCAGATACAGGTTTCACTATGGATACTTTCTCATGTATTTTTTTTTTTTTGGAGTTATGCAGACTCCTTTTTCATTCTATCTGCTTACCCATGTATATTTCAATACTTCAGAAGTATAAATTCTCGTTCTAAATTTCAGTTTAAATTTATCATATTTTATTTACTTTTTATCAACAATACGAGGCTCTGGAGTTCTTAAAATAATTGATATAAGATAGTCGATAATTCTAGTTTCTAGTAAGCACCTCTAACCAGAATTTATTAAGACTTTGTTTGTGTAATCTCTGTTATTCCAAGCAGCTTATGAGTTCTGCCTAAAATTTATCTTAAATGTCTTATATGTATTTTCCTATTGATTATTCAATTTGAACATGTTATAAGTAGAGGATATCATCAATACAATAATTCATGTTTATTTCACAAACCAAAATTATTTCTAGGTTAATTTATAGTGCAATTAACCCAACTCTTTTCTATTTGAATATATCTAGCTCTGATATCTGAACTTATTACCTTTTTCAGCTCAGGTCTTTCCTTGATGTAGAAGGTTACAATATATATAGACAAGAATTACAAAAATTTTATATCTGCAATATTTATATAGTACATAATGTCTATAAATTCCTCCAATTCATAGATGATTTTTTACCTTCTAAATCTGTTTAGATTTATATTTTCACAGAAGCAGATTAAAGTTATAGCTTTCATGAATTATGGGAGTAGTATAAATCTCCAGATTTAAACCATAGCAGGTTTAGAGCTTCTAGATTATTTTCCCCATAATTCCTATTCCTACAACTATGCAGAATTGAGAGGATTGAATTCTTCTAACAATTCTGTAAATGTATGGAATATCAGTTTCAACATTTGAAATAAAATAACATCTACAGTCAGTAATCACACTACACAGTAACAAGTAATTCAACCATTCATAAACACTATTGCCATACCACTTCTGCAATTGACTAGTCCTCCCAACCTTAGAGTTCCTCTATCTCCAACCCCCAATCTGTTCTGGAGTAGCTTATTTAAGCTTGTGCTCCCCAAAGCATGTTTCTAATTCTACGTCCAGAATTACAGGATGATTTTATTATTGTTTTCCCAGGCTTCCCTTATTTAGGGACTTTTAAAGCTGCTTTATGCTTTTCCAGCTTTCTACCTTTTCCCAACTACTCTCCACCTCATTGGGGGAAATCTATATTTTTCCTCAAAAATCTAAATTAGAAATAAATTCTTTCAAGGATTTTTGAAATATTTTTGGGGAAAGTCTTAGCCTCTTTCCATAACTCATGGATTTGGAAACTGATCTCATAATTCTCATTTGGTCAATATGCACAAAATTATTTTATTTATTTTTCATAATTAAATAATTAATTACATCCACACAATACTTATCCATTGGGGTCCACTCCCCTTTGGATTTTAGTTCAAATGCCTAGCTTGAAAGAAAAACATAAAACAAGTGGTGTTACATTGGTGGAGTCTTCCAATTTCAGCGGATCTCCAAAATTAGCAGTCGTAACTAGATTTCTTTCCAGACTTAGTGGGGTTTTGTAGGCGAGAATTGAGGAGGCCATAACTTTTGCAAAATTCAATGAAATTGGGCTCAAGAATAGTCTATTTCGGATGAATTGGACATTCTCAACACATTTAAGTAGGTTTTAGGAGCAGTATAGGATTATAAAAAAAACCTTTTTTTTTTCATTTTGAGCTAATATAGAGTTCCAGGCCATGGAAGTTGGACCAAGGAGATTTGGCCCAGGAGGCGTGAACTACTTCATAAAAAAATTGTGTTAATGGATCATTTTAATACTCAGAAACACCTCAAGAAGCCTACGCACATGAAGAAAAATATCATCAACTTATTTATAATTCGGAAGGTGAAATTATCACAACAAAAATAACATTCAGATTCAGATCTAGGTGGTATTAGAGCAAACGTTGAAAGGTTATTTCATTGATTTTCTTGAGATATGTGCAACTAAGGTTTTAATGATTACAAATTTGTGATGCTTACAAGGTTAAAGTTGCAGAGAGGAGAAGGGAAACTATTGGTTGCTAGTACTAAGGTTGGGACCAAAAGAAGGAGAGCCACTATGGCACCATCTCCACCCAAATTTTCACTCACAACTGCCCTTGAAGCATCTCAAGTTTTATATCTAGGTGAGATTCATGAGGTAGAAGTTGCACCGGAAGCTGAGCTTGAATACATAACCATCATGTGAGATTTTGGAGAGACTGAAGGCATTTCAGAGGAGAAATCATACAATTAGGCTTTCTATGAAATAACTGAAAGGGTTAGGATCCTCTTTGAAGGGAGGGACGAAAAGCATGAACATAAGGATTCAAATGGTGGTGGAGGAAAGCCTCCTCCATCTCCACCATATTCATCATCATTCTCATCATCACCATCATCATCATCTTCCACTTCCACAACCAAAACCACCCATACTCACTGAAAATACAAAAATGGAAAAACTCCCTTACTAAAACTTGATTTCAATTTTGAGCTTCTAATGTATAATGGAAAAGTGAATGTAGAGAGGCTCAATAATTGGATTCTTCAATTGGAGGTTTATTTCAGAATTGGGAACCTTTAAGAAGATGACATAATGTTTCAATTGGCTTCCTTGAGGATGGAGGGATCAACACTTGTATGGTGTCAAGAAAGGACTTAAGAAGAGATTAAAAACTATGGTAAGATCTCAATCTCTTGGTCAGGTTTTATTGTTTCCATTAAAAATAAATTCTATCCTCTAGCTTACATGCAAAAATCCATTATGGACTCAAAGAATTTTAGACAATTAAAAGGGAAAAGAGTGCAAGATTATACTCATGAATTTAGGAGAAGAGCTCTTATTTTTGGTATTAATTTGTGTTCTCAAGAAAAAATTTCAAAGTATATCGGGGGTTTACACAGTTACCTAAGACACACTATTCTCATGTTCAATCCCACAAACTTAGATGAGATTTGTGTTCAAGGCACACATTTAGAAGCAAGAGGGAAACAGAGTATAGATGAGAAAAGTGAGATTTTCCTTGTGTATGAGGGTAAAGGAAAGGGAAAGTTTAATGGGAGAGGAAAGATAAATAACCCTACCAAAAGAGAGAAAGAGAAACTCACATGTAAATATTTTTTGAAGAATGGCCATGATGAAGACCATTGTTGGAAACTTCATTTGGGGTTAAAGGCAAACAAACTGAAAGCCAAAGAGAAAGGAAAAACTACTGCAATAATTGAGCATGACTTAGGTTTAGATTTAGGAGATGAAACCAAGATTATAAAAATTGGTTTGAAAGGTAAGAACACAGTAAGAAGTAATTCTTCATGTTGTTCCAATGTAACTCAAGATGAAGATATAAGAAGTGAAATTTTCCAAATTGGATTCATGTCTAAACATACCAATATAGATACACTTTTTGATAGTTATTCTCAAGCTAATTTGATTTCTGAAGACTTAGGAAAGAAGCTAAACCCTGAAACTGTTAGACATCCAGGACCTTATCCTTTAGGGTGGATATGCAAGAATGTAAACTTGTAGGTAACAAGGAAGTGCATTCTAAGGTCCGCAATCAATTCAAACTATTTTTATGATGTTTACCTTGATGTTGTGCCGCTTGAGATTTGAGTTACATGCTTATTTCATTCTTGTTTCAAAGGATTATTAATCACCAAATGATTTTCACTCCCAATTTCCTATTTCAATATCTATAAAAAAAAATTATGGTTGATAACTCTTATCATCAATGTTTTTTAAACCGCCACTAATTGCTTGCATGGAAGCTAAATTTGTCTTTAATTCCTTCACGATGGCTCCTTCTCTGCAACACCTTATTTCTTCTAGTCTACTCTTTCCTATGGTATTGCCTTACAACGCTTCTCTTGCAACATGTGGTGCAATTGCTAGTTTAACATTCTTGTATAATTTTCTTGAATCCATTACTAGTATATAATCAACAAGATTATGTTTCTTGAAGAGATTTTTCTTGCTATATGGTTGTTGGATTTCTCATGGAAAGGTTGTGCTACCTAATGTGTGAAGCCTACTGACTTGGGAAACCTAGATAGAAAGTGCCTAAATTAGTTAAGGTGTTTTATTTTTGAAGGGAAAACATCATTTAAACAACTACATTCTTTTCCCTCTACCCTTATTCTTTGTTGTTGCATCAAGTCTCCACCACATTTAGGGTGAATTACACTTATTTTCTTGTCCAACATTGATATTTCATATGCCAAATATTGCACTCGATATATATTTACATTCGCAATTATTGTAGAATAAAAGAGACTGATATCTATATACTTGCGTCATGATTATTTTTAGTCCTGATTTGAGATGTTTGCTTAAGTCGTTCTTTAACTAAGTAAAGTGTGATTCAAGGTTATTTGTCTCTGAGCAGATTTATTACATAATCTATTTAGATAGACTAGTTGTAGGTCATTCGCACAATTCAATTCAAGGACCTATACAGTTAACTACCAAAAGTAGATAAATTCATTGATAACTTGAACTCTATTAAAAAAACATTTTTCACACCCCTTATCGCGATTTTTGGATCAAACTATGCATTGAATAAAATAGCTCATTGGCCAAAATTGAGTGATTTAGGCCTTAGGATAAGAAATTTCTTGGTTATAGTATGCATAAATATATGAGTGTGATAATAAAATATAGGAATAATAACTTTTAGTCCAATACATGAATTTTGATAGCATACCAACGAGCTCTCACCATCACTCCCTTATGAGAGAGGCCAACAATGTGTGATATTAAATAAGTTGTTGTTTGAGTGGGTTTTTAACATTTTTTTATAAGTTTCGATAGCATACCAACGAGATCTCATCATCACTCCCTTATGAGAGAGGCTAGCAAAGTGTGATATTAAATAAGTTGTCATTTGAGTGCTTTTTAACATTTTTGTATAAGTATCTTGAAGCCATTATTAGTAAATACTCCACAGTACTGCACAATATTATGTTGCTTGAACAATTTTTTCATACTATATGGTTGTTTCATTTCTCATAAAAAGGTTGTGTTTCCTAATGCGTGAAGCCTAGTGCCTAGGGTTACCTACATAGAAAGTGCCTAAATTATGAAGCATGAGAGGTGTGCCCCTTACATTTCGAGTAGACACCCATAAATCACCTACATTATAGATTATAAAAAAGGAATTACACTAATAGAATGAGAGACCATGAGAGGTCCCCTCTCTTGTGTTTTGTTGGTACATTTAGTGTGGATGAACTTAAAAAAATATTTTCTAAATGAAGACAAAGGGATGAATAGGTTTTTGAGAAGGTCATCTACGTGACTATGGCAATAAAGTGTTGGTAGAGTATATAAATTACTTTAATGATGATTAATATTTATAAGTCATATGCAAGGGTTTATGTTGTAATATTGATAATGAGTACATTTATTATGTTGAATGTTTCATTGCGCTCTTGCCATAAAAAAATATCGCTAGAAATCGAATAATTTCAATATAATGGTTTATACAAAATTGATTTAGTACTTTGAATAATTTTTATATTGGATGGATAAATCTAAGTGGTTTTGAAAGGACAAGAAAAAAGAGGGTTTTGGAGATATGTGTTTTTAACTATTCTATAACTAATACATATGTTATATTTCTCATCATAGAATATATGGAGTATTATGGTTTTCAAGTTTTTGTTGTTCTAGTTTATTGAAGAAATTTCATATTATCCACAGTATAATAAAACAATGATCCAGATTTTGAATCCCAAAGGAATTCATCTTCAAGACAAGATTTTGAATGATGAAGAAAAGAAGTATAGAAATTGAGAGTTTAAATAGTGAAATAAGGAGAAAAAAAACCCAAGTAGCTAACAAATTAATATTTTATTAATCTATTTAATAAATTTTATTAATAAATAATAAAATTAGTTTATTATAATTTTTTAATAAATTTAACAAATTGGTGTAATATAATTTAATCAACAATTCAATAATAGTTTTGATTAGTTGTAATTAAATTTTAATAAATTAAAAAAAAAAATCATTAATTTAATAAAAAAATTTACCTTGTTTTTTATAATTTTAAAATTTATTTAATAATAATAATTATATTTATTTTATTTCTATTAATACAACCTAAATTTTAAAAAATTTCAAGTAATAAATTCTAAATGTTAAAATTTTTGAAATTATAATTATTACTATCTTAAAATTATCTAAATAAATTAATAAACATTAGTACTAAAATTTAATATAAGAGTAAGTTTTGAATATTTATTTAGTGAAGAGTATTATAATAAGTTTTACTAGAATAAGTGAAATCTCTTTTAATAGAGAACCATTGTTTAGAAATAAGCCTAAATATACTTAGAAATGATTTTCTAAAGGTTTTGTGTCTTTTCTCTTTTATTCTTTTAAGTTGGGGAAGTGATGTTTGAGAATGACATGAGGCAATGTGGTAGGCTTCCTCTCTCCCTTCACAAACTACATGAGTGATTGTGAATCAAATTCTATGCAAATGATATAATACAATTTTCAGCTTACCTTTGAGATCCCTATTAGAGAAATAACATGTATCTAACTTGGGCCTAATTCAATTGGTGTAATGAAATGTATCTAACATGTTACTATGAACACTCTAAAACAACCTATGCGATTCTTGGATTCTTTTAAATAGATATAAAATATTCAAGAAACCCTAAAATTGATAGCTAGCAATTTTGAGCTTCTTTCTTACAACGGAGTTCTGTTCGCTGGATGGTTAGCCAATGGATGTCCTGTTTGTATTTTGAATCATCTTAGAAATCGTGCTCTTTCCCGCATTCATTTCTTCTGCCATTAGTTGCGTTGTCCATGCATTCGCATTCATAGGAAAATACAAGAACGGGAAGATTGATTTTTTCTTGAAAAGTGATTGAAGTTGCAACGTTCAATGGCTATTCCAGAAATATCACCATTAAATATAAAAGGCCACCTGAAAACCCATGGCGATCACTAAATTTCTCATTTCACGGTAAAATAAAACTTGTCAGTCATTTTATTTAGACAATCCATGGAAAAGAGTAACACCTAAAATTCTAATGATGGTTCGACCTCCAATTATTTCTACTTGGCTGCTCTTCTTTGCTTATAATTTATAGATCCAAGCCCATTTATATAACTCGTCTATTTGTAACACAATCTCCATTTAACTGGTTGTGATTATTAATTCGATGGAATGGTTGGAGATAATTACCATTGTTAATGGGGTTGAATAGCTGTGCATGAAGTACAAGTAGCTGTAATTGTTTAGAAAATTAAATTCAGCTGTTAGTTAAGTGTCGATAATGTGTTGTATAGCTAGTAAATCACTTACCAAGAGTTTTTTCAACAGAAATAAAGGAAGAAGCTAGAAATTCACTTCCAGTGCGTTCAATTCATGATGCTCGGACATTCAGTGGTTAAATAAAGGTCACTTAAGAAACTTAATGAATATTCAGAAAAGTCGACTTCCCTTTTTAAGCGGTACTTGTACTTCTGGAAGCTCTGGTTATATTACTTCTTCGCCACTCAGAGGGTAAAATCAGCGTTGAAATAGACATATTTAAATCATGCATTTCATATTAATTGATGAGTTGGACAATGAAAAATAGTTTATTACGATTAAAAATTGAAATATTGTTTTGGTTAAAGATAAGATATACACAGAATTGAAAAGAAAGAGTTGTAGCTCTCAGGTGAGTACTGGACCTGGAGACTACACTGAAATGGAGAGATGACTCTACATTCAATAATCAGAAAATACATCTTTAAGTACATCACAAGAAATCAAGAAGTTGCAAACAGACTCCTAAATTCAAGAACAAATCCTAAACTAGGGAGATATGTTACAACTATGTAACCTTTTCTCCATTAATACATAAATAATATAATTATTTCCAACTCCCCCCCTTAATGGAGAAAGGATTATCTTGAAATCCTAACATCCCTCTAAACAATTAAAACTTTACACGTGCAAGAGGCTTAGTAAAAATATCAGTCATATTGTCACAAGTTTTACAATATTCAACAAAGATTTCTTTTGACTGTAGTTTCTCTCTAACAAAATGGAACTGAGTGTCAATATGTTTGGTGTTTTAATGAAACACTAGATTGTATGCTAGTTTAATGGTGCTCTGGCTGTCGGTTTTAATGGAAGTTGATTTTTCCTGTTCTTCTCCTGCATCATTGAGAAGCCTTCTCAACCAAATCACTTCACATGTGGCTGCACACAATTCTTGGTACTCAGCTTCACATGAAGATAAGGCTATAGTACTTCTCTTTTTCCTACTCCATGCTATGACCCCACATCCTATGTTAAATGCATAACCTGTGATAGACCTTCGATCATGCAGGTTACTTGCCCAGTCTGAATCTGAAAAACCTGCTAGAGTAACATCATATGTGTCAGTGTATACAATACCATAATTATTAGTACCAAAAAGATAAGTCAACACACTTTTTGTTGCAACCCAGTGACTTTCAAGTGGTTTAGACATGAATTGGCTCAACACACTAACAGAGTATGCCAAGTCTTGTCTAGTTGTTGTGAGATATATCAAGCTCCCAACTAGCTGTCTGTACATAGTGGCATCCATCTCTTTAGTGCCATTGTCACTGCATAACTTCAAATTCTGCTGTAATGGTGTTGCTGTTGACCTACACTTCTCCATGCTGAATTTTTCCAGCAGACTTCTGGCATAATTTTCTTGAGTAAGAAAATTATGTCCAGTATCTCTCCATACTTCCAATCCCAAATAGTAATGGAGACTTCCGAGATATTTCATTTCAAAATCTTTTGCCATTAGCCATATGATTTCTTTGATCAAATTATTTTCATTTCCTGTTATAATCATGTCATCCACATAAAAAGAAATCAAAATAATCTGCCCCTTTTTATTGTACTTGGTATACAAATTTGGGTCATTCAAACTCCTATGAAAACAATGTTGTAAAAAGAAAGAATCAATCTTTTCATACCAAGACCTGGGTGCTTGTTTTAAGCTATATAGTGCCTTTTTAAATCTGCAAACAAGATGTTCCTACCCCTTATTTACAAACCCTTCAGGCCGTACTAAGTAAATTTCTTCTTTCAATTCACCATTTAAAAATGTAGATTTAACATCTAGCTAGTGTACCTCCCAATTGTGTTTTTTTTCTAAAGAGATAAGCATTCTGATAGTGTTTAACTTTGCTATAGGGGAAAAAGTATCATCAAAATATATACCCTCTTGCTGTGAATATCCCTTTGCAACAAGTCTAGCTTTTAGTTTTTCTATACTTCCATCTGCATTCATTTTGGGTTTATATAGCCATTTACATCATATGGGTGTTTTACCTTTAGGCAGTTAAACTAAATCACATGTGTTATTTCTAAGAACAGATTCAATCTCTTCATTCATTGCAACCCTCCATGCCTCAGATTGACTAGCTTCTTTATAATTAGTGGTTTCTACAATGTTTAAAATATTTGACATCAAAGCATAGTCTTTCAATCTAGATGGTATTTGAGTCTTCCTACATGAGCTCCTTGGTACGGGACTTACCTCAAATTTCTCTGTTTCAGATTTATTCGGGCTCGCATTATTGATTATATCACCTTCTTTCTTTTCTTCTTTCTGCTCCTGCTCACGTTCATCCTCGCTGATTTCCTCCATCAATAATGGAATGGGCCAATCATCATCACTTTCATCCTTCCCTTCATGGACTTGTTCATGAAACACTACATCCCTGCTTGCAAATATCTTATGAGACTCAGGATTGAACAAATTATATGCTTTAAATTCAGTGCCATATCCAACAAAGATGCATTTGATAGCTTTAAGGTCTAATTTCTTCCTATCAGCTTTGGGTATATGAGCAAAGTATTTTGACCCAAATACTCTTAAATTATTTACTATTGGTTTGAGTCCATATAATGCTTCAGAGGGGGTTTTGAATCCAAGACATTTGGTAGGACTTCTGTTCTTTAAATATACAATAGTATTAATAGCTTATGTCCAAAAACTATTAGATAGACCCTTACCTTGTAACATACTCCTTGCGCACTCCACTAAAGTTTTGTTCTTGTGCTTTGCCACTCCATTCTACTGTGGTGTGTGAGGCACTGTAAACTGTTGAACAATCCCATGAGATCTACATAATTTCATGAACTCCCCTAACCTGTATTCTCCCCCTTGATCAGAGTGGAGAATTTTTATGCTTTTTCAAAACTATTTTTCCACCAAGGTTTTAAATTCTATAAAATACTCGAAATTATGACTCTTTTTACTCAGAAAATAAACCCATGAATATCTAGTGCAATCATCAGTAAATAAAAGAAATTAATATGCACCACCTAGCGACCTCGTCGACATAGGTCTGCATATGTCAGTATGCACTAGTTCTAGGATATCTCTTTCCTTCCTTCTATCATGTACAGGAAATTATTCTCTATGCATTTTTCCTAAGGCACATCCATCACAATTTAACTGAGTCCCTCCACCATACCTTTTCTCTGTAACAACATGAGGTCCTGCAAATTCAGATGACCGAATCTCTGGTGCCAGAGTTTTTCGGCTGTCGATCCAACTACAACCATTGCTTGCTGTGGTATACTTTTTACATCTAGTCTGTATAGGCTCCCTACACACACGCCTGTTGCAACAATTTCTTTCCTGCAATCCTTTATGACACAATGAGTCTTGAAGAATTCGACTTGCATATCTTGATCAGTTATCATGGATACAGATATCAAATTTCTCTTAATCCCGGGTACATATAAAACATTTTAAAGATGATTGATGTCACCATTTAGTAACTTTACCGGAATATGCCCATACCTTTTGATATCGTATCCACTATCATCTCCTAAATAAATTTTTGATCCATATGTACTTTCTTCAAGAGTTTCAAAACATTCCTTCTTACCTGTCATGTGATAGGATGCACCAGAATAAACATACCAGATGTTGTCCTCATCAGATGCTAAAAGGGCACAATCAGCTGTGAAGAGTCGAAATTCGTGGTTGAGATCTTCATCTTCTTCAACAAGGTATCCTCTATGCTTCGCGAAATTTTTCTTTGCATCATCTACCTATTTATTAAGGCATTCACTCTGTATATGACCCTTCTTTCCACAATAATAACATCTTCTTATAGGATTATTTATAGACATACCTCTATACGGACTCTTCTGCAATGTACTTCTTCCTCTCTGCTGATGTTGCTATTGTGATTGTGATTGTTGTTGTGTCAACTTCCCTCTGAATAATCGTCGTTTTTCCATCAGAGCAAGATCATCGCTCTGTGATTTCAAATTCTGGTGCCACTCCTCTTCTTACAACAAGATACATGTCAGTTCTTCAAATGTAGGAGCTTTCTCCCTTGCCACAAATCCAGTGATGAAGATTTGATATTCATCCCTCATCCCATTCAGCGTGATTGTGACAAGATCAGAATCAGACACCTTCTCTCTGATGTCTCTCAATCCATCTTTTAGATATTTAACTCGTGTGATGAATGTAGCAACGGTCTCACTTTCATCCATCTTCATTGAAAACAACTTGCCTTTGAGTGCCATAATCTAATTTGTGTTCTGGGTCTGATATAAACTTTTGATGGTCGTCCAGATATCAGTGGACATTTTACATTCTCTGATATGTGGGATAATGTTGTCCTTGATGGACATATTCAGCAAAAATTTTGCTTTTTTTTCTCTCTTATCCCATTCTTGCTCCTGCGTAGTCACTCCTGTGATAGAATTTGGTCTCTGTTCATCTCCTATAACTATCGACCATGCATTTGCAGCCTCAAGCAAGGTCTGTATCTTAAACTTCCAATTGGTGAAGTTAGATCCAACAAGTTTTCCACACTCGTGGAGATATGATTCCATAATGTTACTCATTATGAACTGATCTAAAAATGAATGAATCTACCCAACTGATCAGAAAAAAAAAATAAAAAAATCAATACCTGTCAGATCCTGACAATCGATCTGCCACTGTTCTTCTAGTTCTCCTGATCCACCAACTGTATCTTAAATTCAGATACAACAATATTTGGAAAATGTGCAAATTAATCTTTCTCCACTGAGCAAATCCGTTGTTGCATAATACAGCCACAAAACTGATCCGATCTGCCTCTCTTAGATAGATCCGCAACTTCTCTGATCTGCAACTTCTTGCAGATCTTCCACCGAAGGTGAGGTGCTGCCTTCCTATGACTTGGCGCATTCGCATGGGTATGGATCAAAAAGTCGTACCAATTGCACTTCTCGGCTCGACTGTCAGCAGAGAAAGTGCGCCAACGCACTTATTCTCAGAGATTAATGAATCATCTGAGACCGTGAGCCAGGTGTTACTGCATTCCACCTGCTCGATTGAGCACAAAGCTACTATGAGCACAAAGCTCTTGTGTACACGCAGCCACAAAGGCAATTTTAGCCACAAAGGCGATTTGGCCACAAGGGTGATTCAACCACAAAGGATATTTATAAAAAAAAAAAAAAAAAAAAATCAGGCTCACCCAATCTGAGCTCTGATACCAAGATAGAATATACACAAAATTGAAAAGAAGGAGTTTTAGCTCTCAGGTGAGTACTGCACCTAGAGACTACACTCAAACGGAGAGATCACTCTACATTCAATAATCAGAAGATACAATTTTAAGTACATCACAAGAAATCAGGAAGTTGCAAACAGACTCCTAAATTCTAGGAACAAATCCTAAACTAAGGAGATACGTTACAACTATGTAACCCTTTCTCCATTAATACATAAATAATATAATGATTTCCAACTTTTAATTATGATGGAATAAAACTAAATAAAAATAAGTTTATATTTTTTTATGGAAACAATATTGGATATTTATAGATGAAAGAGAATGACTCCATTAACGAATTAAAAGAACTTATATAAAATATATATGTGATAATATCCTAGGTGTATAATAATTCAAGTCCAAGGGATTTGGGATATTACATAATTTTGAAACAAAAAAATCTTAGATAATTTATTAAATTTTAAAATATCATAATATATATACGATCATATACATTAATCTAACATATATGAAATTCATTTCTTTAGTCTAACAATATGTAGAGACACCTCAATGTGTAGAGATGTACAAAGCAATAAAGTTGTGGCTAAAGTAGGTTAGTGTAGTTATTAATTGTGCCATAATTTATTTTAGTTAGTAAAGAATAAGGAAAACTATAATGTTTAGCTTAGAAAATGTCAAACTAAGGTTAACAATGAACTAAGTAATATAGATTTACCTCTGAGAATACATGACTATAACATTATGTTCTACTATAATTATCTTATCTCTATGATGGAGTTGTTTTCAAGTATAGAATGCTTGATTTGTCGAATTCCTACTCAAAGAGATGCAAATAGAGCCCGATCTTGGCATATATTAATTGCAGTAGGTAAGATAGTTTTAAGGATAGTTTTTTTATCTTAAGGTTTACCAATCATGGAAAATATTACTAGTGCCTAATACCCAAATCTTAAAATGTTTGATGATAACTTTGTAAAAATGTATACATTTCTAACTATTTTATATTAGAGAATATATAACATTGGGTATTTTCAAGGTAAAATAATTTAATACTATAAAATTTGGCTAATTTTTTCTTCTTTTTAAAATGGAAATTGACTAATTGATTTGGAAAAAGATTGAATATTACCCCACTTGGGAATATCAGCCCGTATTACCCCACTTGGGAATATTAGCCCGTAAAATTTCACTTGTAGCTATGATAAAAAAGTGAAAATCCTTAACCATTGATTTTTTCATTATGGGTCATTATTGAAGTCTTAGCTTACCTTGACCCACTATTCTTTGTGTTTAGAAAAAATAAGGCATATGAAACTCTATTTCGAAATATTGTTATGTCAACGTGAATAAAAAGGCTAACCAAACTTGCAAATTTTGAGTGTGCTCAAAATGGAGCGATATTATTTGATATTATTTATTCAACTCACCCTTCTCAATCCTACAATTGGTATTGTAACATCCTAGGTTTTCTGAATTAGGACTCATTTTATTTTATATTTACACACTTCAGTAGATAATTTTCCTTCTTAAAAAAACACACACACACATAAGCACACTCAATCACCACGTGATCGGTGTTAAGCTAAAAAATGCAAGTGTTCAAAATTGATTGGAAACTGAAGGACAAGAAGTAACTCATCACTAGAAATCCAATGTAATTCGTTTCATTGAAAACCCACTCTGGATGAGGAAGATATAGCCTGTTGTTAATTTTCCTAAGCAATTAAAAAAAATTGCAAAAGTGAGAGAATGGTGACATGACAGACTAGTCAACAAAAAAGGGATGTTGTAGGAATATTCCATCATTTTCTCCCAATGACATTGTGACAAGTGTCACTGCAGGATTCGCTGGAAAGTTTGGAAGACAAATTTTTTTTTACCACTAAGGTCGAATTTCCAAATTTCATAGTTCAATGGTCGAATGACATTTTTTTATTATATGGTTGAAATAGTCCAACCAGAGGTAGACACATAGGGTAACCAGGGGCTACCACATGCTACCTCTAGTGGACCAAGGTACGGGTGAATTACATATATCGTCAAACTTCAAATTATCAAATATCATATATCCAAAGGTCAGGCATATAATATAGTTTAGGTGGCAAAATTAATATGGGGCAGAGGTCAGGGCTCGACCCTGGGACCCCCCCCAAGCGAGCACACCAAACTACCACTATACCACAACCTTGTAACTTAACTCTATATGCTACTAAATTACATATGTTATCATATCGTTTGAAGCATCGAGCAGTGGAGGGGGCAGCCCCCCAATATATGTCACTGTTGGGCTACAACTAGGGGTGGAGCACTCCACTAAGCGTGGGGTTAAACGTGCTTAATAATCAATAAATATATTAAATTTGCACTAATCTTATTGTAATCTATATTTAATTAAATGTGTGTTTAGCGCTAATTTGATATTTAACTCCCAATTAACAGTTAATTAATTGCGATTAATATAGAGGCCTCTTTGGTAGAGTCTTCCAATTTCGGCAGATCTCCAAAATTAGCAGGTGTAAATAGAGTTCTTTCCAAATTTAGTGGGGTTTTTGTAGGCGAGAATTGAGGGAGGCCATAAGTTTTTCAAAAATGTTCAAAATTCGGATTAATTGGACATTCTGAACACATTGAAGTAGGTTTTAGGAGCAGTAGAGGATTCTAAACAACACTTTTTTTTTATTTTTCTATTTTTGAGCTAATACAGAGGCACATGCCATGAAATTTGGACCAAGGAGATTTAGTCCAGAGGGGTGAACTACTTCATCAAAAAATTGTGTTAATGGATCATTTTAATGTTTGTTGTGCAATTTATTGTTTTTGTTCAACATTATGTCTTAATCTGATTAAGCTCATAGATTTAAAATAAAACTCAATAAATTTACATGTTTGATACTCAGAAACACCTCAAGAAGCCTATTCACATGAAGTAAAATATCATCAACTTATCTATAATTTGCAAGGTGAAATTAGCACAAAAAAAAAAAACATTCAGATATAGATCCAGGTGGTATCAGAGCAAAGCTTGAAAGGTTATTTCATTGATTTTCTTGAGTTATGTGAAAGTAGTGTTTTAATGGTTACAAATTTGTGATGCTTACAAGGCTAAAGTTGCAAAGAGGAGAGGGAAATTATTGGTTTCTCGTCCTAAGGTTAGGACCAAAATAAGGAGAGCCACTAGGGCACCATATCCACCGAAATTTTCACTCACAACTGTACTTGAAGCATCTCAAGTTTTATATCTAGGTGAGATATATGAGGTACAAGTTGCACCAAAAGCTGAGCTTGAATACATAGCCATCATGTGAACTTTTGGAGAGACTGAAGGTATTTTAGATGAGGAACCATACAAGTAGGCTTTCTATGAAATAAATTAAAGGGTTAGGATCCTCTTTGAAGACAGGGATGAAAAGGATGAACATAAGGATTCAAAGGGTGGTGGAGAAAATCCTCCCCTGTCTCCACCATATTCATCACCATCCTCATCATCACCATCATCATCATCTTCCACTTCCACAACCAAAACCACCCATACTCACTCAAAAGCCAAAAATGGAAAAACTCCCTTACTCAAACTTGATTTCAGGTTTGAGCTTCTAATGTATAATGGTGAAGTGAATGTAGAGAGGCCTGATAATTGGATTTGTCAATTGGAGGTTTATTTCGGAATTGAGAGCCTTCAAGAATATGACATAAAGTTTCAATTGGATTCCTTGAGGATGGAGGGATCAACACTTGTATGGTGTGATGCAAGGACTTAGGAAGAGATTAAAAAATATTGTAAGATATCAATGTCTTGGTCAATTTTTATTGTTTCCATTAAAAGGAAATTCTATCCTCTAGCTTACATGCAAAAATACATTATGGACTCACAAAATTTTAGACAATTGAAACGGAAAAGTGTGCAAGATTATAATGATGAATTTAGGAGAAGAGCTCTTATTTTGGGTATTAATTTGTGTTCTCAAGAAACTTTGTTAAATTATATTAGGGGTTTGAATAGTTACCTGAGACACACTATTCTCATGTTCAATCCCACAAACTTAGATGATATTTGCATTGAAGCCACAAATTTAGAAGCAAGAGGGAAACAGAGTATAGATGAGAAAAGTGAGAGTTTCCTTCAGTATGAGGGTAAAGGAAAGGGAAATTCTAATGGAAGAGGAAAGAGAAATAACCCTACCAAAAGAGAGAAAGAGAAACTCACATGTAAACATTTTTTGAAGAATGGCCATGATGAAGACCATTGCTGGCAACTTCATTCGGGGTTCAAGGAAAAAAAACTGAAAGCTAAAGAGAAGGGAAAAACTGTTGCAATAATTGAACATGACTTAGGTTCATATTTAGGAGATGAAACCAAGATTACAACAATTGGTTTGAAAGTTTAGAACACAGTAAGCACTAGTTCTTCATGTTGTTCCAATGTAACTCAAGAGGAAGATACAAGAATTTAACTTTTCCATATTGGATTCATGTCTAAGCATACCAATATAGATACACTATTTTATAGTGATTCTCAAGCTAATTTGATTTTTGAGACTTAGACAAGAAGCTAAACCCTGAAACTGTTAGACATCCAAGACCTTATCTTTTATGGTGGATATGAAAAAATGTAAACTTGTAGGTAACAAGGAAGTGCATTCTAAGTTTTGCAATCAATTCAAATTGTTTTGATGAAGTTGACCTTGATGTTGTGCTTCTTTAGATTTGAGTTACATGCTCATTTCATGCTTGTTTTAGAGGATTATTAATCACCAAAGGATTTTCACCCCCAATTTGCTATTTCAATATCTATAATATTGTTTTTTTATATATGTCAAAATATTATATTGGGGTGTGTATATATATATATATATATATATATATATATATATATATAGATAGATATATCTGTGTGTGTGTGTGTGTTTTCAACCACAATTGACTATTTAGATATCTATAACAGAATTTTATGGTTGGTAACTCTTATCATCAATATTTTTTAAACCTCCACTACTTGCTTCCATGCAAGTAAAATTTGTCTTTCATTCCTTCACGATGGCTCCTTCTCTGCAACAACTTATTTATTCTAGGCTACTCTTTCCTCTGGTATTTCCTTACAACGTTTCTTTTGAAACATGTGGTGCAATTGCTCGTTTAACATTCTTGTATAATTGTCTTGAATCCATTACTAGTAAATACCTAACAAGATTATGTTTCTTGAACAATTTTTTCATGCTATATGGTTGTTGCATTTCTCATAGAAATGTTGTGCTACCTAATGTGTGAAGCCTAGTGACTAGGGAAACATACATAGAAAGTGCCTAAATTAGTTGAGGTGTTTAATTTTTTGAAAGGAAAACATCATCTAAGCAACTAAATTCTTTTCCCTCTGCCTGTATTCTTTGTTGTTGCATAAAGTCTCCACCACATTTAGGGTGAATTGTACTTATTTTCTTGTCCAACATTTATATCTCATATGCCAAATATTTCGCATTTGATATATATTTACATTCGCATTTAATGTAGAATATAAGAGACCAATATCTATATACTTGCATTGTGATTATTTTTAATCCTGATGTCAGATGTTTGCTTAAGTAGTTCTTTAACTACTTAAAGTGTGATTCAATGTTATTTGTCTCTGAGTAGATTTATTACATAATCCATTTAGATAGACTAGTTGTGGGTCATTTGGACAATGCAATTCAAACACCTATACATATAAGAACCAAAAGTAGATAAATTCCTTGAGAACTTGAACTATATTAAAAAAAAAAAATTCACACCCCTTATCCCAAATTTTGGATCAAACTATGCATTGAAGAAAATAGCTCATTGGCCAAAATTCAGTGATTTAGGATTTAGGATAAGAAATTTCTTGGTTATAGTATGCAGAAATATATGAATGTGATAATAAATTATAGGAATAATAACTTTTAGTGCAATCCATGTATTTTGATAGCATACCAACGAGCTCTCACCATCAATCCCTTATGAGAGAGGCGAACAATGTGTGATATTAAATAAGTTGTTGTTTGATTAATTTCTTAAAATTTTTGTATAAGTGTCGATAGCATACCAACAAGCTCTCGTCATCACTCCCTTATGAGAGAGGCCATCAAAGTGTGATATTAAATAATTTGTTGTTTGAGTGTTTTTTTAACATTTTTGTATAAGTATCTTGAAGCCATTATTAGTAAATACTCCATAGTACTCCACAATATTATGTTTCTTGAACAAATTTTTCATACTATATGGTTGTTTCATTTCTCATAAAAAGTTTCTGCTACCTAATGCATGAAGCCTAGTGCCTAGGGTTACCTACATAGAAAGTGAGTAAATTATGAAGCATTAGAGGTGTGCCCCTTACATTTTGAGTAGAGACCCATAAATCACCTACATTATATATTATAAAAAAGGAATTACACTACTAGCATGAAAGGCCATGAGAGGTCCCCTCTCTTCTGTTTGGTTGGTACATTTAGTGTCGAGGAACTTAAAAATTTATTTTCTAAATGAAGACAAAAGGATGAATAGGTTTTTGAGAATGTCATCTATGTGACTATGCAATAAAATCTTGGTAGAGTATATAAATTACATTAATGATGATTAATATTTAAAAGTCATATGCAAGAGTTTATGTTGTAAGATTGATAATGAGTACATTTAGTATGTTGATTGTTTCATTGCTCTCTTTCCATCAAAAAATATATCTGGAAATTGAATAATGTCAGTAGAATGGTTAATAAAAAATTGATTTAGTACTTTGAATAATTTTTATATTGCATGGATAAATCTAAGTGGCTTTAAAAGGACAAGAAAAAACAGGTTGTTGGAGATATGTGTTTTTTATTATTTTGTAACTAATACATATGTTATATTTCTCATCATAGAATATATTGGGTATTATGGTTTTCAAGCTTTTATGGTTCTATTTTATTGAGGAAATCTCAGATTATCCACAGTATAATAAAACAATGATCCATGTTTTGAATCCCAAAGGAATTCATCTTCAAGATAAGATGTTGAATGACGAATAAAAGAAGGACACACGTGAAAGTTTAAATAGTGAAATATGGAGAAAAAAACCGAGTAACTAACAAACTAATATTCTATTAATTTATTTAATAAATTTTATTAATCAATAATATAATTAGTTTATTATAATTTTTAATAAATTTAAAAAATTTGTGTAATATAATTTAATAACTATTCAATAATAGTTCTATTAAATTTATTTTATTTCTAGTAATACAACCTAAATGTTAAAAAATTTCAAGTAATAAATTCTAAATGTTAAAATTTTCGAAATTATGATTACTACTATATTAAAATTATCTAAATAAATTAATAAAATTTAATAATAAAATTTAATATAAGAGTAAGTTTTGAATATTTATTTAGTGAAGAGTATTATAATAGGTTTTCCTAGAATAAGTGAAATCTCTTTTAATAGAGAATCATTGTTTAGAAATAAGCCTAAATATGTTTAGAAATGATTTTCTAAAGGTTTTGAGTCTCTTTTCTTTTATTATTTTAAGTCGTGGCAGTAATGTTTGAGAATGAAATGAGGAAATCTGGTAGGGTTCCTCTCTCCCTTCACAAGCTATATGAGTGATTGTGAATCAAATTCTATGCGAATGATATAATACAATTTTCAGCTTAACTTTGAGATCGTTATTAGAGAAATAACATGTATCTAGCTTGGGCCTACTTCAATTGGTGTAATAACATGTATATAACATGTTACTATGAACACTCTAAAAGAACATATGCAATTCTTCGATTTTTTTAAATAGATATAAAAAATTCAAGAAACCCTAAAATTGATAGCTAGCAATTTCGAGCTTCTTTCTTACAACAGAGTTTTGTTCGCTGGATGGATACCCAATGGATGTCGTGTTTGTATTTTTAATCACCTTAGTAACCATTCTCTTTCCCTCATTCATTTCTTTTTCCATTAGTTTCACTATCCATGCATTCACATTCAATGGAAAATACAAGAACAAGAAGATTGAAATTTTCTTGAAAAGCGATTGAAGTCAGAACTGGACAAGGAGACCATACCTCCAAACACCACAAATCCAGTTCCAACGTTCAATGGATATTCCAGAAAATATCACCATTAAACATAAAAGGCGACCTGAAAACCCATGGCGATCACTAAATTTCTCATTTCATAGTAATAAAAAACTTGTTAGTCATATTATTTAGACAATCCCTTCTTTAGACAATCCATGGAAAATAGTAACACCTAAAATTCTAATGATGGTTCGACCTCAAATTATTTCTACTTAGTTTCTCTTCTTTTCTTATCATTTATAGATCCAAGCCCATTTATATAACTCATCTATTTGTAACACAATTTCCATTTAAGTGGTTGTGATTGTTAATTCGATGGAACGATGGAGATAATTACAATTGTTAATGGGGTTGAATGGCTGTGCATGAAGTACAACTAGTTTTAGTTGCTTAGAAAATTAAATTTAGCTGTTATTTAAGTGTTAGTAATGTGTTGTATAGCTATTAAATCACTTACTAAGAGTTTTTTCAACAGAAAAAAAGGAATAATCTAGTAATTCACTTCCACTTCATTCCATTCGTGATGCTCGGACATTCAGTGGTTAAATAAAGGTTACTTAAAAAAATCAACGAATCTTCAGAAAAGTTGACTTCCCTTTTTAAGTAGTACTTGTACATTCGGAAGCTCTAGTTATATTATTTCTTTTCCACTCGAAGGGTAAACTTAGAAACTGAGCATACAGGCTATATTCATTAATTAAATCAAGTTACATATATACATAAGGAATTGTCTCAAGATAGAGAAGCTATCTTAGACACACAATAATATCTCAACCTCACACTAAACTAGGAACTAACCTATAGAATAGGAACAGACTGTATACATAGAAAGAATCAAAACTAAAGACAAGTAGGAATTACATATTCCAACACTCCCCCTTAATGACTACTTGTCTCAATATCTATATGGAAAATCTACAACTGGTCCTGTTTCCTAATTACACTAGTTATATTTGGTAATTACACTTTCTATCTTGTTCATGCTATTGTCGATGTCCATATAAAGGAACAACCATCTACCAAATTGCATGGGTTCCAACTGCTGCAACCGCTAGTCTACTAGGAAGTCCTTCACATACATGGTTCATCCAACCTCTCAATTAAATCTCCCTTCATATAAATTTCACCTTATGGAGTCTAAAACCAATACGGCCCACCCAAGTGTATCCATCCCGCATGACAAACTCTTCCAGGGTGTTAAAAATATCTAACAGAGGGAACATATAACAAAGGGGTATGCATGCTTCTCCGGGTGTTACAACATGTACAAACAATAAATGACATGTAGATTTGCTTCTAATTACAAACTGTGACTCATACTCATGGTCATGAGTCTTTTCCAAGAAACTCACACAAAACAAACTCTTACAAACTTGATTTTCCATCTTGCTTTGCCGCTCACCATACCATTCACCTCCACAAATGTTGCACTATTCATATGCTAGAAGACACAATTACTTTGGCTTTGTACTTGTCAATTAGAACTTGGAACTCCATCCCTAACCTGTCATTTATTAGAGTAGTCAATTCTAATAGAAAATAACTTCATATTGAGGTGACTAATCTCAATATGTATATTAATTTTAGCTCCAAAATATGTCCATCATGAAATATTTCATTTTCCCTAACATGCACAAACAATCATGCTTTCAAAGAAACAATACCAAATGATAATGCAAATGTTCAACCCATGGTCACGACATTCACTACTACGGACAGTCCGCCCCACATTTTAGTTCACCAGAACACTGCCCACATTAATGTTGTGAGAAGATCCAAGATCATACACTGCACGTTGTCTTCGATCTGATCCCTATTAGATCACTGACAACTGATCGCTCCACGTTGCTTCATGCACAAGAAACACCCTTTCATCTTCTTGCTAGTTCACATTTGGACAAGCAGTAACTCACCTCCACCGCTCAGGCGCTCAACCTTGAGGAGATACAATGTAGCCACCAAGGCTTAACTCAGCCACCAAGGCTTACCACAGCCACAAAGGCTCAACAAAACCACGAAGGCTCACCACACACATGAAGGCTCAACACAGCCATGAAGGCTCATTGCATCCAGGAAGGTTCACCATAGCCACAAAGGCTCACCATAGCCACAAAGGCTCAACACAGCCACAAATGCTTATCACAGTGAAGAATCCATGGTCCAATCCTACGTCGTCCATAAATTCCCTGTCAACATGCATAAAATTCAGCGATTTTATACACAAAAAGTTCTCATTTCAGTATCCATTTCCCCTGGAATCACAACATAATTCCACTTCCCCTGTTCACAGTATGAAGGCAGGGTAACTGCTTCCAATCAGTCCTCCTCATGCTCGCTAACAGGCTGCAACAACAAAGACCCATTATCAAGCTAATATCCTCTCTATTTCAACATGCAGATATGTTTCCATCACACTCTGCACACACAAACTCGATCATCCTCCAATATATGATGCCATTTTCATTGTCATGTCTTCATTATATCTGGTAGTAAATCATTCCTACAAATAAAATTGTCTATTGTCGGAATGGGAAATTCCAATAAAGACTCACACTCATGACAATAGTTGCCAAAACCAAATGTCACAGAAATGCAACATTTAATTCTTTTAACCAGATTTACATAAATGCATTTAGATGTTAAGTTGACTGGTCTCGACATGAAAGTAGAATAATTCAGGAAGACAATTTGTTTCATCTTCAACCTGTATAGAAACATAATCACGTTGAGGTAGCTCACCACATTTCCCTTGGCTCACTTCACTATTGCGCCACGAGACCATGCTAGAAATGTGTTCAACCTTCAACTAGGTTGATCCCAAACAAAGGATGTTGGAAGCCTCCCAACAACTCGAAGTGCTTTTGCACCTCTTCTGACACCTGAAAGTTCCAAAATCCAAATCAAAATGTCAGTCCACAACATTGGAAATCCAATCCTCTTTCGTTTCACCTCGGCCCAAAATTCACATGAAACTCTGGATTTGTTTTTAATATGCCCAAACCATGAAATTTACAAACACGTGAATGCTTTCCAACATGTCTTAATCGATGCCTTCACACAAAGAAACATGTTGCAAGCACAACACATATAGCAAGAAGAGAGATGAAATCAATTGTCATTCTGCTTTATCTGCCAACAATAACACAACATATGCCACTTCCGTGAAGACAAACTGCCCAAGTACGGGAAGTGAAAACAACCAGCAGTTGTATAGTAGAGGATCCACCACCATCGCAAGTCGGACCAATCCTCCCAGCAGATGCACCAATCAGCATGCTGCCAATCAGCTTCCACTGCAGGTCTTCGATCACAAGCACATTTGCGAAGTTGTCTCGTTCTATCATCCTCAGATCAGCGTTAGAATTTTTCTCAATCCAATCCCACACAATATTGCCTGCCCTTGCATCAAAGAGGAAAATGTAACCACAGTATCCAAAGGCGCCACCATGTACGCCTCTGACCATGAGAAGGTTCTAAGAATTCACAAAATGCAAAATTGTCGAAACCGTGGAGTGTGCGGAGTTATCGGTTTGTCGGCCGACTTATCGAGAAACCTCGAGCCTCTCCTTGTCGACACCCAGGATGGTGCTCTTAGTCCTCTACCCATTTTCTAAGCTCGTGAAGATGGAAGAATCTGACGAGGCGATGGCTCGAACACGGTGTCCGTAAACCTGTGTGTCCGATTTGTCACACCAAGTCAGGCTCTTCACATTGGACGCATTTTTGGTGTCGTATATGTGCAACCCTGGAAAATCCTCTACACTGACGGTCGCTAGGGATTCTGAAACCATGTTCATGGTTTCGACACTATGAAGATCTATTAATATCATGGTCTACTTCCTGAGCGCCCAGTTGTAGGTTGGATGACTACTAGCTTAAATTTCAATACACATGGTTTTTTTGCTTATGTAAAACATTTTCACCTCAATAATGGCGGCATCGATTGCATCACATTGTGTATTATACCACCAAAAAACTGTGATCTTGTATGAGAAAATAAGTCATTCATCCTCATGGCTTGATCTGCCAATCCACCAGATCGCTGGCTCTCCCCATCAAACCAATGACGCCCATCTCTGTTCAAAGCCTGATGGTTTTCATTCCTCCATTCCTCCGCAATGATCCTTCTCGGCACCAAATGGTAGTGAAGCAAACGTAGCAAATACATCAAGTTCCTGGGCTCATATAGGAACCACTTGAACTCCGGACTTGAGCAACGTGAATGCTGATAATTTATCTCATTTCCTTCGAATTCAAAGAAAACCAATACGAAATCTCGAATATCTGCTCGGAGTCAAAGCCAGTAAGTCGATTTTAAATAGATTTGAAATCATAGAAGAAACGATTATGGAGACATTCTAATTCCAGTAGTGCTCACGAGATAAAGAGCTCCTCCTTGATTTCTCTGAGATCGCTCCACAAATAAATGTTCGAATAGTGATGAATGGACAAACAAAACTAAAACAAACAAATACTCCTTTATTTCCCTTGGCCCAAGAGGGGCCAAGGCCAGGCCCAGGCCCAAACGGGCTCTGATAACAACTTATAAACTAAGCATACAAGCTATATTCATTCATTAAATCAAGTTACATATATACATAAGGAATTGTCTGAAGATAGAGAAGCTATCTTAGATGCACAATAATTTGGTTGAGGGAATATCTCAACCTCACACTAAACTAGGAACTAACCTATAGAATAGGAACAGACTCTTATACATAGAGAAAAGCACAACTGAAGACAAGTAGGAATTACATATTCCAACAAACTCAGCGTTGGATCTTCCAAAGATTTATCGTTGAGCTTAGCAGAACGAACATAAAAAATATTAAATGAAATATATTTATTTTTTTGTGATTTTAGGGGGAGATTTATTGAAATAGACATATTTAAATCATACATTTCATATTAATTGATGAGTTGGATAATGTAAAATAGTTTATTATGATTAAAAATTGAAATATTGCTTTTGTTAACTATGATGGAATAAAACTAAATAATTTTTTTTTTATATTTTTTTATGGAAAGAATATTGGATATTTATAAATGAAAGAGGATGACTCCATTAACAAATTAAAATAACTTATAAAATATATATGTGATAATCTCCTAGCTGTCTAATAATTCAAGTCCAAGGGATTTGAGATATTACATAATTTTGAAATAAAAAAGCTTATATAATTTATTAAAGTCTAAAATATCATAATATATATATGATTATCTACATTAATCTAACATATATGAAATTCATTTATTTAGTCTAACAATATTTAGAGACACCTCAATCTGTAGAGATGTACAAAGTAATAAAGTTGTGGCTAAAGTAGGTTAGTGTAGTTATTAATTGTGCCATAATTTATTTTAGTTAGTAAACAATAAGGGAAAATATAATGTTAAGCTTAGAAAATGTCAAACTAAGATTAATAATGAACTAAGTGATATAGATTTACCTCTCAGAGTACATGACTATAACACTATGTTCCACTATAATTATCTTACCTTTATGATGGAGTTGTTGTCAAGTATAGAATGCTTGATTTGTCAAATTCCTACTCAAAGAGATGCAAATAGAGCCCGGTCTTTGCATATATTAATTGCAGTAGGTAAGATAGTTTTAAGGATAGTTGTTTATCTTAAGGTTTACCATTCATGGAAAATATTACTAGTGCCTAATAACCAAATCTTAAAATTTTTTATGATAGCTTTGTAAAAATGTTTAGATTTCTAATTATTTTATATTAGAGAATATATAATATTGGGTATTTTCAAGGTAAAATAACTTAATACTATAAAATTTGGCTATTTTTTTTTTAAATGGAAATTGACTAATTGATTTTGGAAAAACATTAAATATTACCCCACTTGCGAATATCAGCCCGTATTACTGCACTTGGGAATATTAGCCGTAAAATTTCACTTGTAGCTATGATATAAAAGTGAAAATCCTTACCCATCCATTTTTTCATTGTGGATCATTATTGAAGTCTTAGCTTACCATGACCCACTATTCTTTGTGTTTAGAAAAAACAAGGCATATGAAACTTTATTTCGAAATATTGTTATGTCAACGTGAATAAAAAGGCTAAACAAACTTGTAAATTTTGAGTGTGCTCAACATGAAGCGATATTATTTGATATTATTTATTCAACTCACCCCTCTCAATCCTACAAATTGTATTGTAACATCCTAGGTTTGTTGAATTAGGACTCATTTTATTTTATATTTACACACTTCAGTAGATAATTTTCCTTCTTAAAAGAAACACACACACACAAGCACACTCAATCACCAGGTGATCGATGTTAAGCTAAAAAATGCAATTGTTCAGAATTTATTGGAAACTGAAGGAAAGAAAACAACTCATCGTCAGAAATCCAACACAATTCGTTTCATTGAAAACCCACTCTAGATGGGAAGATAGAGCCTGTTGTTCATTTTCCTAAACAAGTAAAAAAAATTGAAAAACTGATAGAATGGTGACATGACAGCCTAGTCAACAAAAAAGGGATGTTCTAGGAATATTCCATCATTTTCTCCCAATGACACTGTGACAAGTTTCACTGCCGGATTCACTGGAAGGTTTGGAAGATGAAATTTTTTTTACCACTAAGGTCGAATTTCTAAATTTCATAGTTCAATGGTCGAATGACAATTTTTTTATTATATGGTTGAAATAGTCCAACCAAAGGCAGACACGTGGGGCAACCAGGGGCTGCCACGTGCCCCCTCTGGTGGACCAAGGTATGGGTGAATTTCATATATGGTCAAACTTCGAATTATCAAATGTAATATATCCAAAGGTAGGGCATATAATATAGTTTGGGTGGCAAAATTAATATGGGCGGAAGGGGAGAGTTCAGGGCTTGACCCCAGGTCCTCCCACAAGCGAGCACACCAACCTACCACTATACCACAACCTTGTAACTTAACTTTATATGCTACTGAATTACATATGTTATCATATCGTTTGAAGCATCGGACAGTGGCGGGAGCCAGCCCCCTCATATATGTCACCATTGGGCTACAACTAGGGGTGGAGCACTCCACTAAGCGTGGGGTTAAAAATGCTTAATAATCAATAACTATATTAAATTTGCGCTAATATTGTTGTAATCTATATTTAATTGAATGTGTGTTTAGCACTAATTCGATAGTTAACTCCCAATTAACAGTTAATTAATCGCAATTAATATAGAGGCCTCTTTGGTGGAGTCTTCCAATTTCAGCGGATTTCCAAAATTAGCAGCCGTAACTAGAGTTCTTTCTATATTTAGTGGGGGTTTTTTTACATTTTTTAGGCCATAAATTTTGCAAAATTCAACAAATTTTTTCTCAAGAAGAGTCTATTTCGGATAAATTGGACATTCTGAACACATTGAAGTAGGTTTTAGGAGTACTAGAGGATTATAAACAACACCTTTTTTTTCATTTTGAGCTAATATAGAGGCCCAAGCCATGGAAGTTGGACCAAGGAGATTTAGCCCAGGAGGCGTGAACTACTTCGTCAAAAAATTGTGTTAATGGATCATTTTAATACTCAGAAACACCTCAAGAAACCTATGCACATGAACCAAAATATCATCAACTTATTTATAATTCGGAAGGTGAAATTAGCACAAAAAAACTAACATTCAGATTAAGATCCAGGTGTTATCAGAGCAAAGGTTGAAAGGTTATGTGCAACTAAGGTTTTAATGGTTACAAATTTGTGATTCTTACAATGTTAAAGTTGCAGAGAGGAGAAGGGAAACTATTGGTTTCTAGTCCTAAGGTTAGGGCCGGAAGAAGGAGAGCCACTAGGGCACCATCTCCACCAAAATTTTCACTCACAATTGCACTTGAAGCATATCAAGTTTTATATCTAGGTGAGATTCATGAGGTAGAAGTTGCACCAGAAGCTAAGCTTGATAACATAGCAATCATGTGAGCTTCTGGAGAGACTGGAGGTATTTCATAGGAGGAAGCATTCACGTAGGCTTTCTATGAACTAACTGAAAGGGTTAGGATCCCCTTTGAAGGGAGGGACAAAAAGGATGAACATAAGGATTCAAAGGGTGGTGGAGGAAATCCTCCTCCATCTCCAAAATATTCATCATCATCCTCATCATCACCATCATCATCATCTTCCACTTCCACAGCCAAAACCACCCATACTCACTCAAAATACAAAAATGGAAAAACTCCCTTACTAAAACTTGATTTCAAGTTTGAGCTTCTAATGTATAATGGCGAAGTGAATATAGAGAGGCTCAATAATTGGATTCGTCAATTGGAGGTTTATTTCAGAATTGAGAACCTTTAAGAAGATGACATAATGTTTCAATTAGCTTCCTTAAGGATGGAGGGATCAATACTTGTATGGTGTCAAGCAAGGACATAATAAGAGATTAAAAACTACGGTAAGATCTCAATGTCTTGGTCAAGTTTTATTATTTCCATTAAAAGGCAATTCTATCCTCTAGCTTACATGAAAAAATCCATTATGGACTCAATGAATTTTAGAAAATTGAAAGGGAAAAGTGTGCAAGATTATACTCATTAATTTAGGAGAAGAGCTCTTATTTTTGGTATTAATTTGTGTTCTCAAGAAAATTTGTCAAAGTATATTAGGGGTTTACACAGTTACCTGAGACACACTATTCTCATATTCAATCCCACAAAATTAGATGAGATTTGTGTTCAATCCACACATTTAGAAGCAAGAGGGAAACAGAGTATAGATGAGAAAAGTGAGAGTTTCCTTGAGTATGTGGGTAAAGGCAAGGGAAAGTTTAATGAAAGAGGAAAGAGAAATAACCCTACCAAAAGAGAGAAAGAGAAACTCACATGTAAACATTTTTCGAAGAATGGCCGTGATGAAGACCATTGGTGGCAACTTCATTTGGGGTTCAAGGCAAACAAATTGAAATCCAAAGAGAATGGAAAAACTGCAGTAATCATTGAATATGACTTAGGTTTAGATTTAGGAGATGAAACCAAGATTACAACAATTGGTTTGAAAGGTAAGAACATAGTAAGGAGTAGTTCTTCATGTTGTTCCAATGTAACTCAAGATGAAGATACAAGAAGTGAACTTTTCCATGTTGGATTCATTTCTAAACATATCAATATAGATACACTTTTTGATAGTTATTCTCAAGCTAATTTGATTTCTAAAGACTTAGACAAGAAGCCAAACCCTGAAACTGTTACACATCCAAGACCTTATCCTTTAGGGTGGATATGCAAGAATGTAAACTTGTAGGTAACAAGGAAGTGCATTCTAAGGTCTGCAATCAATTTAAACTATTTTTATGATGTTGACCTTGATGTCGTGCTGCTTGAGATTTGAGTTACATGCTTATTTCATGCTTGTTTCAAAGGATTAGTAATCACCAAAAGATTTTCACCCCCAATTTCCTATTTCAATATCTATAAAAAAAATTCTGGTTAATAACTCTTATCATCAATATTTTTGAAACGTCCACTACTTGCTTCCATGGAAGCAAAATTTGTCTTTCATCCCTTCATGATGGTTCCTTCTCTGCAACAACTTATTTCTTTTAGGCTACTCTTTCCTATGGTATTGCCTTACAACGTTTCTTTTGCAACATGTGGTGCAGTTTCTAGTTTAACATTCTTGTATAAGTGTCTTGAATCCATTACTAGTAAATACTCAACAAAATTATGTTTCTTGAACAAATTTTTCATGCTATATGGTTGTTCGATTTCTCATGGAAAGGTTCTGCTACCTAATATGTGAAGCCTATTGACTAGGGAAACCTACATAGAAAGTGCCTAAATAAGTTGAGGTGTTTTATTTTTTGAAACGAAAACATCATTTAAACAACTACATTATTTTCCCTCTGCCCGTATTTTGTTGTTACATCAAGGCTCCACCACATTTAGGGTGAATTGTACTTATTTTCTTTTCCAACATTGATATTTCATATGCCAAATATTGCACTGCATATATATTTACATTCACAATTAATGTAGAATAAAAGAGACCGATATCTATATACTTGCATTGTGATTATTTTTAGTCCTGATGTGAGATGTTTGCTTAAGTAGTTCTTTAACTACTTAAAGTGTGATTCAATGTTATTTGTCTCTAAGTAGATTTATTACATAATCCATTTAGATGGACTAGTTGTGGGTCATTTGGACAATGCAATTCAAACACCTATACATATAACAACCAAAAGTAGATAAATTCCTTGAGAACTTGAACTCTATTAAGTATCTTGAACCCATTATTATTAAATACTCCACAGTACTCCACAATATTACATTTCTTGAACATTTTTTTCATACTATATGGTTGTTTCATTTCTCATCAAAAGGTTGTGCTACCTAATGCATGAAGCCTAGTGCCTAGGGTTACCTACATAGAAAGTGCTTAAATTATGAAGCATGAGAGGTGTGCCCCTTACATTTTGAGTAGAGAACCATAAATCACCTACATTATACATTATAAAAAAGGAATTACACTAATAGCATGAGAGGGCATGAGAGGTCCCCTCTCTTGTGTTTGGTTTTTACATTTAGTGTCGAGGAACTGAAAAAAAAAAATTCTAAATGAAGAAAAGGGGATGAATAGGTTTTTGAGAAGGTCATCTACGTGACTATGGCAATAAAGTCTTGGTAGAGTATATAAATTACTTTAATGATCATTAATATTTAAAATTCATATGGAAGAGTTTATGTTGTAAGATTGATAATGAGTACATTTAGTATGTTGAATGTTTCATTGCTCTCTTTCCATAAAAAATTATCGCTAGAAATCAAATAATGTCAATAGAATGGTTTATACAAAATTGATTTAGTACTTTGAATAATTTTTATATTGGATGGATAAATATAAGTGGTTTTAAAAGGACAAGAAAAAAGAGGGTGTTGGAGATATGTGTTTTTAATTATTCTGTAACTAATACATATGTTATATTTCCCACCATAGAATATATTGAGTATTATCGTTTTCAAGTTTTTGTTATTCTAGTTTATTGAAGAAATTTCAGATTATCCACAGTATAATAAAACAATGATCCATGTAATGACGAATAAAAGAAGGACATAAGGTGAGAGTTTAAATAGTGAAATATGGAGAACAAAAAACAAGTAGGTAACAAATTAATATTCTATTAATCTATTTAATAAATTTTATTAATAAATAATAAAATTAGTGTATTATAATTTTTTAATAAATTTAACAAATTTGTGTAATATAATTTAATCAACAATTCAATAATAGTTCTATTAAATTTATTTTATTTTATTTTGCTTAATTATAATTAAATTTTAATAAATTAAAAAGAAAATCATTAATTTAATAAAAAAAATTATCTTGTTTTTTATAATTTTAAAATTTATCTAATAAGAATAATTATATTTATTTTAATAATAGTAATTATATTTATTTTATATCTAGTAATACAACCTAAATGTTAAAAAATTTAAAGTAAAATTTTGAAATTATAATTATTACTATCTTAAAATTATTATTATTACTATCTTAAAATTATCTAAGTCGGAGCAGTGACGTTTGAGAATGACATGAGACAATGTAGTAGGGTTCCTCTCTCCCTTCACAAACTATATGAGTGATTGTGAATCGAATGCTATGCTAATGATATAATACAATTTTCAGCTTAACTTTGAGATCCCTATTAGAGAAATAACATGTATCTAACTTGGGCCTAATTCAATCGGTGTAATGAAATGTATTTAACATGGTACTATGAACACTCTAAAACAACCTATGCGATTCTTGGATTCTTTTAAATAGATATAAAAAATTCAAGAAACCCTAAAATTGATAGCTAGCAATTTTGAGCTTCTTTCTTACAACAGAGTTCTGTTCGCTGGATGGTTAGCCAATGGATGTCCTGTTTGTATTTTGAATAACCTTAGAAACCGCGCTCTTTCCCTCATTCATTTCTTCTGCCATTAGTTGCGCTGCCCATGCATTCGCATTCATAGGAAAATACAAGAACGGGAAGATTGAAATTTTCTTGAAAAGCGATTGATGTTGCAACGTTCAATGGACAAGGAGACCACACCTCCACATACCACAAATCCAGTTGCAACGTTCAATGGTTATTCCAGAAAATATCACCATTAAACATAAAAGGCCACCTGAAAACGCATGGCGATTACTAAATTTCTCATTTCACGGTAAAAAAAAGCTTGTCAGTCATATTCTTTAGACAATCCATGGAAAAGAGTAACACCTAAAATTCTAACGATGGTTCGACCTCCAATTATTTCTACTTGGCTGCTCTTCTTTGCTTATAATTTATAGATCCAAGCCCATTTATATAACTCGTCTATTTGTAACACAATTTCCATTTAACTGGCTATCATTGTTAATTCGATGGAATGGTTGGAGATAATTACCATTGTTAATGGGGTTGAATGGCTGTGCATGAAGTAGAGCTAGTTTTAATTGTTTAGAAAATTAAATTCAGATGTTAGTTAAGTGTCAGTAATGTGTTGTATAGCTAGTAAATCACTTACTAGGAGTTTTTTCAACAAAAATAAAGGAAGAAGTTAGAAATTCACTTCCACTGCATTCAATTCGTGATGCTCGGACATTCAGTGGTTAAATAAAGGTCACTTAAAAAACTCAACGAATCTTCAGAAAAGTCGACTTCGCTTTTTAAGCGGTACTTGTACTTCCGGAAGCTCTGGTTAGATTATTTCTTCGCCACTCGGAGGGTAATCTCAGCATTGAAATAGACATTTAAATCATGCATTTCATATTAATTGATGAGTTGGATAATGTAAAATAGTTTATTACGATTAAAAATTGAAATATTGTTTTGGTTAACTATGATGGAATAAAACTAAATAAAAATAAGTTTATATTTTTTTATGGAAAGAATATTGGATATTTATAAATGAAAGAGAATGAATCAATTAACGAATTAAAAGAACTTATATAAAATATATATGTGATAATCTCGTAGGTGTCTAATAATTCAAGTCCAACGGATTTGGGATATTACATAATTTTGAAGTAAAAAATTCTTATATAATTTATTAAACTTTAAAATATCATAATATATATACAATCATCTACATTAATCTAACATATATGAAATTCAATTTTTTAGTCTAACAATATGTAGAGACATCTTAATTTGTAGAGATGTACAAAGTAATAAAGTTGTGGCTAAAGTAGGTTAGTGTAGTTATTAATTGTGCCATAATTTATTTTAGTTAGTAAAGAATAAGGAAAAATATAATGTTTAGCTTAGAAAATGTCAAACTAAGGTTAACAATAAACTAATTAATATAGATTTACCTCTCAGAATACATGACTATAACATTATGTTCCACTATAATTATATTATCTCTATGCTGGAGTTGTTTTCAAGTATAGAATGCTTGATTTATAGAATTCCTACTCAAAGAGATGCAAATAGAGCTGGGTCTTTGCATATATTAATTGCAGTAGGTAAGATAGTTTTAAGGATAGTTGTTTATCTTAAGGTTTACCAATCACGGAAAATATTACTAGTGCCTAATACCTATATCTTAAAATGTTTGATGATAACTTTGTAGAAATGTTTACATTTCTAACTATTTTATATTAGAGAATATATAATATTGGGTATTTTCAAGGTAAAATAATTTAATACTATAAAATTTGGCTAATTTTTTCATTTTTTTTAAATGGAAATTGACTAATTGATTTTGGGAAAACATTGAATATCACCCCACTTGGGAATATCAGCCTGTATTACCCCACTTGAGAATATTAGCCAGTAAAATTTCACTTGTAGCTATGATAAAAAGGTGAAAATCCTTAACCATTCATTTTTTCATTATGGGTCACTATTGAAGTCTAAGTTTACCTTGACCCACTATACTTTGTGTTTAAAAAAAATAAGGCATATGAAACTCTATTTCAAAATATTGTTATGTCAACCTGAATAACAAGGCTAACCAAAATTGTAAACTTTGAACATGCTCAAAATGGAGCGATATTATTTGATATTATTTATTCAACTCACTCTTCTCAATCCTACAATTTTTATTGTAACATCCTAGGTTTGCTGAATTAGGACTCATTTTATTTTATAGTTACACACTTCAATAGATAATTTTCCTTCTTAAAAAAAAACACACACACACAAGCACACTCAATCGCCAAGTGATCAGTGTTAAGCTAAAATTTGCAAGTTTTCCAAATTGATTGGAATCTGAAGAACAACAAACAACTCATCGCCAGAAATCCAACGCAATTCGTTTCATTGAAAACCCAATCCGAATGAGGAAGATAGAGCCTATTGTTCATTTTCCTAAACAATTAAAAAAAAATTGCAAAAGTGAGAGAATGGTGACATGATAGACTAGTCAAGAAAAAGGGGATGTTCTAGGAATATTCCATCATTTTCTCCCAATGACACTATGACAAGTGTCACTGTAGGATTCGGTGGAAAGTTTGGAAGACAATTTTTTTTTTACCACTAAGGTCAAATTTCCGAATTTTTTTTATTATATGGTTGAAATAATCCAACCAGAGGCAGACATGTCGGGTAACCAGGGGCTGCCACGTGCCCCCTCTGGTGGACCAAGGTATGGTTGAATTTCATATATGGTCAAACTTTGAATTATCAAATGTCATGTATCCAAAGGTCGGGCATATAATATAGTTTGGGTGGCAAAATTAATACAGGTGGAGGGGAAGAGGTCAGGGCTCGACCCCAGGACCTCCCCCAAGCGATCAAACCAAACTACCACTATACCACAACCGTGTAACTTAACTCTATATGCTACTGAATTACATATGTTATCATATCGTTTGAAGCGTCGGGAAGTGGAGGGGGCCAGCCCCCTCATATATGTCACCGTTGGGCTACAACTAGGGGTGGAGCACTCCACTAAGCGTGGGGTTAAACGTGCTTAATAAACAATAACTATATTAAATTTGTGTTAATATTGTTGTAATATATATTTAATTAAATGTGTTTTTAGCGCTAATTCGATAGTTAACTCCCAATTAACAGTTAATTAATCGTGATTAATATAGAGGCCTCTTTGGTAGAGTCTTCCAATTTCAGCGAATCTCCAAAATTAGCAGCCCTAACTAGAGTTCTTTCCAGATTTAGTGGGGTTTTGTAGGTGAGAATTGAGGAGGCCATAAATTTTTCAAATTTCGACAAAATTGCTCTCAAGAAGACTCTATTTCAGATGAATTGGACATTCGGAACACATTGAAGTAGGTTTTAGGAGCAGTAGAGGATTCTAAACAACACTTTTTTTTTTTCTTTTTGAGCTAATACAGAGGCCCATGCCATGGAAGTTCGACCAAGGAGATTTAGTGAAGGAGGGGCGAACTACTTCATCGAAAAACTATGTTAATGGATCATTTTAATGGTTTGTTGTACAATTTATTGTTGTTGTTCAGCATTATGTTTTATTCTGATTAAGCTCATAGATTTAACATAAAACTCAATAAATTTACATGTTTAATACTCAGAAACACCTCAAGAGGCCTATGCACATGAAGCAAAAGAGCATATACTTATTTATAATTCGAAAGGTGAAATTAGCACAACAAAAAAAACATTCAGATTTAGATCCAGGTGGTATCAGAGTAAGGTTTGAAAGGTTATTTCATTGATTTTCCTGAGAAATAACCCTACCAAAAGAGAGAAAGAGAAAATCACATCTAAACATTTTTCGAAGAATGGTCATGATGAAGACCATTGCTGGCAACTTCATTCGGGTTTCAAGGCAAACAAACTGAAAGCCAAAGAGAAAGGAAAATATGCTTCAATCATTGAACATGACTTAGGTTCAGATTGAGGAGATGAAACCAAGATTACAACAATTTGTTTGAAAGGTAAGATCACGGTAAGCACTAGTTCTTCATGTTGTTCCAATGTAACTCAAGATGAAGATACAAGAATTGAACTTTTCCATATTGGATTCATGTCTAAACATACCAATATAGATACACTATTTTATAGTGATTCTCAAGCTAATTTGATTTCTGAAGACTTAGATAAGAAGTTAAACCCTAAAACTGTTAGACATCCAAGACCTTATCTTTTAGGGTGGATATGAAAGAATGTAAACTTGTAGGTAACAAGGAAGTCCATTCTAAGGTTTTCAATAAATTCAAACTGTTTTGATGATGTTGACCTTGATGTCTTGATGCTTGAGATTTGAGTTACATGCTCATTTCATGCTTGTTTCAGAGGATTATTAATCACCAAAGGATTTTCACCCCCAATTTCCTATTCCAATATCTATAACATTTTTTTTATATATGTGAAAATATTATGTTGGTATATATATATATATATATATATATATATATATCTGTGTGTGTGTGTGTGTGTTTTCAACCACAATTGACTATCTAAATATCTATAACAAAAATTTATGGTTGATAACTCTTATCATCAATATTTTTTAAACATCCACTACTTGCTTCCATGCAAGAAAAATTTGGCTTTCATTCCTTCACGATGGATCCTTCTCTACAAAAACTTATTTCTTCTAGGCTACTCTTTCCTATGGTATTCTCTTACAATGTTTCTTTTGCAACATGTGGTGCAATTGCTAGTTTAACATTATTGTATAAGTGTCTTGAATCCATTACTAGTAAATACCCAACAAGATTATGTTTCTTGAACAATTTTTTCATGCTATATGGTTGTTGCATTTCTCAAATAAAGGTTGTGCTACCTAATGTGTGAAGCCTAGTGACTAGGGAAACCTACATATAAAGTGCCTAAATTAGTTGAGGTGTTTAATTTTTTGAAACGAAAACATCATCTAAACAACTACATTCTTTTCCCTTTGACTGTATTCTTTGTTGTTGCATCAAGGCTCCACCACATTTAGGGTGAATTGTACTTATTTTCTTTTCCAACATTGATATTTCATATGTCAAATATTTTGGACTGGATATATATTTACATTCGCATTTAATGTAGAATAGAAGAGACCAATATCTATATACTTGCGTTGTGATTATTTTAAATCTTGATGTGAGATGTTTTCTTAAGTAGTTCTTTAACTACTTAAATTGTGATTCAAGGTTATTTGACTCTGAGAAGATTTATTACATAATCTGTTTATATAGACTAGTTGTGGGTCATTTTTCACACCCCTTATCCCAATTGTTGGATCAAACTATGCATTGAAGCAAATAGCTCATTGGCCAAAATTGAGTGATTTAGGCATTAGGATAAGAAATTTCTTGGTTATAGTATGCATAAATATATGAGTGTGATAAAAAAATATAGGAATAATAACTTTTAGTGCAATGCATGTATTTTGATAGCATACGAACGAGCTCTCACCATCTCTCCCTTATGAGAGAGAAGAACAATGTGTGATATTAAATAAGTTGTTGTTTGAGTGTTTTTTAACATTTTTGTATAAGTGTTGATAGCATACCAACAAGCTCTCATCATCACTCCCTTATGAGAGAGGCCAGCAAAGTATGATATTAAATTAGTTGCCATTTGAGTGTTTTTGTAACGTTTTTGTATAAGTATCTTGAAGCCATTATTAGTAAATACTCCACAGTACTCCACAATATTATGTTTCTTGAACAATTTTTTCATACTATATGGTCGTTTCATTACTTGTAAAAGGGTTGTGCTACCTAATGCGTGAAGCCTAGTGCCTAGGGTTACCTACATAGAAAGTGCCTAAATTATGAAGCATGAGAGGTGTGCCCCTTACATTTGGATTAAAGACCCATAAATCACCTACATTATACATTATAAAAAATGAATTACGCTACTAGCATGAGAGGCCATGAGAGGTCCCCTCTCTTATGTTTGGTTGGTACATTTAGTATGGAGGAAATTAAAAAAATATTTTCTAAATGAAGACAAAGGGATGAATAGGTTTTTGAGAAGGTCATCTACGTGACTATGGGAATAAAATATTGGTAGAGTATATAAATTACTTTAATGATGATTAATATTTAAAAGTCATATGCAAGAGTTTATGTTGTAAGATTGATAATGAGTACATTTAGTATGTTGAATGTTTCATTGCTGTCTTTCCATAAAAAAATATAGCTAGAAATCGAATAATGTCAATAGAATGGTTTATACAAAATTGATTTATTACTTTGAATAATTTTCATATTGGATGGATAAATCTAAGTGGCTTTAAAAAGACAAGAAAAAAGATGTTGTTGGAGATATATGTTTTTAATTATTTTGTAAGTAATACGTATGTTATATTTCTCATCATAGAATATATTGGGTACTATGGTTTTCAAGTTTTTGTGGTTCTAGTTTATTGAGGAAATCTCAGATTATCCACAATATAATAAAAGAATGATCCATGTTTTGAACCCCAAAGGAATTCATCCTCAAGATAAGATATTGAATGATGAATAAAAGAAGGACACAAGGTGAAGGTTTAAATAGTGAAATATAGAAAAAAAAAACCAAGTAGCTAACAAATTAATATTCTTTTAATTTATTTAATAAATTTTATTAATCAATAATAAAATTAGTTTATTATAATTTTTAATAAATTTAACAAATTTGTGTAATATAATTTAATAACAGTTCAATAATAGTTCCATTAAATTTATTTTATTTTATTTTGATTAATTTTAATTAAATTTTATTTTTAAAAAATCATTAATTTAATAAAAAAATTTACCTCGTTTCTTAGAATTTTAAATTTTTAATATTTATTTAGTGAAGAGTATTATAATACGTTTTCCTAGAATAAGTGAAATCTCTTTTAATAGAGAATCGTTGTTTAGAAATAAGCCTAAATATGTTTAGAAATAATTTTCTGAAGGTTTTGTGTCTTTTTTCTTTTATTCTTTTAAGTCGGGGTAGTGATGTTTGAGAATGAGACTGTATGAGTGATTGTGAATCGAATTCTATGTGAATGATATAATACAATTTTAAGCTTAACTTTGAGATCGCTATTAGAGAAATAACATGTATCTAACTTGGGCCTAATTAAATTGGTGTAATAACATGTATCTAACATGTTACTGTAACTCTCTAAAACAACATATGCGATTCTTGGATCTTTTTAAATAGATATAAAAAATTCAAGAAACCCTAAAATTGATAGCTAGCAATTTTGAGCTTCTTTCTTATAATGGAGTTCTGTTCACTGGATGGTTAGCCAATGGATGTCTTATTCGTATTTTGAATCACCTTAGTAACTGTGCTATTTCCCTCATTCATTTCTTCTGCCATTAGTTTCACTATCCATGCATTGGCATTCATAGGAAAATACAAGAACGAGAAAATTGAAATTTCTTGAAAAGCGGTTCAAGTCGGAACTGGACAAGGAGACCACACCTCCACATACCACAAATCCAGTTGCAACGTTCAATGGCTATTCCAGAAAATATCAGCATTAAACATAAAAGGCCACCTGAAAACCCATGGCGATCACTAAATTTCTCATTTCACGGTTAAAAAAAACTTGTCAGTCATATTCTTTAGACAATCCATAGAAAACAGTAACACCTAAAATTCTAATGATGGTTTGACCTCACTTTATTTCTACTCGGCTACTGTTCTTTGCTTATACTTTATAGATCCAAGCCCATTTATATAATTCGTCTATTTGTAACACAATTTCCATTTAACTGGTTGTCATTGTTAAATCGATGGAATGGTTGGAGATAATTACCACTGTTAATGGGGTTGAATGGTTGTGCATGAAGTACAGCTAGTTTTAATTGCTTCGAAAATTAAATTCAGCTGTTAGTTAAGTGTCAGTAATGTTTTGTATAGCTAGTAAATCAGTTACTAGGAGTTTTTTCAACAGAAAAAAAGGAAGAAGCTAGTAATTCACTTCCACTTCATTCCATTCGTGATGCTTGGACATTCAGTGTTTAAATAAAGGTTACCTAAAAAACTCAATGAATCTTTAGAAAAGTCGACTTCCGTTTTTAAGCAGTACTTGTACTTCCGGAAGCTCTGGTTATATTATTTCTTCACCACTGGAGGGTAAACTTAGAAAATGAGCATACAATATATATTCATTAATTAAATCAAGTTACATATATACATAAGGAATTGTCTCAAGATAGAGAAGCTATCTTAGACACACAATAGTTTGGTTGAGGGAATATCTCAACCTCACAGTAAACTAGGAACTGACCTATAGAATAGGAACAGACTTTATACATAGAGAGAATCACAACTGAAGACAAGTAGGAATTACATATTCCAACACTCCCCCTTAATGACTACTTGTCTCAATATCTATCTGCAAAATCTACAACTAGTCTGGTTTCGTAATTACACTGGTTCTATTTGGTAATTACACTTTGTATCTTGTTCATGCTATTGTCAATGTCCATATAAAGGAACAACCATCTACCCAAATGCATGGATTCCAACCGCTGCAACCGCCGGTCTACTAGGAAGTCCTTCACATACATGGTTCATCCAACCTCTCGATTAACTCTCCCTTGATATAGATTTCACCTTATGGAGTCTAAAACCAATACGGCCCACCCAAGTGTATCCATCCTGCATGACACACTCTTCCAGGGTGTTAAAACTCTCTGACAGAGGGAACATATAACAAAAGGGTATGCATGCTTCTCTAGGTGTTACAGCATGTACAAACAATAAATGACATGTAGATTTGCTTCTAATTACAAACTTTGACTCATACTCATGGTCGTGAGTCTATTCCAAGAAACTCACATAAAACAAACTCTCAAACCATCCTACTTTTCCGCTCACCATACCATTCACCTCCACAAACACTGCATTATTCATATGTTGGAAGACACCATTACTTTGCTTTCCTTCTTGTCAATTAGAACTTGGAACTACATCCTTAACCTTTCATTTGTTAGAGTAGTCAATTCTAACAAAAAATTTCTTCATCTTGAGGTGACTAATCTCAATATGTATATTAATTTTAGTTCCAAAATATTTCGATCATGAAATATTTCATTTGCCCAACATACACAAACAATCATGCTTTCAAACAAACAATACCAAATGATAATGAAAATGTTCAACACATGGCCACGCCATTCACTGCTGCGGACAGTCCTCCCTGCATTTCAGTTCACCAGAACACTGTCCACACTACTATTGTGAGAAGATCCAAGACAATACATTGTACGTTGTCTTCGATCCGATCCTTATCAAATCACTAACAACTGATCGCTCCACGTTGCTTCATGAACGAGCAAAACCCTTTCATCTGCTTGCTAGTTCACTTTTCAACAAGCAGTAATTCACCTCCGCCGCTAAGATGCTTAGCCTTGAGGAGATACGATGTAGCCACCAAGGCTTAACTCAGCCACGAAGGCTCACCAAAGCTAGAAAATCTCAACACAACCGCGAAGGCTCACCACAGCCACGAAGGCTCAACACAGCCATGAAGGCTCATCATAGCCATGAAGGCTCACCATAGCCACAAAGGCTATAGCCATGAAGGCTCAACAAAGCCACAAAGGCTTATCACAGCCAGGACTCTAAGGTCCAATATTGCTTCATCAACAAATTCACTGTCAACATGCATAAAATTTAACGATTTTATACACAAAAAGTTCTCATTTTAGTATCAAATTCCCCTAGAATCGTAGCATAATGCCACCTCCCCTGTTCATAGTATGAAGGTAGGGTAACTACTTCCAAGCATGCCTCCTCATGCTCGCTGATAGGCTGCAACAACAAATACCCATTATCAAGCTAATCTCCTCGCTATTTCAACATGTAGATATGTTTCCATCACACTCGGCACACATAAACTTGATCGTCCTCCAATATATGATGCCATTTCCATTGTCATGTCTTCATTATATCTGGTAGTAAATCATTCCTGCAAATAAATTTTTCTATTGTCGGAATGGGAAATTCCAATAAAGACTCACACTCGTGACAATAGTTTCCCAAACTAAATGTCACAACAATACAACATCTAATTATTTTAACCAAATTTACATAAATGCATTTAGATGTTAAGTTGACCAGTCTCAACATGAATGTAGAATAATTCATGAAGACAATTTGTTTCATCTTTCACCTGTATAGAAACATAATCACGTCGAGGCAACTCACCACACTACCCTTGGCTCACTTCATTGTTGCGCCATGAGACCATGCTAGAAATATGTTCAACCTTCGACTAGGTTGATCCAAAAAAAAGGAAGTTGGAAGCCTCCCAACAACTCCAGGTGCTTTTGCACCTCTTCTAACACCTGAAAACTCCAAACTCCAAATCAAAAAGTCAGCCCATAGCATTGGAAATCAAATCCTATTTCGTTGCACCTTGGCACAAAATTCACAAGAAACTCTGGATTTGTTTTTAATATCCCCAAACCATGAAATTTACAAACACATGAATGATGTACAACATGTCTTAATCGATGCCTTCACACAAGGAAACATTTTGCAAGAAGAACACATATAGCAAGAAGAGAGATGAAGTCAATTTTCATTCTTCTTTATCTGCCAATGATAACGCAGCATATGCCACTTCCGTGAAGACAAAATTCCTTAGTACAGGAAGCAACAACAACCATCATCTGTATAATAGAAGATTCACCACCATCGCATGTCAGACCAATCCTCCCAGCAGACGCACCAATCAGCGTGCTGCCGATCAACTTCCACTGCAAGTCTTCGATCACTAGCACATCTGCGAAGCTGTCTCATTTTATCATCCTCGGATCAGAATTAGCATTTCGCTCAATCCAATCCCACAAAATCTTGTCACCCCTTGCATCGAAGAGGCAAATGTAACTGCAGTATCCAAAGGCGCCACCATGTATGCCTTCGATCATGAGAAGGTTCTAAGAATTCACAAAATGCAAAATCATCGAAACCTTGGAGTGTGCAGAGTTACCGTTTTGTCAGTCGACCTATTGAGGAACCTCGAGCCTCTCCTTGTCGACAACCAGGATCGTGTTCTCAGTCCTCTGCCCATTTTCAAAGCTCACGAAGATGTAATAATCTGATGAGGCGATGGCTCGAACACAGGGTCCGTAAACTTGTGTGTCAGATTTGTCAGACCAAGTCAGGCTTTTCACATTGGACGCATTCTTGGTGTCATATATGTGCAACCCTAGAAAATCCTCTGCACCAACGGCCGCTACGGTTTCTGAAACCCTGTTCATGGTTTCAACACTGTGAAGATCCGTCAATGTAGTGGTATACTTCCTTAGTGCCTAGTCGTTGGTTGGATGACTACTAGCATAAATTTCAATACACATGGTTTTTTTTCTTATGTAAAAAATTTTCACCTCATTAATGGTGGCATAGAATGCATCACATTGTGTATTATACCGTCAATCCACCAGATCGTTGGCTCTCCCCATGAAACCAATGACGCCCATCTCTGTTCAAAGCCTAATGGTTTTCATTCCTCCATTCCTCCACCATGATGCTTCTTGGCACCAAATGGTACTGAAGCAAATGAAGCAAAGACATCAGGTTCCCAGGCTCATACAGGAACCGCTTGAAATTCAGACTTGAACAATGTGAATACTGATAATTTCATTCATTTCTTTCGAATTCAAACAAAACCAATATGAGATCTCGAATATCCGCTCAGCGTCAAAGCTAGTAAGCCGATTTGAAATAGATTTGAAATCGTAGAAGAAACGATTATGCAGAGATTCTAATTCCAGCAGCGCTCACGAGATAAAGAGCTTCTCCTTGATTTCTCCGAGATCGCTCCACAGATAAATGTTTGAATAGTGATGAAATGACAAAAAAAACTAAAACAAACAAATACTCTTTTATTTCCCTTGGCCCAGGAGGGGCAAAGGCCAGGCCGAGGCCCAAAAAAACTTTGATACCAACTTAGAAACTGAGCATACAAGCTACATTCATTAATTCAATCAAGTTACATATATACATAAGGAATTGTCTCAATATAGAGAAGCTATCTTAGATGCACAATAATTTGGTTGAGGGAATATCTCAAAATCACACTAAACTAGGAACTAACATATAGAATAGGAACAGACTCTATACATAGAGAGAATCACAACTAAAGACAAGTAGGAATTACGTATTCCAACAAACTCAACATTGGATCTTCCAAAGATTTATCGTTGAGCCTAGCGGAATGATCATAAAAAATATTAAATGAAATATATTTATTTTTTGTGATTTTAGGGGGATATTTATTGAAAAAGACATATTTATATCATACATTTCATATTAATTGACGAGTTGGATAATGTACAATAGTTTATTACGATTAAAAATTGAAATATTGTTTTTGTTAACTATGATGGAATAAAACTAAGTAAAAATGATTTTATATTTTTTTATGGAAAGAATATTGGATGTTTATAAATGAAAGAGGATGAATCCACTAAGAAATTAAAGGAACTTATAAAATATATATGTGATAATATCCTAGGTGTCTAATAATTCAATTCCAAGGGATTTGAGATATTACATAATTTTGAAATAAAAAAATCTTATATAATTTATTAAATTCTAAAATATCATAATATATATATGATTATCTACATTAATCTAACATATATGAAATCCATTTCTTTAGTCTAACAATATTTAGATACACCTCAATCTGTAGAGATGTACAAAGTAATAAAGTTGTGGCTAAAGTAGGTTAGTGTAGTTATTAATTGTGCCATAATTTAGTTTAGTTAGTAAACAATAAGGGAAAATATAATGTTTAGCTTAGAAAATGTCAAACTAAGATTAAGAATGAACTAAGTAATATAGATTTACCTCTCAGTACATGCCTATAACATTATGTTCCACTATAATTATCTTATCTCTATGATGCAGTTGTTGTCAAGTATAGAATTCTTAATTTTCAAATTCCTACTCAAAGAGATGCAAATAGAGCCCGGTCTTTGCATATATTAATTGTAGTAGGTAACACAGTTTTAAGGATAGTTGTTTATCTTAAGGTTTACCAATCATGGAAAATATTACTAGTGCCTAATATCCAAATCTTAAAATGTTTGATGATAACTTTGTAAAAATGTTTAGATTTCTAATTATTTTATATTAGAGAATATATAATATTGGGTATTTTCAAGGTAAAATAATTTAATACTATAAAATTTGGCTATTTTTCTTTTTTAAAATGGAAATTGACTAATTGATTTTGGAAAAAAATTAAATATTACCCCACTTGGGAATATTAGCCCATAAAATTTCACTTGTAGCTAATATAAAAAAGTGAAAATCCTAACCCATTCATTTTTTCATTGTGGATCATTACTGAAGTCTTAGCTTACCATGACCCACTATTCTTTGTGTTTAGAAAAAATAATGCATATGAAACTCTATTTCGAAATATTATTATGTCAACGAGAAAAAAAGGGCTAAACAAACTTGTAAATTTTGAGTGTGCTAAAAAAGGAGCGATATTATTTGATATTATTTATTCAACTCACCCTTCTCAATCCTACAAATTGTATTCTAACATCCTAGGTTTGCTGAATTAGGAATCATTTTATTTTATATTTACACACTTCAGTAAATAATTTTCCTTCTTAAAAGAAACACACACAAACAAGTGCACTCAATCACCAGTTGATCGGTGTTAAGCTAAAAAATGCAATTGTTAAGAATTGATTGGAAACTGAAGGACCAAAAACAACTCATCGCTAGAAATCCAACGCAATTTGTTTCATTGGAAACCCACTCCAGATGAGGAAGATAGAGCCTATTGTTCATTTTCCTAAATAAGTAAAAAAAAATTCAAAAGTGATAGAATGGTGACATGACAGCCTAGTCAACAAAAAAGGGATGTTCTAGGAATATTCCATCATTTTCTCCCAATGACACTGTGACAAGTGTCACTGCGGGATTCACTGGAAAGTTTGGAAGACAAATTTTTTTTTACCACTAAGGTCGAATTTACGAATTTCATATTTCAATGGTCGAATGACATTTTTTTTATTATATGTTTGAAATAGTTCAGGGCTCGACCCCAAGATCTCCCACAAGCAAGCACACCAACCTACCACTATACCACAACCTTGTAACTTAACTGTATATGCTACTAAATTACATATGTTATCATATCATTTGAAGCGTCAGGCGGTGGAGGGGGCCAGCCCCCTCATATATGTCACCGTTGGGCTACAACTAGAGGTGGAACTCTCCACTAATCGTGGGGTTAAACATGCTTAATAATCAATAACTGTATTAAATTTGCGCTAATCTTGTTGTAATCTATATTTAATTAAATGTGTGTTTAGCGCTAATTCAATAGTTAACTCCTAATTGACAGTTAATTAATTGCGATTAATATAGAGTCCTCTTTGGTGGAGTCTTCCAATTTCAGTGGATCTCCAAAATTAGCAGTCGTAACTAGATTTCTTTGCAGATTTAGTGGGGTTTTGTAGGCGATAATTGAGAAGGCCATAACTTTTGCAAAATTCAACAAAATTGGGTTGAAGAAGAGTCTATTTCGGATGAATTGGACATTCTGAACACATTGAAGTAGGTTTTAGGAGCAGTAGAGGATTATGAACAATTTTTTTTTCTTCATTTTGAGCTAATACAGAGGCCTAGGCCATGGAAGTTGGACCAAGGAGATTTAGCCCATGAGGCGTGAACTACTTCATCCATCAAACAATTGTGTTAATGGATCATTTTAATACTCAGAAACACCTCAAGAAGCCTATGCACATGAAGAAAAATATCATCAACTTATTTATAATTCGGAAGGTGAAATTAGCACAAAAAAACTAACGTTCAGATTCAGATCCAGATGGTATCAGAGAAAATTTTGAAAGTTTATTTCCTTGATTTTCTTGAGATATGTGCAACTAAGGTTTTAATGGTAACAAATTTTTGATTCTTACAAGGTTAAAGTTGTAGAGAGGAGAAGAGAAACTATTGGTTGCTAGTCCTAAGATTAGGACCAAAAGAAGGAGAGCCACTAGGGCACCATCTCCACCCAAATTTTCACTCACAACTGCACTTGAAGCATATCAAGTTTTATATCTAGATGATATTCATGAGGTAGAAGTTGCACCGGAAGCTGAGCTTCAATATATAGCCATCACGTGAGCTTTTGGAGAGACTGAAGGTATTTTAGAGGAGGAAGCATACAAGTAGGCTTTCTATGAACTAACTGAAATGGTTAGGATCCTCTTTGAAGGGAGGGATGAAAAGGATGAACATAAGGATTCAAACCATGGTGGAGGAAATCCTCCTCCATATCTACCATATTCGTCATCATCTTCATCATCTTCCATTTCCACAACCAAAACCACCCATACTCACTTAGAATACAAAAATGGAAAAACTCCCTTACTAAAACTTGATTTCAAGTTTGAGCTTCTAATGTATAATGGCGAAGTGACTGTAGAGAGGCTCGATAGTTGGATTCGTCAATTCGAGGTTTATTTCAGAATTGAGAACCTTCAAGAAGATGACATAATATTTCAATTGGCTTCCTTGAGGATGGAGGGATCAACACTTGTATGGTGTCAAGAAAGGACTTAAGAAGAGATTAAAAGCTACGGTAAGATCTCAATGTCTTGGTCAAGTTTTATTGTTTCCATTAAAAGGGAATTCTATCCTCTAGCTTACATGAAAAAATACATTATGGACTCAAAGAATTTTAGACAATTGAAAGAGAAAAGTGTGCAAGATTATACTCATAAATTTAGGAGAAGAGATCTTATTTTTTGTATTAATTTGTGTTCTCAAGAAACTTTGTTAAAGTATATCGGAGGTTTACACAGTTACCTAAGACACACTATTCTCATGTTCAATCCCACAAAAATAGATGAGATTTTCATTCAAGCCACACATTTAGAAGTAAGAGGGAAACAGAGTATAGATGAGAAAAGTGAGAGTTTCCTTGAGTATGAGGGTAAAGGAAAGGGAAATTTTAATGGAAGAGGAAAGAGAAATAACCCTACCAAAAGACAAAAAGAGAAACTCACATGTAAACATTTTTCGATGAATGGCCATGATGAAGACCATTCTTGGAAACTTCATTTGGGGATCAAGGAAAACAAACTCAAAGCCAAAGAGAAGGGAAAAACTGCTGCAATCACTGAACATGGCTTAGGTCTAGATTTAGGAGATGAAACCAAGATTACGACAACTGGTTTTAAAGGTAAGAACATGGTAAGCAGTAGTTCTTCATGTTGTTCCAATGTAACTCAAGATGAAGATACAAGAAGTGAACTTTTCCATATTGGATTCATGTCTAAACATACCAATATAGATACACTTTTTGATAGTGATTCTAAAGCTAATTTGTTTTTTGAAGACTTAGAGAAGAAGCTAAACCCTGAAACTGTTAGACATCCAAGACCTTATCCTTTAGGGTGGATATGCAAGAATGTAAACTTGTAGGTAACAAGGAAGTGCATTCTAAGGTCTGCAATCATTTCAAACTATTTTTATGATGTTGACCTTGATGTCGTGCCGCTTGAGATTTGAGTTACATGCTTATATCATGCT